>JBAMBO010000889.1:0-113024 GCA_037044535.1 Lordiphosa magnipectinata | reverse complement strand
AGCTATGTTTATGCTAGAGTTTCTTGTTAAAAGCTTCAGAGCTTGAAAGCTTATGTTGAGAAAAAGAAAGGAATCGCTGATCATGATCAGATAAACACTTAGAGCATGACAGAGCATGCTCACAGAGCGAGACACTCAAATCAACTCCGAGCACTCTCGCATGGAGTGCCACAGCTCGAGAAGACGGTATCAACGGGCGATGAAGCGATGCTGGAGAAGACCATTAGACCTACAGGCCAAGCGCCAGGCTGACACGTTGCATTCCTCCTTTCAAGCACAGCGAGCCGCGCTATAAAATGCTATCAAACACAGTAAAGCAAACTGTTGGAAACAGCTCTGCGATGAAGCCGAAGACCAGCCCTTCGGTCAGGCGTACAAGGTGGTAATGGGAAAGCTTGGGAGACTTTCCACATCCACGTAGTCGACGCCTATCCGAAATATTCGTAGACCTATATAAATGTTGCATCCGCGAACGTGTTTTCCCATCTAGATGGAAGCTCCAGAGATTGGTGCTACTCCCAAAAGGCGAAAAGAACGCAGAAGATCCCACGGCATATAGACCATTGTGCATGCTGGTCACAATCAGCAAATTGTTCGAGAGAATAGTATGCAACCGCCTTGAGAACGAGCTTTTGAGCAGGCACTGCCTCTCAGACTACCAGTTTGGCTTCAGAAAGGGACGTAGCACGATTGACGGCATTTCGACGGTAGTGAAGATAGCCCGTGATGCCACTGCTGGGAAAAGATGGCAAGGAGACACAAAAAAGTACTGCCTAGTCACAACATTAGACGTCAGGAATGCCTTCAACTCTGCTAACTGGACCAAGATCCTTCAAGCACTTTTTAGGCTCGGTATACCCAAATACCTTGTGCAGCTAGTGGCCACTTATTTTGGAAACATTACTCGGCTGTACGACACACAGCTGTGTACGGGTCACAGGCGGCGTTCTGCAAGGCTTAGTTATAGGGCCGATGCAATGGAACATAATGTACGAAGGAGTTCTCCGCCTTAACACACCGACTGGAGTGCAAATCGTAGGTTTCGCAGACGACATCGCCATCACTGCAGTGGCTAAAAACCTTAGTGACGTCGAAGCTAAAACCACGTAAAGACGGCTAGCGTGAGAGTCGGAGAGCAGCTGATAAGATCGAAGGAGGCCATAAAATACTTGGGTGTAATGCTAGATCATAGACTCAATTTCAAAAGCCACCTGGAGTACGTAGAAGAGAAGGCCCTTAAAGCCATAAATGCATCATAAATGGATAAATGCATAAATGGTCAATTATTTTATGTGCATCGTCAATGCGATGGTGTCCCCTTCTTACAGCCGTGGCTGCAAAGGCGCGTACAGAAGATGTGAACTCCGAGTGATAAGTGGCTTCCGAACAGTGTCAGGGGACGCAGCACTAGTTCTCGCTGAAATGATCCCCCTTGAACTACTTGCGACAGAAAGTAGAAGCCCTCCCACAGACGAGTCGCGACGGGAATCTACGATGGACGAGGTGGATATCTACAACCAACGGCAGCTGGACAAGGAGACTGATAGCGGACATTCGGCCGTGGGTGGGTAGAAAACACGGACAAGTCGACTTCTATTTTACCCAGTCACTAACGGGACATGGCTGCTTTAAATCCTATCTTTATAGGTTTAAGAACGAGACGGATCCGTTTTGCACACACTGTGCGCGGTCCATAGAAGACGCAGAGCATGTCTTTTTTGTCTGAGGGAATCGGAGAATAGGGGTGATTTTAGTGGGTGAGGAACTCCAAGTCCCACACTTTAAGGCTTTCAATGCTTTCCACCCTAGAACAAAAAAAAAAACTCAAATCAACTCACACAGCAAGAGAGACTGAGCAGCTCAAATAACACAGAATAATACTTAGAGCAAGACAGAGCAAGCTCACAAAGCGAGACCGACATAACAACTCTCTGAGCAAAAGAGACCGAACAGCTCTTAGAACATCACAAGAACAACTCAGAGCAAGAACAACTCAGAACAAGATGGATTGAACAAGATTGACTGAACAAGACTCGTTGAACAAAACTGAACAATTGAAGAAGAACATGTTCACTTGTTCAGTTTAAAGAACAACTTAATTTTGTTCACTCTCTCATGAACAACCCAACACTACAAGGTATGGTGCTCAGCCAACATTTTGGATTAAGCTCTTTTGCTAAGAGCGCGATAGAACGTAAGAGAGTGAGCTTGATGTGAACGACAAACATACACACGAATTTAGTATGTGTGTAGAACAAAAAAGCTATGTACAAACAACAATACCAATAAAGTGGTCAGGGCAACAGAAACCCACCCCTTTGAAATCCAGTCGGCAACAACAAAAACACCTTTTGCATCAAGTGTAAGCTGCACACTAAAGTTTTTTGGACCTGAGAGTGCACGAAGAGACCGCCTTAACGTGTTCGTTGTATCTTGTTGCTGATCAAGCATAATTGAGATGAGCTTGAGCCTTTCGACTTTGGACCAAAGTCGAAGAACAAAGGATTTGCAAAGTTAGCAAAATATAAAGTGAATTGGTCAAGTCGCACGGTTGAAGCTCGTGTATAGGAATGGATAAACTTGCACTTGTTTGCTGCTATTTCACTTTCGTACTGACTTTCTCCGCTCACGTTAGACGGCAACAATAAACCAAAACACTTATGGATTCGATTTGATTTGTTTCCTTCGACCAAAGTGAGAACCAGAACGTAAGCTGGACTTTGCTTAAAGTGTGCTCTCCTAGATGAAAATTACTTACGCTATATTAAGGATTGTCTGTTTATATTGATAAGTATTTTAGCGTTAAGGTATTTTAAGATTGAGACGATGGTCACACTGTAAATAAAAATGGTAAGTTGCAGATGGAAGTGACAGACAGACACGTATGAATATAAAATGGACAAGACAACTCCGTATTGACAATGTAAATAGTAAACCGTATGTAAATGGAATTTCGTGTAAATGGTTTTTAAATAAAAACCCGAAAACCCAATAAAATCTACTTTGCTTCTAAATTGATCATAATTCGACGTCTCTATAAAATAGCTCCTATACAGCAAATAGTCCCAGTAAAAGCGCTAGGCTACAGATCCAGCATAGCGAAATTAAGAATAAAACAACTTGAAGAATGAAGAATGAAACATCAAATCGAAACTAGTTGTATCTTTGTTTTTTATTATTTCTACTATCGCACTTTTAGAAGCTCAGAAACTGATTAAATTTGTCCAGCGCCTCGCGGAGCGTAGTTCTTTTGGTTTCGGGTAGACAGAATATTCCCGCTATGAATGCAAAAAGGAACATTCCACCCAGGGCATAAAAGTAAACGCCAACCCAATTCAAGCTGAAATCACACATCGTTATTATTATATATATCATCATCTCCACAACAAAGGTAAGTCCAATGAACTGCGGTTTAATGTCCAATGGATAAGCCTCGGTTAGATATGGCGAAGTGACTGTCAGAGCCAAACCAGCAAAGAACTGAAAGACAATAAGCATGGGGGCAATACCTGGCATGTTTGGCATAATGTTGTACTGGCTGGCTATGGCAAAAGCCAAAGCATTGCAGACAATGAATCCGAGAAGCATGGGTTTCTTGCGACCAGCCGATTCCATGCAGAAAGTGGCTATCAAGCTACCAAAAAGACGGGCTAGGCCAAAGCCTATATACCAACCCATATAGTTGTCATAGATATGGGAGAACCTTATTGAAACTGTAAGACTCATCTTCATGTAGGAGGACATTGTCATGGCATTTAAAACTCTCAGATAAGAGAGCCGCAAAAAGGTAGGCAGAGCCTGCCTTATATTCTGACCAACTGGCATATCCTTGTTCTGGGCCAGATAACGCTTGTGCTCGGCCAGTTGATCGTATGTCTCCGTGGTTAGGACGTGGGGACGCTGCAGGCGGCTTAATGTATCAATGGCCTGTTGCTCTTTACCATTCGCCAGCATGGACACTGGCGACTCGATGCACTGCAATAAGCCAGTGATCAATGCAATTAGTCCAAAGAAAGCACTGAGTACTC
This sequence comes from Lordiphosa magnipectinata, assembly GCA_037044535.1. Taxonomy (NCBI): domain Eukaryota; kingdom Metazoa; phylum Arthropoda; class Insecta; order Diptera; family Drosophilidae; genus Lordiphosa; species Lordiphosa magnipectinata. Next base: position 108,996 of record JBAMBO010000889.1, on the reverse strand, counting down.
CCTTTAAGTTCTCGGGACTAAACTCTTCCAGGTAGTAAATGCTGCCTTTGTAATTCCAGGTACGTGTATATAAAATCTGTAGAAAGATGCCAATGCTGAAGGACAACTGTTCAGTACTGGCGCTGATCATGCCACGTCTATACGAAACAGCCAATTCACCGGCCAAAGCCATGAATTGTGCAAACACCATGCCATTGGCCATGCCATCCATATACATAGCTGCCGTATTAGCATAGGCATTATGATGTGTGGTAGCCAGCACAATACCGCCAATGATGACCAATATGGAACTGATTATCTGTAGAGAATTGTGTTGTAAGAAAAGTAAGTGTTAAACATGCGCCTATGTTTACCATTAGAAATTTCTTTTTTATTTTGTTGGCCAGAAAACCACTGACTAGAGCTCCAATAATGCCACCAATAAACCAAGCCGCTCGTATATGTGTGGTCATTATATAAAATGTTGGTCCTTGGAAGCCTGCACTCCAGGCAATATTCAGGCCACCCGAGAAAAAAATAAGAGATGCTGAAATCGAAACCGAAAAATAGTTAGTTTAGTGCATTTTTCCTAAAAGGTAAATTAGATTTTAAGTGGTGCATGTTATGACTCTCTTCTGGTAAAAAAAATGATTTTTTCATATATTTTTTAGCTTAGATATTCGAAAATATTGAACTTAAAGAATTTTTCAAAATTTGTTTTTGCCTAAGTGACTATGCCAGCGCTTGGAAGTCGAAATGGCCTCATCATCAAAAGAGGGGCATACTGCCCGCACAGCAGAAAGAGCCGCTGATTATAGCATTTTTGAGGAAGAGGAAGGTGCTGCACAGAGAAAAAATATATGCAAAAGCTACACGAAAATGTGTGATTTCTACACGTTTTGACCGGGATTGTCAACCCATAACGTTTGTGTAGCTTTTCTGCACGCTGCGTTTAGAAATGAGAAAGCTAAACGCGACGTATTGAAAAGCTACACGAAACGTGTAGTATTTTAATATCTAAACGCGCCGTGCAGAAAAGCTACACGCAACGTGTTGAAATGAGAAAGCTGGTCGCGACGTGTTGATAAGCTACACGAAACGTTTAGAATTTCAATATCCAAACGCGCCGTGCAGAAAAGCTCCCCAAACGTTATGGATTGAAAATTCCGGTCAAAACGTGTAGAAATCACACATTTTCACTTACAAAAAAAAAAAAATAGAGGAAAGCTAACTTCGGCTCGACCGAAGTTTAAATACCCTTGAATGTTGTATAATTTATAAAATAAAGGTTTTAAATGATTTTCGTCGAACATTCTTAGCTGAATTATTTCCCAAACTCGGCTATAGATGGCGCCATTACTTTGACCATTTGCTTGCCAGTTTGTTATATGGCAGCTATCCGATATATTCATCCGATTTTTACCAAACTTTCCAAAATTGTGTGTTCATAATTGGAAACTAAAAAGACGTTACCATTGCAAACTAAAAAGCTTTTCTCACTAGAACTACTTTTCGACCGATCGTTCCTATGGCAGCTATATGCTAAAGTCATCCGTTTTGGATCAAACTTGGCAGAATTGTGTGGTAGCATATAATATTGATCAGTAACAAGTTTGGGAGCGATTGCATTAAAAACAAAAAAGTTTTTTATACTAAGACTTTTTTTCAGACATATCTTTTGTATGGCAGCTATACTATATAGTTGGCCGATTTTCATAAAACTTGGTGGAATTGTGTAAAAGCATAAAAAACTTATAAATACGAGGATTGGGGGCGTTTGCATTGAAAACAAAAAAGTTTTTCTCACTAAAACTAGTTTTTCGACCGATCGTTCCTATGGCAGCTATATGCTATAGTCATCCGATCCGGCCGTTTCCGACAAATGTGCAGCGTATTTGTACCAAAAGGCTTCGTGCAAAGTTTGGTTACGATAGCTTTAAAACTGACGGAGGAGATAGCATAGAAACAGACGGACGGACAGACGGAATTCAGTAGTCTCATCATTTATATAGGGGATTTCCAACATGTAGCATTCAGCATTTGTAATTCTAAACGTTTGTGCATAAAAAAGCTACGCGCCACGTATTGAAATGAGAACGCTACACGTTTCGTGCAGAAAACCTACACTAAGAAAAAACTAGAACGAATAATTTGAGTACGAACGCTCTTGAAAATAAAATTAGTCGTTATTGAATTTTCAAGAATTTCGCTCTTGGAATCGAGATAAATTCGTTCTTAACGTTCTCAATTTGGTTTTTTATAGGCAAGGGGGGGGTGAGGGCAACTTAACTTTGAGAGAACAGCGTTGGATTCACTCTCGCAGAGAGTGAGAGCGCATGCGCAGTTGGTCGTTGAGAGAATTGCGTTGGACTCGCTCTCGCAAAGCGAGAGAGCGCATGCGCAGTTTGTTGTTGTGCGATGCGTACGAAAGGCAACAGCGTTTATTTATAAGTGTGATTTCGTCGCGTCTTTTACCTTATGGAAGATAGGGGATGGGGTTGGTTGGGAGGTTGTGATAATGGTGAGTGGGAGGAGGGAGGGAGACGGACCACGTCGGTCGGGTCGGGTCGGTCGGTGGAAATAAGCTGATTTTCTTATGTCGCGTTGATTTTGCATTTGCCCATGCAGCATTTAGCTTTTTGAATTCTACATATTGCGTGTGCAATTTAGCAGGGCGCAACACGTTTCGTTTTGCTTTGACGTTTCTATATGCGCGCCGTGCAGCCAATTTTGTTTTCTCTGTGTGTATATAGAGCTGGAATTGCTGAATATCATATATTATATGTAAGTATTGCATCAAAAAGTATATGTTTACTTATAATTGTGTGCCAAAATAATGAACTTAAAACTTAACCCAGTTTTTTCAAACTGGCTTGCAGCTTTTGTCAAGTTCTACTAAACCGATTTGGAGGATGTAGAGCTTAATGGAAGCAGAATTTGACATTTAGAAGTGCCTTAACATAACTAAGAATAGATACTTACCCGGATCCAATGCATTTGACTGCGGCTTGTTCTTTCGGTTGAGGCTGATGCAATTTTCAGACGGTACCACCACAGTGGACGTAGGCTGTGACTGTGGCAAAGTTGAAGTTGCTTCATAGGCTGGTGGCGGATAATATGCCGTTGGATAGCCCTGTGGAGGATGTCCTTGTGGTGAATAGCCCTGCGGTATAAAGCCCAGTGTTGGATATCCATGTGCTGGGTAGTTTTGTGCAGGATATTCTGGTAACGCCGGTGGTGCCGAAGTAAAACCATATGCTGGTGCCTCAGTTGGCACATACGTGTCCTTTTGCATGTTTACTTAACAAACAGCCGTCGTCGTTTAGGTATGATTCAAAATTGGTTGATAGATTCGTTCGTCAAATACATTTAGTGTTTCGTGTTTGTTGATTGTGGGCTGGGCAGTTCGCTTATCTCAGCATTTTGATAAGCAATGATAAGGCCGAATTCGTTAATGAGTCATAGGCACCATAAATATAAGTGGTAGGTGTACTGGGTTGTTAATTATTCCAAACCAAGTGAGCCTGAATGGTTTTTCCCGAGAATTATAATAGTTTATCTGTTGATTTGTACATGAGATTTATTAGGCTTATACTAGAGGTGCAACCGTGACGTGAATTTGAAAGTGTCACGGTGTGTCACTACGTGATCGTGAGCAAACATAGCTTTTCGTGACAAACATCGTGAATGCAGTATTTACGAAATTCTTAAAACTTATTTTTCCTGTGGAAAATATCGTATTATCATCGTTTTATCGATATTTAAAACCGCTTTCCATGAAGTGCCAAGCATTCCACCAAGCTCAGCAATAATTTTGTAACACAATTCTAAGCTGAATTTTTACATACATAAGATTCACAAGTCTTTCTTCCGCCAAGTAGGCAAGTGGTTGAAATATGAAAGCAAAAAGTCTGCTGATGAGTGAATTGGTAGTCAATTCCGAAGAAGCTGTACACACATCACATTGCTATTCCAAAAATGTTGTGAGTTATCTCTAGACATCGGATTTTACATATTTGCATATTTTGAACCGCATGTCCGATTTAAGTTCTGATTGCACACATCTTATTTTTATTGAAAAACGATCCAAGTCCGCTAAAAATCATTTTGCATAAATTGCATATTTGCATAAAAAAATATGCAAAATATGTAAAAAACCTATTTTTTTATGAAATGACATATTTCAGATACATTATTATCCTAGTAGGCCAGGGTTAATGTGTTCTTTTTGTGATTCTGTGCTCACCATTTTCTGATTTTGTTGCAAGTCCGTTTCACTTTGTAAATCAACTTCATCAATTCAACTTTTAATTAATTAAAATGCCGAAAATAAGCGATTAAAAAACACGTTTGATTCAAAAATGGCTAAAAGAATTGGGATCAAACTGTTTTGAAATACAGGAAGACAACGTGGTCTGTCTGGGATATAACTCTCTATTTTCTCTGTACCTGGTATCTATTGTCTCCATACATAAATGAAACCAACAACAGTCGCAAAGGGATAAGAGTTACGCTCACGACATTTCTGTTATTGTTGTTTCTGCATGGGTTTTTTGTTCTACACCAGAGCCGGCCAGCCATAGCTACCAGGAGCCGAAGTCACTCGTGTTTTTTTATCAAACGCGAGCCGAACGCATGATTGTGTGAATCGATTAACACTGAATTGCTAGTAAAACGGCTGTAGTCTGGAGGGAGCTCTATTGCTCACCAACACAAGCACACTTTTTGGTCCTCTCCATTTGGCCGGCACTGTTCTACACGCATACCTTATTTGAGTGAATGTGTGTCGTTTACTCACACTCGCGCTCTAAGCAAAAGCGCCTAGTTAAAAATGTTGCCTGAGCGCCATACCTGAGATAGTTGTATGATGGGTGTGAGTGTGCATGCTGCAGGTGGGTTGTGTGTTTGCGGGTGTGTGGAGTGGAATGGGGAAGGGGTGGGGCGGGAAAGAGGGGGAATGGGGAGGTGAAGAGTGTGTGAAGAGGGGGTGAAGAGTGGACGAAGAGAGTGAAGAGGGGGGAACAGTGGGCTTAGAGTGAGGAACAGTGGAAGAGGGGGGAAGAGTGGAGGGTGCGTGGGAAGAGGGTGTGGGGAAAAAGAGGGAAACCAAATTTGAATTGAATATTAATTGAAGAATGGCTAAAATGATTTCAAGTTGCCTCAACAAGGTGTGTAAGTTTTATAAAAAAATATTGTCGCTTTAAATTTCGGAATTTCTGTGAAATGCACAATCCTCATATATTTACTAGAAATGGGCGCGGGACGGAAATATCCCTAGACCCAAAGATCACAATGTAGCTGTGCGGGGGAGGTATATTCTCAGCATCCACATGACAGGAAGGGATTAATATATAATTCTGGAGTTTCCGAGTGCCTACAAAATTTGCTGCGCTTTCGTAAATAGTCAAATGAAAATTTTTACAAATTTTGCGGTTTTTTGTCTAAGCCCCTAATATACGCGTCTTCAATTGCCATCTATCCAACCTTCATAGTTATCTTAGGTCGTTTGAAAATTTGGCAAATTTCGCGATTTCCTTGACCATTTGATCTACTCCTCCTGTTTACCCGCCGGTTTACCCTTCTTTATGATAATTTAAATTCAAATGAGAATTTTTGAAATTTCGCAATTTTTTTGACCATTTGTTCCACATTTTTATTTAACCGTGTACTCTAGCCGTCCATAAAATCTTCATCAAAATCTGAAATTAATGAACAATTTAGAAATTTCGCAATATTTTGGAACCTTCAAGCCACACCTTTCATTTGCTCGGTCTACAACTCCCATTTAACCGTCTATATATGCCATCTATGTATTTTTAATAGTAATCTAAGTTCAAGAAAAAGAATTTTTGCAAATTTCTCAATTTTTTTTACATTTTTTATACAATTACATATTTTACATATTTATTACATATTTTACATATTTATTGCATATTTTGCATATTTTGCATATTTGTTTACATATTTTGCATATGTTAAATATGCAAAATTTGCATATATTGAATATGCAGTTTCCAATGGAAAGTGGGTTATTTAATAAGTATAAATCCAAATTTTCACCTCAATCAACCTTCATTTAAAAAAGTACGTAAAATCCGATGTCTAGTTATCTCTATTGAATTGTGTTGATTGTATTGAATTATAATTAACCGTTGACCTTGAGCCAGCTTAAAGCAAAAACTTTGACTAAAATCAAAACAGGTCACTATAGCACATATATGTAATTACATTTTTAATAAAAAATTTTGATTATGAGTGACGCGAAACGCTACAAATATATATTATGTGCGTAAGTCAAGTGTATATAAATTTTTATTTGGTGAATCGTTCGCGACTTGAAAGAAAATTCGCTCACGCGCGCACCTCTAGTTAAAACAAAGATATGCATGAGTGAACATCTGTTTACCCTAGTTTTCTCTCCCTGTGTCTTTCTTTTTCCTTATGAAATTTTAGGGCCCGCTATTCGTAGATTAAAATGCTTATATTAAGTGCAAAGGAAACATATTTCGTCCGCAGGCAATATAGTCTTTTTCGTTCCTCCGTCAGTCGCTCCGTCCGCTTGTCCGTCTGTCTCAGAGACAAAACAGTTTAATAGTTTGGATATTTTAATTTAAAATTTAAATAAAATCCTAAATTTTTACAGTTACTTTTAGCTCACATTTGTTGTTTCTTTATCTATAATCTGTCAAATTTATAAAGATCGCTTAGAAATTATTAATTCAACTCATGTCTTAACATAAATTTGAATGCTCTGTTTATTGATACATGTAAAGTGTCGAAAATATTTCTTCACCTGAGTAAAGTGTATATCGGAATCGGCAGTAGCCTGAGGTCGGCCGGTTCTGTTTGGCGGATAGTGCTTGGATAAGAACAAAAAATATGAAAGCACTGTGGTGCGAGCGAGAAATCATTGAAATTTTGTGTTTTTTACCATGTTTTGACGCACATTGAGCCAAAACTATGTAAGGACCTCGCATGGTCTAGAAATTTTGTAGATCTTTGTAGAGGGTATATTAAAATTGTCAAGCATAGAAGGACGCATCTCACATAAAGTATATATCAGGCATGCCCAAAATCAGCATACGGCAGACCACTCACCAATACTCACAAAGAAAAGCACCAATACCAATAAGGGAACAATATTTTTTACAAATTGAAATTAAGTGAGGTAACAACAAAATCACATGAAATTGTTGTTGGTCAGTTGGCTTGCGCGCGCAAACACCAATCAAAGAAGAGAACAAAACCGGGTTTTGTTCTACCCGACGCATACACACGAAATCGTTTGCATCAGGGCTTAATCCCGAAACGAATTTCGGTTCCGGTACCGGTTCCGGTACGTCCCGAAATGAATGTTTCGGTTAAAGGTTCTATTTCGGTTTTCGGTTTCGATACGGTACCCAGATTTTTATTTCGGTATACCGGTACGTACCGGTACGTCCACGTCTTATGTGACTTATATAGCATTCTTGTGATTTGCTCGCGGTAACATAACTGCATTCAATGTGATTGAGTCCATACAACTTCTTAGCGGATTCATTATAAATTTATCGCCAGAGAACCTGCGTAGCTGGAACAGAAAGCATGACTTTTGAAATCTCATACAATTCTGGGAACTTTGTGGAGGATTCTGACCACCAGTTAAGAATGTTTTCATGGTTTCAAACACGCTTAAGTGCGAGAAAAGTCTTAATGGAGTCCAGTAACTGTTTTGCTAGAGATCCAGTGTATCCAAATCTAATAAAAATCACCCAAGACAAGATTTTCGGTTGAAGTTTAGTTGTGGCCACCTCCGCTAGTTCTAATATGCGTACAGTCCCACACTTTCCGGTGCAGAAGAAAGTGAAAATCTGCAGCCGCAAAACTGGAGCGAATGGTGAAGATGTCTTCCTCCAGCAAATATTTTAGCATCTTGTATGTAGAGCTCCAGCTCGTGACCAAATCTACGATGCGCTCTGCAATGGTATAAAACCCGAAACTGTACCGGTACCAACATTTCGGTTTCGTTCCGGTTCTATCGGTTCCATTAATAACGGTAAACGGTTTTCGGTTCTCAAGAAAAAATTTGTATCGGTTACGATTCCGATTCCGGTACTTGATTTGAAACCGTTTATTTCGGTTAACGGTTCCGGCACCGGTTCCGGTATTAAGCCCTGGTTTGCATGTGTGTCGTTTTGTATACCTCGCGCCCTGCATGTATACGATCATTGATTTACTATCTTCGGTGCAATTACAAAAACAAAACGTACCCAAAGTGCATACGGCTGGGCATTGCTGGTATGTATATTCTTGATCACCATGATGAGCTGAGTTGATAAAGCCATGTCCGTCTGTCCGTTCGTCTGTTTGTATGCTATCTCCTCCGTCAGTCTTAAAACTTTGTTAACCAAACTTTGCACGAAGTCTTTTGGTACAAATACGCTGCACATTTGACGGAATCGGCCGGATCGGATGACTATAGCATATAGCTGCCATTGGAAGAATCGGTCGAAAAACTAGTTTTAGTGAGAAAAACAGTTTTGTCTTCAAGTTTTGAAAATCGTACAATTATATAGTACAGCTGCCATCGAAAAATAGTTCTGAAAAAACTCTTAGAAGGAAAACTTTTTTGTTTTCAAAGCTATTGCTCCAAAACTTGGTACTAAACAAAATTATATGCTACCACAATTCTGCAAAGTTTGATCCAAATCGGATGACTATTGCATATAGCTGCCATAGGAACGATCGGTCGAAAAAGTAGTTTTAGTATGAAAAACTTTTTTATTTTCAATGGTAGCGTCTTTTTACTTTCCAGTTGTGAATATTATCAGCTTTTTTTTTTATCATAAAACCATAAAAGCTTTAAAATGTTCGTAAATTTTCAAAAAGTTGCTTTGGAAGAAAAAATTTTATATTGATATATTTTGAGATTTTTTCTGACGCACTTTGACCGAAATTTGTGGAGAACTGTTGAACCAATTTTGAAAATTTTTTTTTCGATAAAAGCTAACACCCAAATGCGCCAAATTCATGTTTAAAATCTATTGAAAATCATTTTTATTTGATCGAAAATATTTGTCGAAACTTTAAACGCGATTATATCGAAATCACTTTTTCCAAAATGGTTTCAAAAATAAAGAGTTTAACATATTGACCGAATTACAATGTATTTTTTTTTTAAATTTCTCCCACCATTCTGGTTGGAGAAAGGATATTTGGGATCGGTCATAAAATAACAGAGTTAGCACCAATAAAGGGCGAAAAAAAGTTGATTTTCGAAATTTTGACTTTGAAATCCCATAAATTCGCTATTTATTGAGCGATCTAAATTTTCCTAACTCCGATCAGAATTACAACAGTTTTTAACAAAACCCCGCTTTTATTTTCACTTTTAGATAATCCGTGCTAAAAAAAATTTTGCAACCATGGGCCTAGGTTTTAGGTCTTTGGCCAACTTTGATACGGGATATAACAACAACCACAGCAACAACAACAACAACAAATAAAAACAACACACAAGGCCATAGGTAGATCCATGGTCAACTCTGCCGCTCGAATATGGTCTCCGTCTCTGAGTGACACCCAATGGCGAAACCTTCAGCTTGCGCAGAACGCTGCGCTGAGAGTAGCCACAGGATGTCACACAATGACGCATCCAGACCATCTCCACCTCCCAGTCCGAAACCACAACCAACTCCTCACTCAGCAGTACCTCATCGGATGCCACAGCGAGTCTCATCCAAACCACGACTGCACCATGAGTAGCATGCCAAGGAGACCCAAAGCAGTCCGCTACGATCTGAGAATTGAGATACCAACAGTCTGACAACTCCTGGAAAATGGCATGGTAACAGCAACAACATCCGCTGAAGCCACAAAGAAGGCACACACCAACATGGTCGCCTGCACCATTGAAGCCTACCAAGACAATGTTGTCCTGGGAGGTAGGCCGCCACCCATCGATCCCGCGCAGAGGACCCTCACCAGGCGCGCCAGGGCGACTCTTGCCCAGCTCCGATTAGGAAAAGGCAGGCACTTAAACAACTATCTTGCCTGCATCAACATAGAGGTGGTTAATGAATGCCCTAAGTGTGGTCTCAGCCCACATGACAACAGACACCTCTTCGAGTGTCCCCAGAACCCAACTGTTCTCACTCCCCTAGATTTATGGTCCCACCTTCCTCGACCTGGACAGGGAATAGTTTCTCTACATCCAACTAATCATTTACCCTCTTCTTTCTTTTTATCTTCCTTTCTTCCACATACATACGAAACTTCCCAGCCGTTACAACAACAACAACAAATAAAATGTCTGAATGGGTTATGGGTGATTCTAGCTGATTTCGACCCTCAGACCCTTTTGAAAACTGACTCTTCACTATACTAGAAAAAGTATAATTTTGTGACCCCGTGCTAATCCAAATCAATATTGACAAATTTTGCAGTTTTTTATTTTTATTAATATAACAAAAATCTGTGATTGGATTTGAACCAAATCTTTTAGAAAAGTTTATTTATAAGTAACAGATATCTAAATATATATAAAAGTGAAAGGAAACCGATTTCGAATCGGTTTAGCAGTGGTTCACAGCCATATCTCAGAAATTATTTGAGCTTTGATCCGGAAACTTGGTGTTTAGCACAGTGTAGTAGAGTTTGATATGTGACTGGTTGCGGGTCAGTTTCAAACCGATCCAAAATTGGTTCAAAGCCATATATCAGATTCATTGATTCTTTTCTAATTCAAAATTAGTTCCGATTCTTGCGCCAGCTTGAATAAAAACGCTCCCATAAAAAACCTATCCACACTATATAAAGGAACCGAGCGACGCACAGTGGGCGATGCCATACAAGTTGGCACACAATAAGTCAAAAAATAAATTGTGGAATTTTACTAATTTTGTTTATGGAATCGATATAAAACATCTCTACTACATTAAAATCGATTTTTATATATTTTTCCTATCGATACTCACGAAGTTGTAAGCACGCTGTTTGACTAACAAGCTTTTTTGTTAGTTTTAGTTGCGATTAATTTAAATAAATTACACGGTTTTTGTTTCGATTTTGGGTTTTTATTTGCGAGTTGAGCTTGGAGCAAAGGTCCGCTTCGATGCTGAGATTGCGAAAGAGTGAGTATACAAGCGAAAGTTGGGACCAAGTGTCCGCTACGATTTCGAGATTGCGACTGGTTAGGAGTGGAACCGGCTGTCAGCTGGAACCTCCAATTAGCAAATGAGTTCAAGAATTAGGAGAGTGGACCAACTGTCCACTGCAACCTACGATAAGCAACTAACTATGCGTGTGGGCAGGCTAAGCCAGCGGATGCCCAAAATGCAAGCGAGAAGAAATTAAATAGATAAGCGAGAGAATGCAAGCCGTTAGATCGCGAACCGACAGAGAGCAGCTTACATGCAAATACAATAGAGAGATAAATTTACAATATTTGTGTGTGTTTATGTCTAAGCGAAAACCATGGGCAACACCAAGTCAAAACAATGCATTTAGTTACGTTAAGTTGCACCATGGAACAAATTACGAAAATGATTCACAGATTATCGGCTGCGTGACCCGACATACTCCCCCCGTTGAAAGCCAGCCTTTCAACAAAGACCAAGGGAAGCAGCCATGTTTCGCCGACAACTGTCTTAGGAATGTATAGTCCATGCTGGTGCACAGACGACGTCATCTATAAGGAGCAGCAGCCGCATATGACTGCTCGCACTATAACTCCAATTGTAGTTCGTAACAGAGCCACTCGGGATGCACCATCTCCTCCAGAAATTAGCTCGACCACTCGTGCTAACGGCCATTTCAAGAGTAGGAGATTCTCGTCTCTAACCAGAAACAAGTTGCCGATCGCCCAAACAGGCTTCGGAGTGCGCCACTGATGCGCTTCTGGCAGCAGCACCCGCAAGGGAGAATGGGTCCTATTGTTGTCGACAGCGATATTGACAGCCAGACCTAGAACAAGAAGATGAGAGTTAAAGACTACAGTGAAGCAGTCTAAGCAGGATTGTTGCTCTCCAAGATTGGCAACAGGCAAGTCCATGAACGAGCAGGGTAGTCTATGTTTCGTCTTCTGAATCAGCATCAAGCGTAACTCCTTGCGAGCGCATCTAAATTGTGTGAATAGATAGCTCCGACGCTGATGCTTTGCCACAAGCCATTTTCCATCACTTGCCCAGCATCCAATCCAAATGAATGCTATATAATTTCGAGGTTCCGTCATGAACATGAGATTATGGGAGCTGGTCGTGACAGCAATTTGAAGGTGACATCGGTAGAGCTGAATGATGAACTGATGAATCTCCAAGTCCAGCGATCGAGATGCAATAAGATGTTTCAAACAGCAAAAAGCTTTCCAGAGACGCATTAACAAATGTGTGCCGAGTTGTACAGATGCTCTAGTAGTATTACGATATAGATATTTGCTGGCATCTGGTAGTGACATAATGAGCAAAGCATAATGAACAGACGAATTAGGCACCAGCTTAGTTTGCTCGATCCAGGTCAGGTCATTGAATAGAATTGCTCCACGCAGCAACCTAGTTGGCCGTGAGCTGGAAGAAGTGGCCGGATTCCTGCTGTAGAACGTTACATGCCAGTTAGTAACGTAGACAAAGAAGTTGGGGTGACTTCCTCTTATGGTAGATTCTATCAAAACGATGATTGTCATTGCTGAGTAGTCCACATTTTGAACGTGCAAGCTAATGTATCTGAAACATTCATCAGTGGCCGACCTGGCTGCCCCAATATCAGTCGGTGTATCCGATAATTTTTCGTTTGTAAATGGTTGGCTATTTTTAGGAAAGTATATTCCAAAATCCGTGACGAATATAAAGCGACATGGCAAGGTACGCCATTTAACAGTTTGGCCGATCCTATTTTGACATGGGACGCCAGCAGCAAGTAGGAGCACATCATCGCTGCAGAGACAAAGGGCTACAGACAAAGTTGACACCCAATGTGGTGCATGGGACGAAGCGCAATGAAACAGGAACATAGGCATTGGCGGCGGCGATAAGAGTCGAATGTTAGGATGAAACTCTTTCCCGCCAAAGTGCTCCAAGCAATGTACGTTGCGAATCAGTGGGATGGATTCGTGCAACATTTCTGCGTTGTCGAGTCTTCCTAGCCCAAAGCTCTTAGCGATGTGTGCCTGCAAAACGAAAAGTTGATTATCGATGCAAATGATACGAGAATTGTTAGCGATCGATATTCCAAAAAACCAGATTTTATCCAAAGTAGAATCCTTGGGCGATGTCGATGTGTTCTTCCGATTCTTTATGTTGGCACCAACCTGGTGAATCTCTGGGATTGCGGACACCATAGAGCAAAGTTCAGTCCGGCAATTGTAATCCACCTCAAAAGTCGCAGCAGGCGGCCCGGTCGATGCTTCAGATTTGGGTTGAGGATCAATAGCAACACCAAGGCACTTGCGAACAGAAGCAATAGCTGGAACGGTTGGTTCAAGCGCAGCAACAGGAGCAGGAACTATGTAGTTCAATGCAGCAAAGGGATCAGTAACAACTGGTTCACGCTCAGCAAAAGGCTGAGGAACTGTGTGGTTGAATGCAGCAAGTCGACCAGTAAAAATGAGTTGAAGTTCATCAACTGGAGCATGATCCACATGGATGAAATCGGCAACAGGCTCGGAATTAACTGGTTCAAGTGCGTCAACGGGTGCAGGAAGTACGTGGTTGAAAACACCAACAGGATCGGGAACAATGTTGTTGAACGCAGTCGTATTCGATATGGGCTCGTGTTGTGCTGAACTTAATGGCATTGGATTGCGGCGCCGGCGAATTTCGAGTCGAATTAATATATTTAATGACTTCGCTAAGTCATCGAAATCTAACCGCAACTGACTCCCGATTTCATTTAAGTTCAAGCATTCCAGGCTATCATGAGCGAGATCAAACGATTTCTGCAAATCTTCAATCTGCTCCGATCTCACTGTTAAACCAATGTCGACGCATGAACTGAGAAACTCGGCAGTCAATATAGATTGCACTTTCTGCAAGCGGGCATAAATTGAAGCAGTCTTGAGTTTTAGAAACAGCACCCTGTTTGCAGACGACGAACGCGTGATTGGCTCTTCCATTGCGTTTTGCATGGCAACAGCAGCCAAAATACAAATGCGCGAAAATCGAAAGACAACAGCAACGAAATAAACGGCAATTGAATAACTGCACTCAAAGCAACGGGCCTTGCTATGTATGTATGTATGTGTGTGCGTGTGTGTGCGTTTACGCAGGCGCGGGCGTTGCGGTATTTATGTAAAAGCCGACAGATAAAACGACCATGTAACTCGATTGTTTTTTGATCAATATTTTTTTTTATTGTTGTAAGCGAATTGATCACACACCCACAGAATTCTTTTTCTGCTCACCAATTTAACCACACACACACACAGGTCAACGAAACGAAATGAATTCGGAAAGTAACTGTGCCGGTAATGCTTGTGAGTTTGCGCACACGAATTGTTCACAATTTGTTAATAATTTTATAATTGTTTAGTGCACATATCACGTCGGGGTCACCAATGTTTGACTAACAAGCTTTTTTGTTAGTTTTAGTTGCGATTAATTTAAATAAATTACACGGTTTTTGTTTCGATTTTGGGTTTTTATTTGCGAGTTGAGCTTGGAGCAAAGGTCCGCTTCGATGCTGAGATTGCGAAAGAGTGAGTATACAAGCGAAAGTTGGGACCAAGTGTCCGCTACGATTTCGAGATTGCGACTGGTTAGGAGTGGAACCGGCTGTCAGCTGGAACCTCCAATTAGCAAATGAGTTCAAGAATTAGGAGAGTGGACCAACTGTCCACTGCAACCTACGATAAGCAACTAACTATGCGTGTGGGCAGGCTAAGCCAGCGGATGCCCAAAATGCAAGCGAGAAGAAATTAAATAGATAAGCGAGAGAATGCAAGCCGTTAGATCGCGAACCGACAGAGAGCAGCTTACATGCAAATACAATAGAGAGATAAATTTACAATATTTGTGTGTGTTTATGTCTAAGCGAAAACCATGGGCAACACCAAGTCAAAACAATGCATTTAGTTACGTTAAGTTGCACCATGGAACAAATTACGAAAATGATTCACAGATTATCGGCTGCGTGACCCGACACACGCAAAGTTGAAATTTTTTTTTTACATCTCTAACACTACTATTCCCGCCTTTTTTGGACCAGCTGATTGAACTTGTGAAAAGTTAAGTTTTAATAATTTTGGTGAAAATGTTGTTTAATAATAATATTTGATGTAAAAAATATGTGTGTGTCCAGTGTTTATGTGTATTAGCTGAAATCTATCTTTAAAGTTAACATATCCTATAGAATGATCTTTTTCACGTACTAAAACTTTTGTAGTATATAACTTTTAATATTCGCAAGTATTCGCCCAGAATTCTTTTTTATTTATACTAATGGTCTTTTGTGAATCGTCCAGTATTAAAATGAGCTGCCAATACTTGCCACTCACATGTACAGATTATTTTATAGGTATAATGTCTGCATCAATAAAAGCATTTTTTGCAAATATGGCACAAGGAAGCAGAGCAAGCAAAAAAAGTTGAAGCTCTTAAAACCTATGTTTTCACTGAGATAATCGGGAACAACAATTGTACGGAAGAGGAGCGCCTTTCAGTTAATAAAAAACTAGACAACTTTGCTGCCAAGCTTACAATGAAGTGGAGGAAGTGTAACAGATCACTGGCATATTTTGAAAAATCAAATGCTGAATGGTTAAACGGTTTATTAATGCCGGACGTCCGGCTAAATCGTTCTCAGATTGCACAAAACAATCGACAACTTCAAAGAGTATCTCATATAGTGAAAACAACACCGTGCGAAGAATTAATGGTAGCCTCTCGGGTGAACATGTATAATTGTGAAAAAAGGAGTGGTTCTCGAGTACTATCAGAAAGCCCTGCAAAGCTAAATAAGACAGAGTCTGCAAACCCAAGAAATTTTACCCAAGAGGAAGCTTTATCCCTTTTTCTTGATGGAGACTTTACTAAAAATTCATACCGTTTAATGCAGAGCTCCGTAAAAGAACATTGATCAAAAATGTTTCCGTGCTACGATATGTTGAGAGTTGCGAAAAAAGCGTGCTATCCAAACGGCATCCAAATATCGGAAACTTCAGCTGAAGTAAATTTGCAAACTTTGGTTGACCACACTGTTTCCAGGTTAATTCAAGGAAATGAAGCAGCTTTTAATGAAATGGAGAACTTTTCACCTTTTTTTGAATTGAAAGCCATTTATAAATGGGGGTGTGATGGCAGTAGTGGACATTCCACTTACCGTCAGCGATTTTCAGACACCGAAGTTGGCATAGTTGACGACCATATTTTTTCTATTTGCTTGATACCGTTGCAGATTTTGGGCAGGAATAATAGAATTCTGTGGCAAAACGAGCGTCCCTCATCCACTCGCTTTTGTAGACCCATAAAAATAAAATTCCAGAAAGAGTCCGCAGATCTAATACGAGAAGAGGTCGATAATGTGGAAAATCAAATTCAAGAGATTCTTCCAACATCGTTAGATCATTTCCAAGTCAACCACGAGTTTCATTTAACAATGATTGATGGAAAGGCATACAACTCTATTTCAGAAACGTCCTCACAAGTCTGTGGGATTTGTAATGCAAGCCCCTAAAATTTCAATGATCTGAAAATATTTTCTTGTAGTCCATCTAAAGATCATTTGTACAAATACGGACTATCAACCCTTCATGCATGGATTCGGTGTTTTGAGTGTATAATGCATATTTCTTATAGATTGCCAATTAAAAAGTGGCAAGTCCGCGAAGCCAATAAAGAAGTTGTTGCTGAAAGGAAAAAAAAAATTCAAACTGATCTTCGAAAAGAAATGGGAATTTTAGTGGATATACCTACGACAACATCAGGAAATACCAATAATGGCAATACAGCCAGAAAATTCTTCCAGCAACCAATCTTAGCTTCTGATATTACTGGAGTAAGTGTTGATTTAATTAAACGACTCAGCGTAATTCTACGAAAATTGGCATGTGGATATGAAGTTGACATGGAATCTTTTCGTCAATATGCATGGGAAACATCGAAACTGTTTGTAAAGGAGTACCCTTGGTTTTATATGCCATCGTCAGTACATAAAATTCTTGTGCACGGGGCAGATATTATAAAAACAGTATCCCTGCCAATTGGAATGATGTCAGAGGAAGCTCTTGAAGCACGCAACAAGGATATGCGTAATTATCGTGTGAATCACACTAGAAAAAATTCTCGCTTAAACACAATGGCGGATTTATTTAACACACTTTTAGTGACATCAGATCCACTAATATCATCAATATCAAAAAGTACTTCATTGCACTCTAAAAAAATTATTAAATTAGATGACGAAGTTATCAATCTTTTAAAAAATAATCCTGAGTCATAATTGATATTTAATTTTAAATTATTTTATAAATTATAATTTAATAAATATATAATAATATAAAGTATTTTTAAAGATAAGGTATAAAGGAGAATTAATTAAGATGATTATATAAATTGTTTTTCGCGACGTCGGGTATACAGCAAGTGAAAAGTGAATTACAAGCTGTAAACTACAACAAGCACTGACTATGACTGCCCACCATGGTAGATTTTGATTCAGTTTGATCAGTTTCAACGTATCTTCTCTCTATGTTAGCTTTTCTCTTGATTGGAATTTGTGTCCAAAAAATTTGTGATTTCTGGCCCAGTGTGGTAGAATCGAGTAGCGCTGTTTCAGACCATTCAAATTCTTCTGTTAGTTCCATAAATGTTTTTTATTTTTACAAAATATCATTACAAGTTTTTCGCATTACACACAAAATAAGTCAAAAGTGAACTTTTATCTAACTAAAAGCTCCTGCTTAACAATCCACCAAATTTATCCTGGCTTTCGCGCAGAGTCGTTCTTCTGGTCTCGGGTAAACAGAAAATGCCCGCAATGAAAGCAAAAAGGAACAATCCACCGACAGCATAAAAATAATTTTCACAACCCGATAACGTGAAATCACAGACCGCTATTATAATGAAGACCAGCATCTCCACCATGAAGGTACACGCGATAAAGGGCTGTTTAACGTCCAAAGGATAAGCTTCCGCTAGATAGGGTGAAGTGGCTGCCAAGCCAATGCCGGCAAATAGCTGGAATATGATTAGCATAATGTTAACTCCAGTGAAGGCATCCCACACATTGCACTGGCTAGCAATGCCAAAGGCCAAGCCGCTGCAGACAATCAGACCGATTAAAGTGGGTTTCTTGCGGCCGATGCACTCCATACAGGAGCTGGCAATGGAGCTGCCCAGAAGGCGGGTTAAGGCAAAGGCCACGTACCAACCAAGATAGTTGTCATACGATTGAGCCACATCAACGGAAACTGCAAGCGTAAGTATCAAGTAGGCAGAGAGGGTCATGGCATTCAAAGCTCTTAGATAAGAGAGACGCATAAAAGCAGGCAAAGCCTGCATCAGACTATCTCCAACTGACATGTTCCTATTCTGCTCCAGATAACGCTTGTGCTCTGCCAGCTGATCGTAGGTCTCAGTGGTCACTACGTTGGGTCGCTGCAGGCGGCTTAATGTATCGATGGCCTGCTGCTCTTCACCTCTCTGCAGCATTATCACCGGCGACTCGATGACCATCAATGCACCAAAGATCAAAGCACCTGCTCCATAGATGATACTTAGTACTCCCTTTATATTCTCGGGGCCGAATTTCGAAGGATCGTAAAAGCCGTTGATGCTGAAATTCCAGGACATAGCGTACGCTATCTGTATAACGAGGCCACTGGCAAAGCTCAACTGCTCGAAGCTGGCGCTGATCGTGCCACGCATATAGGGTACAGCCACTTCGCCGGCCAAAGCCAAGAATGGTGCAAACACCATACCATTTCCCATACCATCCAGATAGAGAGCTGCCGTTACGGCATCACGATTATGGTGGGTGGCGGCCAACAAAACGCCGCCAATGATGACCAATATAGAACTAATTATCTGTGGAAATTGATCAAATTTGAGATACTAACAGGGGAAAGTGAGAGTTGAGAACAGGGCTTACCATAACAAATTTCTTGGGTATTCTATTGGCCAAAATGGCACTGATCAACGCACCAATTATACCGCCAATAAACCAAGCCACTTGAAGATGTGTCGTCGGGATATAATATGCGCTCCCACGAAAACCTGCGCTCCAGGCAATGTTCATGCCACCCGACAGAAAGACGAGTGATGCTGAAATGGATGAAATAATTAGAAATAATTGGAAATGATAGTTGGAAAAATGTGGTCGTAAACGTACCTCAACAGATTACGAGTACAATCACTGTGTCTAGAAACGAAATAACTCCTTAAGGAGCTATGTCTTTCTCGTAGCCAGCTTATACACAAAAAAATATTTGGATAAATGCCCTTCAAACTATGCTATGCTATTTGGAACGACAAAAAAGCAGAAGCATCCAAGAAAAATGTCAAAAAAATGAAAAATGCTGCAATCCGAAAAGCAAGAACTGTCAATTGAGGACATTGTAACTGCAATTAAAAAAGCGGCGCCGAGCAACAAGGATGGTTACTCAACAAATTTTAATAACGAATGGTAATAAGCTCCTGGAGAAGGCAGAGTTCCCCCAATGAGATGCTTAAACAAATTGTCACTATATACAATAGAGCGTTTGATACCAACTGTTTGGAATAATCTTTCATTAACAGTATTATATTTTCAATATATAAAAAAGGAGATATCAATGACCCGATAACCTATCGAGGTATATCCTTTATGTACTGTGCAACGAAGCTACTAATGAGTCGACGGGACTAATAGGAACTAGCAGGATTCCGGCGTGCAGGATACTCAACGCTTGACAACATATTCAACTTAGCATCCATAGTCCGCATTAAATTTGAAGAAAAACGAAAAGTTTATGCTTATTTTGTAAATTTTAATTCTGCCTTTGACCGAGTACCTTGCAAACGTCTTATATACAAGCTCCAAAGACAAGGTGTATCCACAAAAAGAGTACAATTTATCGAAAAAGTAGACTCGCAAACGAATTGCGCTGTTTGGACTGGGAGTGAACTTTCTGAGTAGTTTGAAACAATTAACGGAGTAAAGCAAGGATGCCTTATGTCGCCGTTGCTGTTTGCGATGTACTTAGATCAGAGATGGGCGCGTCGCGACGTTCCAATGCACACGAGGCAGCGTGTGCATAGGACCTCTGCCGCGACCGACTGCACAAAATCACAAGTACGCTATAAGCATTGAAAGCTATTTATAGAACACGAATGCGGCGTACGCAAATTGTGCTTGTATGCGTGTGAAAAGTGTGACGATATGTGTACATGCCCATCTCTGACTTAGATGATCTGCACGAACACTTAGGAGGTGGCCTGTACATTGATAACACAAACATTTGGGTATGATGATAGCGGACAATCCCTTAACCCTTCAGGACCTGATCCATAACCTCGAGACATACTGCTTATTGTGGGGCATGGAAGGCAATAAGGCAAAATCCGAGATTATGGTGTTTAGAAAAGGCGGAGGGCTGGCGGCATTGGAGAACTGGACGTTTCAGGAGAAACAGGAGAAAGTGGTACCGGTGTAGCAGGAGGAACAGGTGATGGTGGTACCGGAGTACAAATACCTTGGGGTTATCCTGACACCTACAATGTACTTTAAGAAGCATGTGGCAGCGAGGACAAACGAGGCTAGGGTAGGATAGGCTAGGATAAACTCTGTGTGGGCGAATTTCTTCAACAATGGAACAGTGAACCTAGCATCTAAATGGAAAATCTTTAACTCAGTCAGCAGAACGGTACAAGTTTCAGACGTTAATTAATAACTTCTCTAATTTTTTGCTTTAAGTTATTTTAAGTTACATTACAACAATTCGTGTCAGTTATTTTTTGAAATGTAACTTTTGAGTAACTGTTGTTGCGAACAGGCTTGAATCTGCATCCGCATCTTTTTGGTCGGAGTATGCTTGATTGTAGGTTGATTGACCAGTGCTGCCATCAAAGCTGTTAAGGTTAAGAAATTTGAGCCCTGAGCATTCATTACATATAATAAAACATCATCTTGCAAGCCAACAATTCGAGCAGCAGTGTCGTCTAGGAGGTTTTGAAGACCGCACTTTTGTTTTCGCATCAGAAACAACAATGCCTGATGGTCTGCAATGACTTTTACTTTCAGTCACTTCCATATAAATCGGATATATAGAGCTATTTTTGATCTTACAGTCCTCTCTAATTGCACAATATTGGTCTTTTGTAAGTCCTTGATCCACAATTAAAGCCAAGGCATCGTCAGCGATAGACCGCAAAGGGTTCTTGATTGGGTGTGTCAGTATGTTTTGGATCAATTTTGCCTTTCCCGGACTTTTAGAAAGCAACTTAAGAACTTCTGCAAGGTCAGCTCGCCCTTTTTTACGAGCAGCTGTGCTTGCTGCTTGTAACAATAAACGCACGTTATCTCCCTCAAATTTTGATAGATCAGCAGCTTGTTTCATCCGACCTCTAATACCCTTAAGCGTAAATGGCAATCGGTGACGACCAACTGGGTTCATGTGCTTCTTAATGGTTATGAATTGATTTTGCTTAAGCCAGTCAGAATTGCAACGTTCAAAGAGTTGCATACTTCGGTTACATTTCTGCCACTTTATCTCCAGATTAGTACAAAACATTCTGGATTTGGATTGACCACAATATTTGGTTCCTAAGCGCATCAAAAGCAGACAACCGCATGCAACACATGAACAAGGCGTCATTAAGTGCAACAAGAGCATATAAGTAAAAGTAAAATTGGCTCAAACAGCACCTCCAGGAGGGCCAGGGCCAAGCTTCTCTCAATCAAGAGCATATAAAGACCTTAATTATTCAGTAGGCCCCTCCTTATTGCCCAACCTCACCAGCGACAAAGGAAAGAATAAACTAGGATGCAGCCCTGGTACAATGGTCCATGCGAAACAGCTTGCAATACATCGTTTCGTTTGCTGAGACTGGCAAAAAGTAGCGGCTCAACCTCCGATTTTTTTAAGTACAACACCGCGAATAGTGACTTCATGGCAAAATGTATAGAAACTCGATCTCAATATGACCAAAACCTGTCACAGAAACTAAAGTACGTAAGAGATAGTAAGACCTACTGGTAGATCCTGCGAGAGATAAATGGCATCCCCTTCACAAGGAGCGTTTCATTAGAAGCATCACAGCTGGCGCGACACTTAAACACACTACTAAACCCTTAATGCACCGTGATAAGACAACTGGCGCGACACTTAAACACACTACTAAACCCTCAATGCACCGTGATAAGACCCAACTTTGCTTTCCCATATGTTGTATATAATGCCCTAGATGAAACCATAACAATACGGGAAGTGCAAGAAATAATCTGCGAGCTCAAACTACAAAAGGCCCCAGGAGACGATAGAGTTCCCGCTGAGTTTATAGCATTTGCATCTAAAAGGTTTATAGAACTAAACTAACGGCATCTTTCAACTGTATCCTGACAACTGAAGAGACGCCCGATAACTTGAAGAGCGCTATCATATTTCCTATTTACCAAAAAGAAGATTCTAGTGATCCCGCAAACTACAGAGGCATATCCTTTCAAAATGCAATTGCAAAAACGTTGGCTGGAATTCTTCTTCGCAGACTAACATCTTGGGTGGAAAGGGAAAGACCTGATGGGCGAATCGACAAGCCGATTTTCGCAACGGATATTCAATAGCCTGAGCAGTATCGCCTGCACCTACATTGACAACGGTAGAGCATTAAACGCCTTCTTCATCGACTTCAAAGCTGCGTTTGACTCGACAGATAGAACTCTTTTATTCTACATACTCTGCAACATGGGAATGTCTTCAAAAATAAGAACTATATTGCAAAGTTTGTACAACGGTAACACCGCCTCGGTATGGGATGGCAATAGCCTCTCTGCAGCGTTCAGCACGGAATCGAGAGTGAAGCAAGGGTGCTTGTTGAGCCCTTAACTGTTTGCATTATACTTGGATGATCTCACAGAAAGTCATCTTCAACAACTTCAAAGCTCCAAGTTCGCTTCAAAATATGAGCAACGCAATACAAAGATATTGTAATGCATGGGCTTTGTCAATTAACATATCAAAGTCGAAAGTGTTAATATTTCAGAAGCATTGGAGAAGACTTGCTAGAAATGAAAAATGGTTCCTAGGACGAGAACGGCTAGAAGTAGTCAAGGAATAAAAATATCTGGGAGTGCTTATCACATACAATGTCAAGTACAAAAAACACCTTGAAGAAAGACTAGCGCACATGGAAGTCCTTTCAATGCAGAAAAGATGTAAAACACAGCTTAAAATACAAACTTTTCGAGGCCACAGCGAGAGCTGTAATGTGCTATGCAAGCCAAGTTTGGGGGGACGTAGAATACGAGAAGGTTGAAAAACTTTTACGTTTTTTCGTTAAAAAATATTCCGATTCCCACAATATAATCCTAATCGTATCTTGATGCTAGAAACAGGACTGTCATCGCTCTATGCATACACACTTGATACGAATGTCAACTTTTTTATAAAAGCGCTCAACAAGCCAAGCTACCGCAATTCAAATACGCTGTGACACATTTTTGAACTCAAAAATGTTGACCAAAAAATACTGAAATGGTGTGACGGTAGTATAAAAACGCTGTCTAGGTTTAGTCAGATTAGCTGCCGTTTTCTTTTTATGGTACTTAGAACTTTTTAGGACTTCAGAGTAGGACTAACGATTCCATATCTCGTAAACTATTTTGAATTTCGCTTTTAAATCTTCAACAAAGTTGTTGCTCTTGGTTTGGCCTACAAAACATTTCTTTATTGCAAATCAAAAAAATTATATCTTCATACTTAAAATTACAAAAGTTTCCCAAAAAAGCCAAGTTTTTACCACTTTTCTACAGTTTTTCAACTTCATCTTGAAACCCGTTTCGAATTTGGACAAGTAATACAGCACAAAGTTGTAGCTTAGACAAACCAACTTCATTGAGTTACTCTTTCATATAGTTATAGGCCCAAAAGTCGAAAAAACAAACATTATCGGTAAAAAAGTAAAAAAAATTAATTTTTTTTAATTACAGTTTTTATGTTATATTTTCTTACTATTTTCTTGATTTAAAACAAAACAATCGAAATTTTAGCCTGTGTCCGCCAATTGGTACCAAAAATTGCCATTTTTCGAGTTTTGATTACAATTCTACATGCTTAAAGGACCGTAACTATACTAAGGACCAATCGAATGAAGTTTGTATGTGAAAATCGTTTGTTTATCTAAGTCCAAGCTACGTTTTTGTCCTGCATTGCTTAGTCAAATTCGTTACAGTTTTCAAGACAAAGTTGAAAAACAGTACAACATGAGGGGAAAACATGATGATTTTAAGACATTTTTGTAATTTTGAGTATAAAGATGTGACTTTTTTGATTTGCTACTTAAGAATGTTTTGAAAGCTTAGCCAAGAGCAACAACTTCCTCTAAGAGATCAAAGCAAAACTCCAAATAGTTTACAAGATATGGAGTTGCGAATCCCAATCAGAAGCTGAAAACTTCAAAGCGCAAATAAAAAAAACCCCAGCGAAGGTTTTTGTACTACCATCATACCCTTTCAGAATTTTTTGGTCTCGACTCTATCAACTCTTTAGTGTTGCACAGTGATAAAGTCGCTACGCTTCTATTAAGTCAGCGAAAACAGTGCTTTGAGAGCTGGACTGCATTAGCAATAGAGCACAACGAAACGCTGGACTTATCACGCACCCACGGAATTGGTGAATGGATAAGCAGAATTATAAATAAAATTGATCAATCGCATAGAAACATGAAGAGGATCGCATAGAAACTCCATCTCTCACATAGAGAGATGGAGAGCTGAAACGGAAGCAAGTACATCAAGGCTGATATACAAAGAACTGGAGCTCAACTGATCAAGTCTGAACTATTTTAATGATGCCTACAATCAGGAGACTATAAAAAATATGTATTAGACTACATTTTATATCTTTTTTTGCTCATAACTTGTGTATCGTTCATCCAATCTTTATTATTCCTTCAGCAAATCGATAAATAATTTTGATTACTAGATATCTCCAGAAGAAACGAATAATCTATCATCAAAACTGTGGGTGATATGACGTTTTTTCCAAATTGTGGGGGCGGGTGGGGGCGTGGCAAAAATTTAAAATAAACATAATAAACATGCAAGTATAAGAAATATATGTCCCATACATGTCAGACCTCTATCTCTTACCATCTCTGAGATCTGTGCGTTCGTACAGACGGACAGACGGACATGGCTAGTCAAGAATAT
Organism: Lordiphosa magnipectinata; assembly: GCA_037044535.1. Taxonomy (NCBI): domain Eukaryota; kingdom Metazoa; phylum Arthropoda; class Insecta; order Diptera; family Drosophilidae; genus Lordiphosa; species Lordiphosa magnipectinata. Next base: position 83,703 of record JBAMBO010000889.1, on the reverse strand, counting down.
ATATACTTTATAGGGTCGGAAACGATTCCTTCTCCCTGTTATATACTTTTGCACAAACTTAATATACTCTTTGTACCTTCGGTACAGAGTATAATAATTATTATAATTACTACTAATACTATACTGCAACGAGTCTTCCAAGCAAAGCGCGATAGCTTGGATAATGAAGGCCAGAGGAGATCTTTTATGATTAAACAGCTGCCCAAGAAGAATTGTAAATGAAGGTATGTATACACCTGATCATATTAATAGGTACACACATCAACTCTGACTTTAAGGTAACAGAAAACAGTTTTTTTCATTGTTTCAAACTTAAAATTTGTTCTCATTGGTTCTTAAACTATTTGTTTTTAATAAAATAAACTTAATTGTAACATAGAATAATAATATAACATAAAAGAGATCATTTTGTGTTTCAGATACGTTTTCAGTGTGATCATAATAATAGGTACACTTCATGTGTTGGTAAGAAAAAAAATTTTAATTTCCATTTTGTGTTCTTTTTTTAGGTAAATTAGTATTTCCTAACTTAGTATCCAGTGTATCCACCTCTATTTTTGGCCACTACTGCTATTCTTTTTGGCATACTTTTAATAAGAGCCTGGCAGGTCTCTACTGGTGTCTCATACCACAGTTTTTGGACACCTTCCCATAATTTTTGTTTATTTGAATGAATGAAAATGAATGCTTTGCCAATTTCTTTTTTAAGTCTCCCCACAAGTTTTCAATGGGGTTAAGGTCGGGGGATTGGCTTGGCCACTTCAGAACGTCAACTTTTTGGTCCTCGAAAAATTTAGATAACAGCCTTGATGTGTGTTTAGGATCATTATCTTGCTGAAATACCCAACGTAATGGCATATTTTCCTCAGCATACGGTACCATAACTGTTTCCAATATGGATTTGTACTCTTCAGCATTCATTTTGTTCGTAGTCTGATAAATTGGACCTACGCCGTACCAGGAGAAGCAACCCCATACCATTAGACTGCCACCTCCATGTTTGACTGTTTTTTTTGTGGAAACCGTGGATGGAATTCCTTTCCATTAGGGCGTCGAACATTCCTTTCACAGTCATTCCCAAACAAATTAATCTTGGTTTCATCGCTCCATAATATGTTTCTCCATTTTTTCTCCCCGGTGCACCCTACCCAGTCTTTGTGGTCCCTTGCTAAAGTTTGCCTCATGGTGATATTTTTTTTTGCGCATAAGTGGGACTTTTCTGGCAATTCTTCCTGGTAGGTTGGCATCTTGTAGTCGTCTTCGGATAGTTGGAGCACCAACTGAATTCCCAATTTCGGCTGCAATAGCCTTCGATGACTTAAATGGGTCCTTTTTGCTCAAAGTTACTATGTAGTGGTCAAGGGTTTCTGTTGTTTTTTGTGGCCTTCCACGGGTTTTCCTGTCTTGGTTTTCTTTCTAATGCATTTTTAACAAAATTATGAGACCTGTTCATTAATTTGGCGATGGCTCGTAAAGATTTGCCTTCTTTTCTCAGACTAAGAACCAATCGAGCTTCTTCTTTAGTACAATGAGAATTTCGACCCATTTTTTCTAAGAAAAATAATTATTTAATTCTCTGTATTGACAGGAGCTATACTTAATTTACCTTTAGTTACCAAAAGATCACTGATTACAAAATTAATCACTTGATACTTGTGAGAAATGGAGACTGTACCTATTATTATGATCAGGCGAAATGTGTGGTGGACTCGCAATTTATAGAAAAGCTTTGATATACGGGGCAGCCCCTCTTTCAACTCTTTCTCACAGTGTGGCCAGACATTGACAACAACAAAAAGCCAAAAATTAAAAAGTTGTCAACACTAAAAGTACGCAAAAAAACATCTATAATTAAAAAATTCCGATGTGTACCTATTAATATGATCAGGTGTGTATATGCTCACTATGCAATATGTATGAACAGGATAACATTGCTGCATTTTGTAGGACGATGTCCAATATTGAGGGAATTTCGTTGGTGATATTTCAAAAACTTGTACGTTTACAGAAGAACCATTCTCTAGTTTAAATAGATAATAACTAAGGGAAATAAAGTTTGCATACTTTTAAAGGCATTCATTATAATATTTTCATTGTTTTTTGTGTAAAAACAGGGTATATATTTTATAACTAGTCTCATGTGGGCTGTTGGCAGAGCCACGTGTCAACAAAAACAACGAAGGCTTAGGTGCTTGCATTATAAATCTACTTACATATATAGAAATACTCAACAAGCATTCGAGTTACGTCATTCAACTGATAAGGGACTTAGTAATCTAATTTATATCAATATGTAGCTGCAGTTGATTAATCGATTGAGGTGTCATTCTGCTCATAATTTTATTGAACTTTGAAAGATTTATCATGATCTTGAAATTTTGTTCTTAATTAAAGCAGCGACCCATAAGATCTCGTGCAAGTGAGACCAAATTCTGGGACAGCACACTGCGACTTAGCTCCATCTCATTTAAGTGCTTGTTGTTGTTGTTTGACAAATAATTGTCCTGCTTTGGAAGTTACCTCCTTGAACCTTATTGGTTGAACTGACTAACAGATTGGCAAATCTTATCGTTATACACTGTAACAGTTCTATCTATTTATATTGAACAGATGACTAAGTGCTTACCCGCGCCCACAGCGTTCGATTGTGGCTTGTTCCTTTGGTTGCGGCTCCAGCAACCACCTTGTGCCACCACCACAACTGGTGCCGGCTGCGGCTGTGGCGTACCATAGTTGTATGGTGGATCACCCTGTGGTGGATAAGTTTGTGCTGGCTGTGGTGGTGGATAATTCTGTGCTGGATATCCTTGTTGCGTCGGAGGAAATCCATATGCTCCTCCCTGTGGTGGGTACTTGTCGTTCTGCATACTTGCGTGCGCCGTCGTTCGTAGACAATTCGAATCTGGTCGTTGGAGTCGTTGGCCAATTCTATTTTGTAGTCTTCTCGTTGATAATCGCCAGTGTATATGGCCTTTCGATAAGCCTCTTGATAAGCGACTATTTATGGTCAAAGTGTCAACTTGTTGATAGACACAGCGAACTCCATTGAACGGGCCGAAACCAACGAGTCTGATTGGCTTAAGTCAAGTGGGAACTGAATCAAGTGCTTTCCCTAGTTACTGGAGAGCTGACAAGCCCCGGTTGATTCATAGAATTTCCTAAAAATTGGTTTTCACAGAAAAGAATTTTTAATTGAGTTTTATATTGCGCTATCAGTAATTGTTATTAGTTATGGGCTATAAAATGATCGACTGAGGACAGGTTATGAACTAGACGAGGGCGTGGTACAAGATATTTTATCATATGAATAAAGGCAAATAATCGTCGAAGGGTAATGACCTACCTAAATACATCAAATATAAACAAATATTCGCTTTTGCGGCTTTTGTAGATTTTGAAAGCGAAGCGTTCATACGGACTGACAGATATCTTGCGACTTATCGGTTGTATTTATTTTACTACTAATACAGCCATTTGAAGGCCATTTTTGACTCAGTTTATGTCATCAAATCAATTTCCAGTACATTTTTATCGACGGAAATCCTTAAATTCTGGCATTGTTATAAAACTCAATTATCTTTGATTCATCAGTCTGCAGAATAAAAGGTCCCAGATGAGGATGGACTTGAAAATAGGGTCAGTAAAAGCGCTGCTTTTTCTGTTCTTAGTTTTCAATGTGGCATTGCGACTGGGTCACTTTCCAAAGATAGAGAGTGGCACGCTGGACTGCTCTGTAAGGTAAAAGATATCTAACCGCCTCAACTATACAGCCTTGTGAGAAGCTTTCTCTAACACGGAACATGGAACGCTTGGTCATGAGAGCCTTCACCAGGTATCCCCACGACCGGGAAAGTTGATCCAATACTTTATGCCTTTTCAAAATCAGTTGCCAAAATGGTGACGTGATTTTTGGTCGAAAGCGCGTCGAAGGCGTTAAGTTGATTTCGTTTTGAAAGTATAAATCCCAGCGCCAAAGTTCAAATTTCAACGGATCAGCAGTTTAACAGCGCCCTCTACAGATTTTGTGCAGGATGCGTTGCTCAACGCCAATTGCTGTGGGTGGGCGTTGCGAGTGAGTTGAGCAAAATGAAGGGAGAGAGAGAGAGAGACAAAATGTGCACCTATTTTGTTTTGTATTTTTATAGTTTAATTCTTAATAAATGATTTTGTGAAAGTTTTATTACATGCATTGTTTACTTTGTAAAATCTGTGATCGGCTCTTCGTTCTACAGCGCCCTCCATAGATTTTGTGTTCAACTTGCAGCGGCAGCGCAGTCGAAAGGCATTTTCGCCAGCAGCTGTTAACTATGATGAAATTAGTGCTGTTAACGTCGTGAGTGAGTGGAAGAGGAAGAGAAAAGTGAAAAAGTGGCTAAAGTGGAGTTTATTCCAGAGAAAAGTTAATTTTGTTTTGTTTTTTTAGTGTCTAATTGTTTTTTAAGTGATTGTGTGTGTTTGTTAATGTTTTATCAATGCTTTGGATACTTTGCTGGATCACTGAAGCTGCGAGCAACTCTGGTAAGTTGCCTACAAAAACACAAACACACACACACACACATGCATGCATACCAATTTACATATTTGTTGTTGTTTGTTTACAGTAGCACCCCAATATGTAATACTGCGGCGAACTAACCAGGTCAGTGGTGCGACATACCTACACATTGGTTGATTATACATACAGGTTAGGTTAGGTTGCGATGGCTGAGAGCGACAAGTCGCTCTCCCACTTAGGCTACATTGGGCCCATTGCGATGCCATATATAAGGTTGCGGTATTTTTATTGAATTTTCAATTGTTCATAAAATTGGTTATAATAATGCGATTTAAGTCAAATATGCGCCGTTTTGTTCGATGACGAGTTCCCAACGAGATGCCAACTTCATAATGCCCCTCTTATAGAAGCTCGCTTCCCTATTGGCAAAAAACTCGGAGAGCCAATTTTCACAGGACTCTCTTGTGGCCAACTTCCGACTACCAAGCTCGTTCGCCATGGACAGAAATAGGTGGTAATCACTTGGTGCGAGATCCGGACTATACGGTGGATGCAAAAGAACCTCCCATCCGAGCTCCCGGAGCTTCTGGCGCGTCACCAAAGATGTGTGTGGCCTGGCGTTGTCCTGATGGAAGACAATTCGGCCTCTGTTGATCAAAGATGGCCTCTTCTGCATGAGTGCTGCATTCAAGCGGTCCAGTTGTTGGCAGTACAGGTCCGAATTGAGCGTTTGGCCATAGGGGAGCAGCTCATAGTTGATGATTCCCTGCCAATCCCACCAAACACACAGAAGAATCTTCCTGGCCGTCAATCCAGGCTTGGCCACCGTCTGGGCAGCTTCACCGCTTTTCGACCACGACCGTTTGCGCTTCACGTTGTCGTAAGTGACCCACTTTTCATCGCCAGTCACCATCCGCTTCAAAAACGGGTCGATTTTGTTGCGCTTCAGAAGCGATTCGCATGCATCCATACGGGCAAAAATGTTTCTTTGCGTCAAGTCGTGTGGCACCCATACATCGAGCTTCTTTTTGAATCCAAGCTTCTTCAAATGGTTTATAACGGTTTGATGACTCATGCCCAGCTCTTGGCCGATGCTACGGCTGCTACTATGCCGGTCTCTTTCGATCAATTCAGCGATTTTATCGCAATTTTCGACGACAGGCCTTCCGGACCGTGGCGCATCTTCGATCACCTCTGCACCAGAACGAAAACGTTGAAACCATCGTTGTGCGGTGGAAATGGAGACTTTATTGGGTCCATAAACTGCACAAATTTTATTGGCAGCATGAGATGCATTTTTGCCTTTATCGTAGTAGTACTGTAAAATATGCCGTATTTTCTCTTTATTTTGCTCCATGTTTGCGACGCTATAACTCACGAACGACTAAAAACAAACAACAATAAATCAAACACGTGTTAGCGCGTGAAAAGAGCTTTCCAAAAAGCTCTAGCGTGAACCGATGCGACGAATACAACTAGAACTACGCGCTTGCAAAGACAAGCTTGCGGAAATACCGCAAGACTTTTTTGACAACCTTATATATTCCCTATTAACCCTTTTTAGACACCCTTTAACCCTTTTTTTGTGTGGACAGAATGAATTTAAGCAGAGCAGGGATCTCAAGCCCGGATGTCTCCGAGAGGTTGAGTAGCAGAGCTTGATCAAGTGTCCTGATTCTCCTTCTACTCAAGGCGGGGCAATGACAGAGAATGTGTTGTACCGATTCCTCCTCTTCTTCGTATCCATAACTTCTGCAGAAGTCATGGTGAGTAACGCCTAGGCGTGCTGCGTGTCTGCCAATAAGACAGTGACCCGTAAGGGTCCCCACCAGAAGTGATATGTGGTCTCTTCTGTGACGTAGAAGTGTGTTAGTACGTTTTTGGTCGAATGTTGGCCACGTAGGCCACGCTACTGCACAGGAGGAAAGGTTTTTCCACCGATTCGTAGCGCGACGAAGTGTTTCAGTTATTGTGTGAAGCTTATATGTCGCCATAGGCATCCCAATCGTGCTCTTCTCTGAAAGGGGCTCGATGGTGGTACCTATTCTGGCCAGTTTGTCCGCAGACTCATTTCCTTCTATGTTGTCGATTATACATACATATATAGCTTGATTATATAGTCAATTGATTGGTGGGGAGTCAACAGTCCTACATATTGAGATCGGTTGAGATTATCATCTCACCTAATAATGTTCTTTTCTATGTGCTTTTTAATGTGTTTGGGAGTGAACAGTGACCTGGCGAGTTATCTGGTAGCCAGCAGTGCTGACATTTTGGCTATTTAGTTGCTAGATCTAGCAATTTTGAAAGTGGAAATGCTATTAATTATTTGAAAATGCTATTAGCTACAAGTCTGGGAATTTTTAAACAATGTTTAGTTATTTTTGGCTATTTTGTTACCTTTGCGTAGTAATGCAAAATAGTGCCTAATAATTTCTTATATTACCTAAGCATTTTATACTGAAGAACTTCCCCTCAGTACAATAGAAGTAATCTCTGATGAATTAGGGCATTATCATTAGAAAAAGTTCGAAATCATGGCTTATTTTAGTACTAAGGCCCATCTGCAGGGTTCTGACACTACTGTGGTGAACTGGTAGAACTTGGTGAGGACTAAATTGCTCAACAGAATTCAGCTGTAAACGTTAAATGCTATTATAAGCAGGTGAGAACCCAACTATTGTTTTTCACTTCGATTCGCGGGCTTAAACCGACATTGGCCAATGGTAATGGTACGCAAAATTTTAGTTTCTGGTTCGGTTCAACTTTAAATTAAATAGAAATTAAATTTATGTGACAAATATTCCGAATTTCTGTACTTTTGAACAGACAAAATAAGTTTTAAGGCAGTAGAAACTAAGAATTCATTGGATGGTACTGAAAGACAGCTAGCGCAATAGCTTTAAATTGTTTCATGTTCGATGTAGTCGGTTCTCTATTATATGAAACACTTTGATAAGCATCAAAGTCGGAGATATAACTTTAGTCATCTTCTGAACGTGTAATCAGGGATCTAAAAAACAAAGCTTATTGTGGGTGCCGATTTTATTGTTTATCTTAAACCAATTTTTTAGAATTTGCAATAAGAATCCACTATATTTTCGTGACGATTTTGGTTCTTTCTCGCATAATATTGAACAAATAACTAGAATTTTTCAAAATGACTTTAATTTTGTTGTACCGACCCGAAAAATAACATTCGTAACAGGTTGTGGCTTAGCATTTTTTTCTTCCTTGGTTTCGTTAAGGGTTCGATAAACAGTTTAATAAAGTCGGAATTTTGGATTCAATCCGGTTCGGTTTATAACCGGTGTGAACCGGTTTAGTTTATTTTATAATTTAATATTATTTTGAAACAATGGAGTTCGCAGATATAGCAAATGATCCCCCTCTTTGATTTCTCGGCAACATTTTAAGGTTACATTTTAACGAGCCAAAAATTCCTGATTATGACGAAATCACAACTTTCCCTTCAGATGAGCTCAAAACTGAGACAAACTGAGCAAATTTTTGTTAAGAACTAATCTTTTTTATGATTGTTTGTGCGGCGATTCAGGTTCGAAATTCTCACTCCAGAGCTGTTTGCAGACGGCAGTTTAAGGGGGGAGCCTGCTTTAGAAGCTTCAAAAAATCAATTTTTCCGAGGACTTTTTTGGGAAGGAAAGAAATATTCCATTGAAATTAAACTTTCAGGTTTTATTGTTATATATTTCAACAGTCTTCTCAAATTTTTTCATTAAAATATATGTCATTTTATGCCTGGTGCAAGCATTTCGCCGAGGTGCCTCGAGTGTGCATGTGTCGTGCAGCGGGAAAGATGCAGGTCGCAATTTCCAACTGAAACAAAAAACCCACAAAATTTTCTATTTTCAATAGTATAGCTTTAAGTTAAACCAAGAAAATTGAACAAAAAGTGAGAAATTCAAAAATTTTTCGCAAAGCAAAAAAAAAATCATTCTGTTTTGAAAAAAAAAATTCACTTCAGATTGTTTAAAAAGTGGGTTAATCATAACTTTCTTAAGGTTTTTTAGGTTCAACTAGAAGAGAATTTAATCCCGAATACAATAAATTTTGTCTCGTTTCGATAGGACGTTTAATTTTTTCCCTATCTTTCCCGCCAATTAAGAAAAATCGTAAAAATTAAAAACCGCGAAATCGCACGTCAAAGTTTTCGTATATAAAAAATCTCGACGCTTGCTCACTATTTCTCCTGTAACTTTAAAAATATTTTGAATTTGCTTCTGAAATTTTAGGGACACATTCTTGGATAGTTTGGGTAGACATTTAAGTCCCCTTAAGTATTTTTATAGTCTTAACTCCTTTTAATGTTTTTACTGGAAATTATTTCTAAAAACAGTAATTTTGTAAGTTTTGACTTTTAGCAACTTATTTTTATTTTTAGCTATTTCTAGCAATAATTTCTTGTAAATTTAGCAACTTTCGCACCTCAAATTCTGGCAACACTGGTAGCCAGGTGAACATCGTATCTTGCGATAAGATTTGCGACTTGATTTTCTTTGGACCGATAAATAAAAAAAAAAAATAGAGGAAAGGTAACTTCGGCTCGGGCGAAGTTTATATACCCTTGTCTACTCTATATAAATAAAGTCTTTAAATGATTTGCATTCCAATATAAACTGAGCTATTTCCCAAAGTCAGCATTAGATGGCGCCACCACTTTGACCATTTTCTTGCCAGCTTGTTATATGACAGCTATACGATACATTCATCCGGTTTTCATCAAACTCCTTACAATTGTGTCTGCGTAGACAATTGGGAGCACCCTGGTATATGTGCACAAGACATTTGGAGAGTGACCTCAGTGTGCCCAAGATAAACAGGCAGGTGATTACGAGGAGAGACTAAGAAGTCATCCCAACACACTAGCCAGAAGACTCCTGCGCAGACGAAAGAAATCAGTAAGTAGAGTACGACGACGCCTCAAAAAACGTTTCCCTAGGGAACTTCCGAACAGAGAAATGTACTAACTTAGCAAATACACCCCTTCAATAAATGTTAACCATAAATACACGGAACATATTTTATATCATCACAAATCAACTCACCCATAATCAGAACCATTACAACTGAAATCAAACTTACATAAAAAGATAAATTATGAGGATGTCTACACAATCTAAATGAAGTTGACATTAATTGCATAAGGTGACAGAAACTTTAACACAAAAAAAATTGTTCTTACAAATTTAAAAAAAAGCGAGAAGGCCAAGCTAACTTCGTCTGTGCCGAAGTGTTTATACCCTTGCAAATGCTGTTTAAGATATGTCACAGTTTAAGAACGCTTACATAAAAATCAAAAATTTTCCCATTTTCCGACAGATAAACATCTGATATCGACCAAATTTCCCGAATATTTTTGAAAACAGATCAAATTAACAAACGCCGAGTTTAAGGAAAATAAAATTGAAAACAAAAAAGTTTTTCTCACTAAGACTCAATTTCCGACCGATCGACCCTATGGCAGCCTTAAGATATAGTCATCCGATTTCGACCAAATTTTGCGAATGCTATTTGAAAACATATAAAATTAGTAATCAGCGAGTTTAAGGACGCTAGCATTAACAAACCAAAAAAAATAGAGGAAAGCTAACTTCGGCTCGACCGAAGTTTATATACCCTTGTAGCTTGATGGCGCCACTACTTTGAGCATTTGCTTCCCAGTTTGTTATATGGCAGTTATACGATATATTCATCCGATTTTGACCGAACTCCCCAAAATTGTGTGGAAACCGAAAATATTCACAGACTGGAAAGTAGAAAGACGCTACCATTGAAAACGAAAAAGTTTTCTACTAGAACTACATTTTCGACCGATAGTTCCTATGGCAGCTATATGCTATAGTCATTCGATTTGGATCAAGCTTGGTAGAATTGTGTGGTAGCATATAATATTGATTGGTGACAAGATTGGGAGCGATAGCATTGAAAACAAAAAAGTTTTTCATACTTAGACTTTTTCTCAGACATATCTTTTGTATGGCAGCTATACTATATAGTTGTCCGATTTTCATAAAACTTGGTGGAACTATGAAGAAGCATAGAAAACTTGGAAATACGAGGATTGGGGACGTTTGCGTTGAAGACAAAAAAGTTTTTCTCACTAAAACTACTTTTTCGACGGATAATTCCTATGGCAGCTATATGATATAGTCATCCGATCCGGCCGAATTCGACAAATGTGCAGCGTATTTGTATTAAAAGGCTTCGCGCAAAGTTTGGTTAAGTTAGCTTTAAAACTGACGGAGTAGATAGCATAGAAACAGCTCGTCATGCTGATCAAGAATATATATACTTTGTGTGGTCGGAGATGCTTCCTTCTATGCGTTACAAACATGTGGACAATTTTAAAATTCCCTCTACAAGGGTATAAAAATTTCTCACTAAGACCCTTTTGCGACCAATCGGTACTATGGCAACCATAGGATATAGTCAGCCGATGTCGATCAACTTTTCAAATTAGTTTGAAAGCGTTTAATATTAATAATCACCAACCTTAAGAACGATTTACTTAACAAAAAAAAAAGGTATTTTCACTAAGACCCATTTTCCGACCGATCGATCCTATGGCAGCTATAAGATATAGTTATCCGATTTTGACCAAAATTTGCAAATCTGTTTGAAATCATTTAATATTATTAATGACCGAATTTAAGGAAAACACACACACATTGAAAATAAAAAAGTTTATCTCACTAAGACCCACCTTTTGACCGATGGTTCCTATGGCAGCTATAAGATATAGTCATCCGATCCGGTCCGTTCCGACATATTAGCAGCGTGCAGTAAAAAGAAGACTCTGTACAAAATTTCAGCTCGATAGCTTTAAAACTGAAAGACTAGTTTGCGTACAGACAAACAGACAGACGGACGGACAAAGCTCAATCGACTCAGCTCGTCGCCTGATGAGGAATATATATAGTTCATGGGGTCGAAAATAAATATTTCTATGCGTTGCAAACTTCTGGGCAAAATTATAATACATTGAATGGGACAAAGCCAACGAGCTAAATCATGTGCTTCCCCTACTTACAAGAGAGATAAGAAGCCATAGATGATTCATAGGATTTCCTAAAATTGGTTTTCACAGAAATATAAATTTTTATCAAGTTTTATACTGCCCTAGCAGTAGTTGTTATTAGTTATGGGGCAATAAAATGCTAGACTGCGGACAGTTTAAGAACTAGACGAGGGCGTGGTACGGTATATTTTATCATACGAATAAATGCAAATTGTCGACGTTTGGTAATGACCTACCTTAATACATAAAATACACGCAAAATTGAACGTCTGCTGTCTTTTATAGTTTTTGAGAGCGAAGCGATTATACGGACATATAGGCAAGCAGCTAAGCAGACAGATAGAGTATCACGCGACTTATCGTTTGAGTTTCTTCATCCTATCAATATATCCATTCCATCATCTTTTATCAGCTCCAACAAATCTTTGTTAATAAATTGATACATACTTTCGTTCTTGTTTTTGTTAAAAACAGCCATTTTAACGCCCCTTCTGGAGGGAGTGAACTACCCAATTCTCTGTTGACTTTTGGCACTGTTTCGTCTCGGTTTCGAGACTATAATCTTGATTTTAGATTGATTTTTTTGTCAGTGCAGATGTTGATTTTTGACTGGGAGCCACTGGAGTGCTTATCACTGCTTCAAATTGAAATTTCGTAGAAAGAATCCCAGCTGGTGGAGTGCAATCCCAGCTGCTGGAGTGTCAGCAACGCATTTCAGTGGCCATAGAGGTGGATCGTTCCAAGGATGCGGCTCCAAATCAGGCGGAACAGGCCAACAAAGCTTTGTTTATAGAAATGCAACAACTAAGAGACCAACTTCAACGCCAGGAGGTGGAACATTTGAACAATCAAGGTCACAACGAGGCACTGCAGCATGAGCTGGCTACAAGTTTAGCCACCGAATTTCAACAAAAAATGGAAAAATTGGAGTCAGAACTGAAGAGACATCAGAAAGAGGGTAAACTTAGCTTGGAAAACCTAGAGCAAATGGAACTACAGCTCCAGGGCAGCAAAAGGGCAGAGGAACTGTCACATGCAGAGCTGAACAAGCTCAGGGATAGATATGCCCAGTTGGACTATAAGCAGGAGAAGCTTAAAGCCAAGGTGGAGGAGCTGGAGAAGGACAACAACACTTTAAAACATCAAAAGGAAATGCTACAGGAATATCATCAAAAGCAAAAGACACGAGCAGATGCTTTAGAAACCCAGCGGAAATCCCTACAGGAAACTTTGGCTAATCTCACTGAAATTGAGACAAATCTTAAGAAAAAATTGGAATCTCAACAGAAATCCCTGAAGCTCTATTACCAACAGCAAATGGAAACTGTTGTAACTAAAAAGTTGCAAGAATTTCAAACCCAACTGGATAAATCCGAGGAACAACTCAAGCAAGAGGCACGTGAACGTGAACGCCTCATAGCCGAACGAGCGGTCAAGCAGCTGGAAATGATCAATGAGAAGAACAATCAGGAATTGAATCTCATACAGGAAAAACATCATGAAGAAGTGGAACTCTATCGCCTGCAATTGGCCAATGCGTCCAAAAAGATAGACGAACTGGAGCTCAAGCTAAGCTGCTACAAAACGAAAAGAGCCGACATAGCCGAGAAACTGCACGGCGTCATGGAGGCCCAATGGCAACAGGCTTTGTCCATTCTAACCTGCCCTAATGACCCTCAACAGCGATACCGACAGCGAATCACCCGAATTGTTAAACAATGCTCGTGTTTATACCGAAACCCCGAAAACCAGCAAATCTCAACGTAGCAATCAAACCGAAAAGAATAACTTGGATATGATGGCCAAGCGAGATCCAGCCTCACCCATGGACAAACTGCAGGCATATATAGAGCTGCTTTTAAGTAAATCTCCCAGTGATTTTGACAAATTGGATGAGATTTTGGCATTGACAGCCAATAAGCAAGTGGGACAAAAGGCTAAAAGTAAAAGTAAACCGCCTCCCTGGAAATGCTGACAGCTATTTGATTGTAGATTTAGGATTTCGGTAAAAAGTAAATTGTTTACTTTGGATTTTGCTAAATTTTTATATTTTCGTATGAAGAAAACCAAAATGTAAATTATAACAACAAGATTGAAAAACCTTGAAATGAGCTTAGAAATCTTTAAAACAAGATTTATCATCTCGCAACTTATCAACCATTCTACAGTTTTCTGTAAAGCTTCAGTTGAAATTTTGTTTGATATAAAACAAAAATATACAATTTTCGGTTGCAATGCAACCCACTCCTTCTGAAACTCGAACCAAGACCTCTTCATTCAATAACACATTGCCACGGCCGATTTGTCGATTTTGCCGTAGGGGGTCAATTGTTAAGCGCAGCCAGTTGCAGTATAAGAACTTAGGCTGCGAAAATCTCTGCTCTTATACTGCAACTAGTTGGGCCTAACAGTTGACGCTGTATGGTAAAGTGGTGGTGTCAGTGTTTCAGTGAGCAGAAGGTACTAAGCTCAAGTCCCAGTATCGGCGTATTAATAGTGTACAATTTATATTAGTTTTTCAGAAAGAAGAAAATGTTAATAAATAAAACAACTAACTAAACCACCCAAATCAACACACCCCCCTTTCCCCACCACACATCACTTAAAAATAAAAAATGATTAATTTATTTTTGTCTTTTTTTTTCATATTAAAAAATGAGATTGTTTCAGCTTAAAGTCGAGTATAAACAATTTTAGTTCAATATTGTTGGATTAAGATTTAAATTATTAGATTATCTCTTCTCTGTCGAATTCTGACACCGTTTCGTCTCGTTTCAAGATTATAATCTTTGTTTAAGATTGATTTTGTTTCTTAGTGTAGATCCGGATTAAGTAAAACGGCATTTCTTAAGCAGTTGAAACCCACAGATCAATTCGTAGATCTAGTAACTGATTTGATGATTGATTAAATAATTCATTGAAACGAATATTAAATATATTTAGTATAGTATAGTTGGCAGTCTACAAGTTTTTCAAATTCTTTTCGAATTTTATTATGATTACTTTTGTTTTCTGTTTACTCGCAGTGATAAATCCATTTATGATATCCATTTAAACATTCACTGAATGTTCAATGTATTGTCCATAGCAAGTCACCATTGTTCACATTTTTCTTGCCGCAAAAATTATAGTTTGAGGTATTCGAAAGGAGCATGGTCTGTTGAATATAGTGCTATTAAAAGCCTCGGCTACAAAATCCCCTAAATTTATCCTGCGACTCGCGCAAAGTGGTCATTTTGGTCTCAGGTAGGGTAAAAATTCCCATAATAAAAGCAAATAGACATAGTCCACCGAAGGCATAAAAGTAAATGAATGCAACCGAAAAACGGTAATCACAGACTCCTATAATAATGTACATCAGCATTTCCACTATGTAGGTAAGCCCTATAAATTGCTGCTTAACGCCCAGAGGATAAGCTTCCGAAATATAGGGTGATGTGGCAGTCATTGCAATGCCGGCAAAGAATTGAAATATGATGAGCATTATGGCAACACCTTTTGAGAGACCGTCCAACTGGGTAGCAATGGCAATGGCCAAAATACCGCAGGCGATCAGACCGAGTAGTGTGGGTTTCTTTCGACCTGCCAAGTCTATGCAGAAGCAGACAATTAAGTTGCCACAAAGGCGAGAGACACCAAAGCCTAAAAACCGCCCGGTATTGTTACCAACTGTATATGTCATTCGAACAGAAATTAAATAGGTAGTTATGGTGGCTGAGGATAGCGACATCGCATTTAAAGTTCTAAGAAATGAGAGGCGCACAAAAGCTGGTAGAGCCTGCACAATACTCTGGCCCACTGTCAAATCCTTGTTTTGGGCCAGATAACGTTTGTGTTCGGCCAGTTGATCGTCCGCCTCGGTGGTGATGTTGTGGGGTCGCTGCAGGCGGCGCAATGCATCGATGGCCTGCTGCTCTTCACCATTCGCTAGCATGATCACTGGCGACTCGATGCACAGAAAAGTTCCAATGGCCAAAGCCATCGCTCCAATGACAATACTGAGCAAGCCCTTCCTATTTTTGGGGTCAAAGTCTTGGTTGAAGTAGCCTTCGTTATTAGGCAAGATACTTATATTCACCATCTGTGTAAAGTAGCCCAAAAGAAAGCACAACTGCTCAATACTAGCGCTAAGCATACCGCGAATGTAAGGTACAGATACCTCACCGGCCAAGGCCATAAATGGTGCAAAGACCAGACCATTCGCTATGCCATCCAAATAAAGAGCTGCAGTTACGGCTTGGAGATTTTGGCGAGCGGTCAGCACGAAGCCTCCAATGATGACCAATACGGCACTGAATTGCTGTGGAAATGGGGAAGTATATGAAGTAGGGGAAAGATTAAGCTAAACATTTTGCTGCTTACCACTACCATTTTCTTGGGTATCCTGTTGGCCAAGAACCTACTTAACACAGCTCCGATAATACCGCCAATAAACCAAGCCACTCGAATATCTTTTTTCGGAATGTTTGATGCTAAACTACTCCAGGCAATATTCATGCCACCCGAGATGAAGATGAGAGATGCTGGAATAGAATAGAGTCAAGTTAATATCATATTTCCCAAAACGTCGAAAGCAGCTGGCTTAGACTTTTAATATTTATACAGTAATCAGTAGACATCGGATTTTATGCACTTTTTTAAATGAAGGTGGATTGATGTGAAAATTTGGATTTATACTAATTTAATAACCCACTTTACATTGAAAACTGCATATTCAATATATGCAAATTTTGCATATGCAAAATATGCAAAAAATATGCAAAATGTGCAATAAATATGCCAAATATGTAATTGTATAAAAAATGTATAACGTGAAGGCCAAGCTAACTTCGTCTGTGCCGAAGTTTTTATACCCTTGCAAAAGCTGTTTTTGAAATGACAGAGTTTAAGAACGCTTGGATAAAAATCAAAAACTTTTGCAGATGAACATCTGATTTCGACCAAATTTCACGAACCTTTCAACAAACAACAAAACATATTAACAATCGCCAAGCTTAAGAACGATAAAATTGAAAACAAAAAAGTTTTTCTCACAAAGACTCATTTTCCGACCGATAAGTCCAATAGCAGCCTGAAGATATAATCATCTGATTTCGACCAAATTTTTCAAATTAGATTGAAAGCGCTTAATATTAATAATCACCAAAATTAAGAACGATTTACTTGAAAACAAAAAAATTTTTTTTACCAAGACCTATTTTCCGACCGATCGGTCCTATGGCAGCTATAAGATATAGTCATCCGATTTTGACCAAAGTTTGCAATTATGTTTGAAAGCATATAATATTAATAAGGGACGAGTTTGAGAATGCTAACATTGAAAACAAAAAAGTTTTACTCAGTAAGACCCATCTTCCGACCGATCGGTCCAATGGCAGCTTTAAGATAAGGTCATCCGATCTTAACCAAAATTTGCAAATCTGTTTAAAAGCATTTAATTTTAATAATGGCCGACTTTAAGGCCGCTAACAGTGAAAACAAATAAGTTTTTCTCACTAAGACCCATTTTTTGACCGATGGTTACTATGGCAGCAATAAGATATAGTCATCCGATCCGGTCGGTTCCAACATATTAGCAGCGTGCAGTAAAAAGAAGACTCTGTGCAAAATTTCAGCTCGATTGCTTTAAAACTGAAAGACTAGTAGAAACAGACGGACAGACAGACAGACAGACGGACGGACAAAGATCAATCGACTCAGCTCGTCGACCTGATCAAGAATATATATAGTTCATTGGAAATGAATATTTCTATGCGTTGCAAACTTCTGGGCAAAATTATAATACCCTTTGCAAGGGTATAAAAATGGCGAAATTTACAAAAATTATCATTCTTAAGCTTAGATTATTATAAAGAATATATAGATGGCATACATAGACGCTTAAATGGAAGGTGTACCTTGAAAGTTCTAAAATATTGAGAAATTTCTAAACTGTTCATTAATTTCAGATTTTTGAATTAAATAAACAGAATTTTAGAGTACATGGGTAAATAAAGGAGATGTGAAACAAATGGCCAAAAAAAATCGCGAAATTTCAATATTTGCCAAATTTTCAAAGGACCTAAGATAACTATGAAGGTTGGATAGATGGCAATTGAAGACGCGTATATAAGAGGCTTGAACAAATTTGCATTTGAGTATTTACGAAAGTGCAGGCGTTGGTAAATAAGAGGCGCGAATTGAACAGGTCAAAATTTTCAAATTTTTCGTAGGACCAAATGTGATTATGAAGATTTTATGGATGGCAATGTAGACGGTTAAATAGTAAGTGTAGATCGAACTGTTAAAGGAATCGCGAAGTTTGCGAATTTTTCATATGACCAAAGATTATTATGAAGATTTAATAGACGGCAATAGTAGACGGGTATATATAGGAAGTGTTGACCGAACTGTCCAAGAAATCTCGAAATTTCCAAGATCACTATTTGAGCTTAGATTTTTTGCGAAATTTTCAATATTTTACGATTTGTGGGAATCATTAATACTAAATGTAGACGCGTAAATGGTTAAATTCAGCGGTCAAAAAAGTTGCGAAATTTACAAAACTCTTGCATGAGTTAGATTATAATGTAGACAGTTAAATTGACGGGTCAAGATCAAGCGGTCCAAAAATCCGTAGATATACAAAATTTTATGATTAGTTCAGATTATCATGAAGATTTAAAAGTTGGCAATTCAAGACGGCTAAATAAAGAAATTTTATCATTTGTGAATTACAAGTTGAAGTGATGACGTTGATTCAAACAAGTTTAAACAAATTTGCTACAAAATCAGAAAATGGTGAGCACAGAATCATTATGTAATTTCATAAAAAAAGGATTTTTGCTTATTTTTCATATATTGCATATTCTGCATATTTTGCATATTTTTTTATGCAAAGATGCAATTTATGCAAAATTGTTTTTAGCGGATCTAGATCATTGATCAATAAAAATAAGATGTGTGCAATCAGAACTTAAATCGAACATACGGTTCAAAACATGCAAATATGCAAAATCCGATGTCTAGTAATCAGCTTCAATAATTATTTATGAACCAAAGTAATCGATCTGTTATGTTTGTTAACAATCAGGTGAATGACAAGGATGCTGTAAGCAAACCAAATTTTGATGTCACAGCGCTATCAGTAGCCGCCACAGTACCAACAAAAAAGTGCCTATAAACTTGAAGCTTCTCGGGCTTGACAAACTTTCTAACTCGTTTTGGACCAACCCCAATATATCTTGTCCAAGTGTCACAGTGCTTGCACTGCGCTAGTTTTTCTCATATTTGCCATAATAGGAAGCTCGGAACAATATTTCAAAAGTTTTGCTGTGCCAAAGCATTCAGATTTCACAACAGTTCATGTGAAACTTATTTAACTTATTTTATCCGAAAATACTTTTATCAACATTTTTGGAAAACACATTTTGAAAATAAATTGTTTGACAAATCTTATCAGCATCCACACAACAATAAATATTAGCAGATGGCTAATAGCATATTTCCACTACAGAAATGATTCATAATAATCTACGGAATTCAAGAAATGAATTCATTTTGCCTTTTATTTCTGTTGCTTGGAATTTCGTGGGCACGAAATTTGAGTTTGGGTAGCAGAAAAAACAATCGTTGTGCCCTCTGTGTATGCGTCTTGCAGGTGCCGTGATCCGATTCGCAGGGGCTTAGTTGTTGTTCACACTCCGAAGCGAGTTAATTCCGACGCAGCTTAGCATGAGAACAAAAATTTCGGAGCAATGAGATCAATGGGAGCTAGGATGTGCCCACCGCTGATCTCGTCTAGAGGGGATGATTTATTTTGAGAAAATAGCCATAAATTAAATACAGTCAGACTTTATGGGTAAATTAAGATACTTTCTTTTTGCCCTGATGAAATAAATGCTTAGTGTGGCCTTCTAAAATTGTAAAAGGAAAACAAAATACCACAAATCCGTTTTTCCTTTATATCTTTGCAACAAGAGCTGATGGAGCAAAACGGAAAAAAGTTTTGAAATCAGTGAACATAAAAGTGTCAGAAGAACATATCAATAAGGCTGCACCACACAAAGTTGTTAATTTTGTTGGCCTGTGTAAGCTGTTGATTTGAATTTAAAAAGTAGGTGTAATTTTGTTTGAAAAATACGGCCCTGTTCCGAATTTCGAGTCGGGTTTCGTGTAAACGTTTGCAAGTGGAATTCCAATTGAACAATGTTACACGGAAGTTGATAGTCATATCTATGGGTACTAGATCCGGTTTAAGGAATATCAGAATTGCTTAAGCAGCTAAAACCGATTGCTCAATGTCAAGTGGAATCAATTCGTCAAAATGAGACAACCTAATCTAGTAATCACATATATTTTTCGCAATTTCCATATCGATTTGTATATTTTCAATAAGAATAAACAAAGTTTACAAATTCCGATAAATTAGGAAAATGGCGTATATACGACAACAACGCGTTCGCACAGCGAAATTTCGCTCCAGCCGGTTGTGTCGATTTTTGTTTATAAGGAACTACAAAAAGTTCAACATGCGTTTAAATATGGTGCTTGTTATTTAAAACAAACTATTGAGCCCTTTCTGTCCTCTAGGCATTTTACCTGTATATATATATCTATAAAATTAGCTTATGTTAATGAGGATTATAAGTAAAATTTGGTGCTTACCCGCGCCCAAAGCAAATTGCGCCCGCCACAATTGCGCATAGTTCTTCCAACCACCAGATGACGCTGGCAAAGCAGTTGAAGGCTGTGTAGGAAGTCCATGCGAAGGATTATATTGTGCTGCATTATCTCTTTTAGGCAGTGTAACCATAGTGAATGGTGATGCTGATTTCTTGAAGTTCTGCGTATTTGGGTCAACCGACGTTGCTCGTGTACAATTTGAAACTGTTTGGCTTGAGCTATACAGTTTTGCTTTTTTGAAGCTTGTATCACAAAGCAAGCAGCAGATGGCTGATTATCGCCAACTCATTTGCAATTGATATTCGACAGGGTTGCCGAGGCGGACCCACGACAGTGGAACGTAGAATCGAAATTACATTTTGTTTTTCATATTGTGTGTTCTTTATGTGATTAGAATATTGGTTTTATGCTTTAGTTTTTTATTATTGGCTTAATTGGACTAGGTCCGAAAGTTGAAGTGAAATGCAGAGGTCGTGACTCTATTCAAACATCTCATCGCAGTGCCTACATCACCGCGTATCATTGTGCTCAATTGCATCTGCACAAATCGATTTGATTATTATGTTTAGGCTCTGATATAGGTTTCTTTCTAGAAATCAAACACTGGGGAAGTAAAGAAAGTCGATTTTTGTCCGTTTTTAATGTTATAATATTTTATTTATTTATTTTTTCTAAATTTAAAATTTTTTGTTGTTTTTTATTCATTTTTTTTCTAAATTTTCTGTCACCTTGTGTAAATTTGGCAATAAATTTAAAACAGAAAATTTTTTTTGTATGAATAATGTGGTCGAAACGGCCGTGCTAGCGCAGCGAAATTTTATTTTTTAAGTTTGATTAGCTTTGATAAGTTTATCTCAATGCATTCCGATATCTGAACAGCTGTGAGCTATCAAACACAACATACACACCTGATCATTTTAATAGGTACACATCGGAATTTTTTAATTATAGATGGTTTTTTCGTACTTTGAGTGTTGAAAACTTTTTAATTTTTGGTTTTTTGTTATTGTCAATGTCTGGCCACACTGTTACAAAGAGTTGAAAGAGGGGCTGCCCCGTATATCAAAGCTTTTCTATAAATTGCGAGTCCACCACACATTTCGCCTGATCATAATAATAGGTACAGTCTCCATTTCTCACAAGTATCAAGTGATTAATTTTGTAATCAGTGATCTTTTGGTAACTAAAGGTAAATTAAGTATAGCTCCTGTCAATACAGAGAATTAAATAATTCTTTTTTTTAGAAAAAATGGGTCGAAATTCTCATTGTACTAAAGAAGTAGCTCGATTGGTTTTTAGTCTGAGAAAAGAAGGCAAATCTTTACGAGCCATCGCCAAATTAATGAACAGGTCTCATAATTTTGTTAAAAATGCATTAGAAAGAAAACCAAGACAGGAAAACCGTGGAAGGCCACAAAAAACAACAGAAACCCTTGACCACTACATAGTAACTTTGAGCAAAAAGGACCCATTTAAGTCATCGAAGGCTATTGCAGCCGAAATTGGGAATTCAGTTAGTGCTCCAACTATCCGAAGACGTCTACAAGATGCCAACCTACCAGGAAGAATTGCCAGAAAAGTCCCACGCAAAAAAAATATCACCATGAGGCAAACTTTTGCAAGGGACCACAAAGACTGGGTAGGATGCACAGGGGAGAAAAAATGGAGAATTTGTTTGGGAATGACTGTGAAAGGAATGTTCGACGCCCTAATGGAAAGGAATTCCATCCACGGTTTACAAAAAAAAAACAGTCAAACATGAAGGTGGCAATATAATGGTATGGGGTTGCTTCTCCTGGTACGGCGTAGGTCCAGTTTATCAGACTACGAACAAAATGAATGCTGAAGAGTACAAATCCATATTGGAAACAGTTATGGTACCGTATGCTGAGGAAAATATGCCATTACATTGGGTATTTCAGCAAGATAATGATCCTAAACACACATCAAGGCTGTTATCTAAATTTTTCGAGGACCAAAAAGTTAACGTTCTGAAGTGACCTTAACCCCATTGAAAACATGTTGGGAGACTTTAAAATGAAATTGGCAAAGCATTCATTTTCAAATAAACAAAAATTATGGGAAGGTGTCCAAAAACTGTGGTATGAGACACCAGTGAGGACCTGCCA
This sequence comes from Lordiphosa magnipectinata, assembly GCA_037044535.1. Lineage (NCBI taxonomy): Eukaryota > Metazoa > Arthropoda > Insecta > Diptera > Drosophilidae > Lordiphosa > Lordiphosa magnipectinata. Next base: position 61,376 of record JBAMBO010000889.1, on the reverse strand, counting down.
GGCTCTTATTAAAAGTATGCCAAAAAGAATAGCAATAGTGGCCAAAAATAGAGGTGGATACACTGGATACTAAGTTAGGAAATACTAATTTACCTAAAAAAAGAACACAAAATGGAAATAAAAATTTTTTTTCTTACCAACACATGAAGTGTACCTATTATTATGATCACACTGAAAACGTATCTGAAACACAAAATGATCTCTTTAATGTTATATTATTATTCTATGTTAAAATTAAGTTTATTTTATTAAAAACAAATAGTTTAAGAACCAATGAGAACAAATTTTAAGTTCGAAACAATGAATAAAACTGTTTTCTGTCACCTTAAAGTCAGAGTTGATGTGTGTACCTATTAATATGATCAGGTTTTTAAATTGATTCCAACATTTCCGCAGTTTGTGTTAATTTCGCTGAGAAATATAAGTAAGTGCCCCATCTATATATGGGTATTTCCAAACTGACGTGACGTTACGTTCGTACGAAAAGATCTTTTTGAAAAAAAATGAAAATCTTGAATTTTTAAAAAGAATGTTCTATATTTGGGTAGCAATAAAGTAGCACTATAATCCGCAAAAACAATGACTTTATTCGATCATAAGAAGTTAAGGATATAAGCAATCATATATGCTGCCGTGACGTTACATAAACCGGAAGTGGGGTTTGACTTGTTTTAGAAAAAGGCAAAATTCTGCGAATTGGGCGAAGCTTTTTGTATACAATTATTTTTAGTATGATTTGAAATAATACAAGGGTTATCTTATTCAAAAATGTTTGCCCATTTTTTTTTTACTTGCATAAGTATCTGAAGTGACGTTACCTGACGTTACGCTACTTAAATTTCCTTGTTATATATACATATGTTGTTTTTGTTATAATATAAAGCAGAAACTTACAGTTAATTGCAATCATATAGTTTCTTATGGTGTCTTCTGCATTATTTTTGAACTCTTTGTACCCTTAGAAATAGTTTAGAGACCAAAATTCAATGCAATTTAAACGCATTTTTATGACAACAAAACGTATCCAAATGAGAAAAATGGCGCTTGCGCGACATTGCATTCGAAAATCTCGATATATTATATTTATATATATAATATTGGCTCGTTTTAGTTCATTTTAATTATTTCCCCATGAAAAAATGATAAAAAATTGTGTTTTTAAGTACTTTTCATTTTTTGGTCTCGGTGGACTTTTCTGTGGAAATGCCCATATGTATTACTTGTAAAACGTAATGAAAGTTACGGGTATTAACAGCTTTTTTAGTTTGGCTAAAGAATTTTTTGGCTTTATAAAACTATTTTTTGATACAGTTTTATATAACAAAACCTGAAGTAGGCTGGACCGTATTGAAATCTGAATAAAATTGCGTGATTTTAGCAATGGGCTTGTTCAAAACGCCGATATTCTTCTAATCTAAGATATATTGCGGTGTTTATCCATAGACTTTCTTTAGTAATACCTTATTTTCTTCGAAAAAGTGCGATTCTTAAGAAGAAAAAATAAAAATTATTTTGTTCTATTTTTTTAATATTTTTTCTAGATGTTTAAAAAAGAAACTTCAAGCGCTTTTATTTGAAATATTTTTGCGGCTTGTAATCAAACTACTTTACCGATTTAGAAACAATGTTTTTGCGCGATTATTGGAAATTCAATAACCTTTCGATTCATACCTTGCTTGATTCCATCTAACGTTTCTGACGCGAGACTTGGCTCAAAATGTAAGTGTACCTACCAAACAAATTTTTAAAAAAACTTTAACTTAAAAATTTAAAAAAAATGTTATTAAAATTTTTTTTAATATTTTTTATTTCTTTTATTCCAAAATTAAAAAAGTTGAGCAATATTTTTGAAATTTTGAAAAAATTAATTTTTTTTTAAAATTAAATTAAAAAACAAGAAAGAAAGTCGGTCAAGCCCGACTATAACATACTCTGTACCCTTACACTCGCATTTGCTCAGGAGTCAAGCGGCCAGTTAACACCCCGCGCACAACGCGGTGCGCTCTCTAAGTTTCTCTCTCTCTCTCTCTCTTTCTCTCTCGCACTAAGATTGCCGGTGTTGAACGGTTAGGGTATGTTGCTGTGGTTGTTGGTGGGGGGGTGGGTGGTGTTAACTGGCCGTTTTTTGCCCATAACTTGAGTATCGTTCATCCGATCTTTATCATACCTTCAGCAAATCGATAAATAATTTTGTTTACAAGGTATCTCTAGAAGGAACAAACGATCTATCTCCAAAACTGTAGGAGATATGAAGTTTTTTCCAAATTACGGGGGCGGGAGGGGGCGTGGCAAAAATTGAAAATAAACTTGATCTGCCTGCAAGTATAAAAAATATATGTCCCATACATGTCAAACCTCTATCTCTTACCATCTCTGAGATCTCTTCGTTCATACGGACTGACAGACGGACAGACGGACAGACGGACGGACGGACAGACGGACATGGCTATATCGACTCGGCTGTTGGTGCTGATCAAGAATATATATACTTTATAGGGTCGGAAACGATTCCTTCTCCCTGTTACATACTTTTGCACAAACTTAATATACTCTATGTACCTTCGGTACAGAGTATAAAAAATTGTTTTATAAACTTTTTTTAAAATTTTTTATATTGGATTTTTTTCCTACCTTTAAGAAAAAAATCTCCTTTACTTTGGAAGATATTAATTTCGTTTTGCTAAATTGCTCATTTCGCCCACTGTGCGACGGTTTTTATGGCAGCTATAAGATGTAGACATCCGATCCGGTCGGTTCCGACATATTAGCAGCATGCAAAAATGCAGCTTGATAGCTTTAATACTGAGAGATTAGTTTTGCTTAGGAACAGACAGACAGACGGACAGACAGACGAACCGACAAAGCTAAATCGACTCAGCTCGTCGCCCTGAACAATAATATATATAATATAATAAATATAATATAATATCAAAAAAGTCTTGCGGTATTTCCGCAAGCTTGTCTTTGCAAGCGCGTAGTTCTAGTTGTATTCGTCGCATCGGTTCACGCTAGAGCTTTTTGGAAAGCTCTTTTCACGCGCTAACACGTGTTTGATTTATTGTTGTTTGTTTTTAGTCGTTCGTGAGTTATAGCGTCGCAAACATGGAGCAAAATAAAGAGAAAATACGGCATATTTTACAGTACTACTACGATAAAGGCAAAAATGCATCTCATGCTGCCAATAAAATTTGTGCAGTTTATGGACCCGATACAGTTTCCATTTCCACCGCACAACGATGGTTTCAACGTTTTTGTTCTGGTGCAGAGGTGATCGAAGATGCGCTACGGTCCGGAAGGCCTGTCGTCGAAAATTGCGATAAAATCGCTGAATTGATCGAAAGAGACCGGCATAGTAGCAGCCGTAGCATCGGCCAAGAGCTGGGCATGAGTCATCAAACCGTTATAAACCATTTGAAGAAGCTTGGATTCAAAAAGAAGCTCGATGTATGGGTGCCACACGACTTGACGCAAAAAAACATTTTTGCCCGTATGGATGCATGCGAATCGCTTCTGAATCGCAACAAAATCGACCCGTTTTTGAAGCGGATGGTGACTGGCGATGAAAAGTGGGTCACTTACGACAACGTGAAGCGCAAACGGTCGTGACGGTGGCCAAGCCTGGATTGACGGCCAGGAAGGTTCTTCTGAGTGTTTGGTGGGATTGGCAGGGAATCATCCACTATGAGCTGCTCCCCTATGGCCAAACGCTCAATTCGGACCTGTACTGCCAACAACTGGACCGCTTGAATGCAGCACTCATGCAGAAGAGGCCATCTTTGATCAACAGAGGCCGAATTGTCTTCCATCAGGACAACGCCAGGCCACACACATCTTTGGTGACGCGCCAGAAGCTCCGGGAGCTCGGATGGGAGGTTCTTTTGCATCCACCGTATAGTCCGGATCTCGCACCAAGTGATTACCACCTATTTCTGTCCATGGCGAACGAGCTTGGTAGTCGGAAGTTGGCCACAAGAGAGTCCTGTGAAAATTGGCTCTCCGAGTTATTTTGCCAATAGGGAAGCGAGCTTCTATAAGAGGGGCATTATGAAGTTGGCATCTCGTTGGGAACTCGTCATCGAACAAAACGGCGCAAATTTGACTTAAATCGCATTATTATAACCAATTTTATGAACAATTGAAAATTCAATAAAAATACCGCAAGACTTTTTTGAGAACCTTATATATAGATTATGGGGTCGGAAATGAATATTTCTATGCGTTGCAAACTTCTGCGCAAGGGTATAATAAAAACAATTAATTTTTTTTGAATATTTTATTTTAAAGTAAAATCGAAAATAGTCCATTATTTAATACAATTTTTTTTTTGTTAGAAACAAAAATTTTTGCGCCCCTTCTTACCAAATCTTCTTTGAGATGTCTTTAATGTTCAAAAGTTACCGTTTTTTGCCAACTGTTTTTTGAAAACGACCCACTGTACCTCGTCATATAGTCTTAAGCATTGAAAACTGCGACACTGCCTTAAGTCCAAATTTTGTGAAAAGAATTTATCATAACTAAAAACTGAAAGGCGCGAAATACAATATCTGCTCTAAAGCTTAAATAAATAAATCATTGAATATAATGTTAAAATATTCCTCAAACGATTTATTCGAGGTTGAAAGTCTACACGTTTTTTGAGTTTATTATAAATTTTATTTTTTTGATTATTCGCACAGATAAAACATTTAATGATCTGTGAAACTGCAAGTTACAAGTACTATCCATCGCTAGTCACCACTGTTCACCTCTTTCTGGCAGCAAAACATATCTGTGGAGGTATTCTGAAGGAGCAATATCTGTTAAATATAGCGGGTGTATTTGCTTATTTAAAGCCTCTGCTACAAAATCCCCTAAATTTATCCTGCGACTCGCGCGATGTGGTCATTTTGGTCTCTGGTAGGGTAAAAATTCCCATAACAAAAGCAAATAGGCACAGTCCACCGAAGGCATAAAAGTAAATGGTTGCGCCCGAAAAACTGTAATCACAGACTCCTATTATAATGAACATCAGCATCTCCACCATGTAGGTAAATCCGATAAAGTGCTGCTTAACGCCCAGAGGATACGCTTCCGAAATATAGGGTGATGTGGCAGTCATTGCAATTCCGGCAAAGATCTGAAGTATATTGAGCAAGATTTCAACAGCATTCATTTCAATTCTATCCATGCTTGAGGTTATCTGGGTAGCAATGGCAATGGCCAAAATACCGCAGGCGATCAGACCGAGTAGTGTGGGTTTCTTTCGACCTACCGAGTCCATGCAGAAGCAGAAAATTAAGTTGCCAAAAAGACGAGCGACACCAAAGAATATAAACCACCCGGTTTCGTTTCCATTCAACCCAACACTAAATAATAAGGTAGTTATGATGGCTGGGGACAGCGACAACGCATTTAAAGCTCTAAGAAAAGAGAGACGCACTAAAGCTGGTAGAGCCTGCACAATACTCTGGCCCACTGTCAAATCCTTGTTTTGGGCCAGATAACGTTTGTGTTCGGCCAGCTGTTCGTATGTCTCATTGGTGACGGTGTGGGGTCGCTGCAGGCGGCGCAATGCATCGATGGCCTGCTGCTCTTCACCATTCGCTAGCATGATCACTGGCGACTCGATGCACAGAAAAGTGCCAATGGCCAAAGCTATCACTCCATATACAATACTGAGCACGCCCTTCATATTCTCGGGGCCAAATTCTTGGTAGGAAAAGCGGTTGTTATAAGCCCAGATACTTATATATAAAATCTGTATAAAGTTGCCCAAGATGAAGCACAACTGCTCAATACTTGCGCTAAGCAAGCCGCGCATATAAGATACAGACACCTCACCGGCCAAGGCCATAAATGGGGCAAAGACCAGACCATTCGCAATGCCATCCAGATAAAGAGCTGCAGCTACGGCTTGGGGATTGTGGTGAGTGCTGGTCAGCACAATGCCTCCAATGATGACCAATACGGCACTGAATTGCTATCGAAATGGGGAAGAAGATGAAGTAGGGGAAAGATTAAGTTAAACATTTTGCTGCTTACCACTACCAATTTCTTGGGTATCCTGTTGGCCAAGAAACCACTGATCACAGCTCCGATAATACCGCCAATAAACCAAGCCACTAGAATGTCTTTTGTCATAATATAGTATGTTGCTCCCCGAAAGCCTGTACTCCAGGCAATATTCATGCCACCCGAGATGAAGATGAGAGATGCTGGAATAGAATAGTGTCAAGTTAATCTCATATGTCCAACAATATTGCAGCAATCAGCTATATTTATGGATCCTTCAAGTTTGGTAAAGGTCAGGTGAGGCTTCTAGGCTTCCTGTTTTCTGTGTTTGTTATTCTCTCTCTTTTTTACTTATTTTTGCATTGAAAATGAAACTGCATCCATTTTCTCCTAAGCTGCTACCGTATACTGGAAACATTCTTGAAATGTTGTACTCCTGAGATGAGAATGATTGCAATTAATAAGTATTATATATTAGAATCCGTGTAGATTGTGTTTAAATGTTCTTTTTAATTAGGGACAAGCTCAAAAAGCTTCATTTGGTTTTTTGTCTTTTTGAATTTGATTGTGCTGATTGTGTTATCGTACTTGTGATACCAACAACTCCAGGGGTCCAATGTATAACAAACAATTTATGACGATCAAACCTTGGGAACCACTCGCTGATTGACAAAGCAAATCTTATCTTATATATCAACAGATGACTAAGTCTCATGAGTTGTTGGTGCTTACCTGCGCCCACAGCGTTCGATTGGGGTTTGTTCCTTTGGTTGCGGCTAAACCAACCCTCAGATGGCATCACCACATTTGGTGCAGGATAAGGCTGCATCGGAGGTGGTGGTGGTGCATAGTTATGTGTAGGATATCCCTGTGGTGGATAATTCTGTGCAGGATATACCGGTGGTAAATAATTCTGTGCTGGTTGTCCTTGCGGTGGATAGTTTTGTGCCGGATATCCTTGTGATGGATAATTCTGCTCTGGTGGTGCAGAGGTAAAACCATATGCTGGTGGCTCTGGTGGTAAATACTTGTCGTTCTGCATATTTGGTTTATGCACAGCCGACGTCGTTCGTGTATAATTCGAAACTGTCTGGTTGAGTTGTTGCCCAAATCAATTTGCAAAGCTTTCCCATTGGTTTGCTTAACTCTTATCGCTATTCTCTGATAAGCAAAAGCAATGATCATGATATTGTACAAGCGTATGGTCAAAATAGACTTTCCATGATTAGATTAACGTTGAAAGCTTGTCAACAAATGCTGCGTGTGTCGTCCACGAGACGAGCCCAATAAAAGTGATTGGTTCTTTACAAGTGGAAGATTATTTTTTTTTTTGTAATGTGACTCCCCTAGTGGGGAAACCTAGTGGGAAACTCCCCAAAACTCATTTATGGAAGATTAAGGGGGTCTTCTAGTTAAAAAATTTGTTGTTCAATTTTTTTTTATTAACTTTAACTTTCTATTAGGGTCTTAAAAACATCCTGTAAAACTTTCAAGCAGATCCGTAAACAAAATCAATTTTTTTTTCCGACCCTCGTAAGGTATGCGAAATAAGTCACCTTACAATCATATAATCCTTGATAAATACTAGAGCTGAAAATATATTCAAACATTTTTGTTTTTTCTTTCAGCTTAACGAAGTAACAATTCAATTCCAATTCTTAAAAGATTTAATGAAATAATAATAATTTTTAAAAAAATTAAATTAATATGTTTTAGAACGAAATTAGTGAACTGATAATTTCAGAATATTACGATTTAAATAAGGTTTAGTCACCGTGTTTTTTTTAATATACCTATAAATCTCCTCCATTACTGTTAATAACCTTCAATACACGTCCTAGCATTGAATTAACCATGTTTCGAAGAATTGATGCATCCAATATAGCACAATCTACGATAATAGACTTTTTAGGTTCTTTTACCTTGTTAAATTGCCTCCGATGCATGTAGACTTTGTTGGAAATTATCTCCTAAAATTTCCAAAACATTGGAATTAAAATCTGGACCTTTCTTAAGAAAATAGTTGAGTGCGTCTTGAAACGTGGTACGCAGCATTGTCCTGTTGGAATGTCCAAGAATCTCTGAAATATTCTTGTCCATAATTACAAAAACTTGGTCAAATAGTTCGGCATACCTTTCAGAGTTCTTTTTATGTGTTACAAATCATATTGAACTCTTTCCAGCAAAGCCAAATGCAGCTCACACCATTAGCGAACCTCCTTGAATATTGCGTGACACTCTTACTTGTTTTGGCGTCCGCATATACCGATAATATTATTGATACCCATCTTGGCCATCTAAATTAAACTTTTTTCATCACTAAAGATAATACTTTGCCACTCTAAGTCCTAAAACTTATGCATCTCAGCAAAGTGCATACGGGCAACTTTGTGCCTAGAAAGTAATTGACATTTGACGGTCCTTTTTCATATGAATCGAATTGATCGTCACGTAAAATTGGCTGCACACGACGCTTCGATACTGGGAGAGCTAGTTCGTGGGAAATATGGCCTGCACCTGGGGTTTCTTTAATTCTTTTCTTTTTATTTTTCTTTTATCACGTTCCAAAACAAGGTCTTTTTCTGTGATTTTGGGAATCTTTTAAATAATTTGAATTTTAAAATATCTTCTCGCCATTTCGGAAGCAAATTCCTGTAGAGGCATCCCCATTTCGCGATATGGCGATATTTTAGCTCGCTCTTCATTAGAGAGGTATTGGCTTTGAAACAATCCTGCAAAATTAAAGATAATTTTAGATTCAAATCTACAATCACTTTTTTATTGGCTAAAACTTATGGTGAAAAATCTCCTTTAAATTTACGCCAGTATGCACGTGTTCGAAGACAAAAACTGATAATGTAAGCTCAATTATTTTGTTCTGTAATGCGAGGCGCATGAGCTTTTTAATAAAATTAACGACACCTTATAGAGTCTTGTGCTTAACATTGTTATTGCAAGCATGGAAATTGTCTAAGCAAAAAACTGAAATTGAAAAAATGATTAGCAAAGCTCTGGCAGCAGATCATAAGATTTATAAGGTGACTTATTTCGCATACCTTATATGAAAAAAATTTTCATGGACCCTCTATTTTTCAAAACTCTATGCTTTTTCTTTTTTTTTTTGATCATTTTTAAACATTTTTAAAAAAAATTGCTTTTGAAAAAAAATTTTACTTCAAAATTGAATGAGATTTTTTTTTACCATGTCTTGACGAAATTCCTCGATAACTGTTGACCCGATTTTGATAAATTTTTTTTTCGGTGAAAGCTAACGCCTAAATGCATCAAATCCATGTTTGAAATCGTCGAAATTGTCGAAACTTTAAACGTGATTTTCTCGAAATTCCATGTTTTTGTTTTGGATTTTGGATGCAGTATAGTCGTGCAATCGTGCGAACAGGCCGAGAACTACTTAACGGCACATTAAAAACACTTTTTTTAAAATTTTGTATTTTTCTCAATAAATTGTCCTACTAAATACAAGAAACAGAATTAAAAAATGTTTTCTCGTTTTGCAATTGTTAAATGTTGCCGTACCTCAGATGCTATCTCAGCTGCATTTTTAAAGCGATCCTGCAGGCTCGTTTTCATGATAATACGACCTTCTCGTGCTGTGGTGCATTTTTTCATTCCCGATCCTTGCTTCCTTTCCACTTCACCTGTCTCACGAAATTTTTTTTAAAATCGACGCACTGAACTTTCATTACAACCTGTCTGAGCTGCTATTTGACGATTTGATACATTTTGTTCAGATAATAAAATAATTCTCTCCTTCTTCCGAATACTGAACTGCTTTCCTTTAGGAATACTTTTAAAGGTGTCTACAAAAATAAAATTCTAGAAAAAGCTATTTTGACAACTGAGCTCTTGAAATGACGAATCTATGTGAAGAATATTTAAGGGAACCCCCCCCCCCCCCCCCCCCCCCCCAAAAAAAATATGAGCATAGAACGGCATTTAGGGAAATCCCCGCATAGTGATGGCAAAAATTCATAAATTTTCGAGGTGCGGCTTTTTTGTGGCGCTGGGTGTATATTTTTGATCAGCACCAACAGCTGAGTCGATATAGCCATGTCCGTCTATCCGTCTGTCTGTCTGTACGTCCGTATGAACAAACGGATCTCACAGATGGTAAGAGATTGAGATTTGACATGTATGGGACATATACTTCTCAAACTCACGTTTATCAGATCAAGTTTATTTTCAATTTTTGCCACGCCCCCTCCCGCCCCCGCAATTCGGGAAAAACGTTATATATCCCACAGTTTGGTAGATAGAAGGTTTGTACCTGCCAGAGATATTTAGGAATGACAAAGATCGAATGAACGATACTCAAGTTATGATCAAAAGTCATTTCCAGTAGTAACTGTAATGGCGCCATCTACTGGTCAGTTTTGAAAATCAAGTAGTGTCGCCATCTATTGGTCAAGTTATAACAAAAAGATAGTTCGCTGCCGCAACGCAGCTGCAGCGCTGCTACTGCAGGGTACAGAGTATATTGCAGTCGGGCTTGACCGACTTTCCGACTTGTTTTTGTTTAGATAACAGCTTTATAGATCATTTATTAGTAGTCATTAAAAAGTGCTTTTATTTGACCTTAGCCCCTTGTCCTAACTTTTTATCTAATAATATAACTTGCATACAGTTGTGAAATAAAGCAGGCTGAGTGTTTGTGCTGCAACACAACACTCTTAACACAGCTTAAATGTATACCAGTGCCGGCCAAATGAAGAGAACAAAAAAGTGTGCTTGTGTTGGTGAGCAAGAGAGTTCTCTCCAGCCGTTTTACTTGCAATTTAGTGTTCACCGATTCACACAATCATGAGTTCGGCTCGTAGCTATGGTAGCTATGGCTGGTAGCTATGGCTATCCGGCTCTGATGTATACTACTAGACTCTAGATATAAAACAATACTAAATCAAAAGGCACACGGAGGTGCTCAGGCTTTTGAATGTGAAGTTACTAACTGAAGTGTTCAGAAAAATATGCAACTAAATTTGTTTGCTATAATTTGCTTTTTCTCGAAAAAATCTAACCTTTTTCCAGAGGGATATGCGTTTGAACATGCACAGTTGCTAGACATTTTTGTCAGCCACAAACGCTCAGAGGCCGCAGTCAAACAGCATATACTGGCGATTATATATATAGTGACAATACAGCCATTGGCTAAAACCACCGAAATAAAAGTAAATAAAAAGGTACGCACTTTTGTCAAATATTTTGAAAGGAAATGGATAAATTGAGGGCGACAAATTCTAAGATTTGAAAATAAGCATTCTGAATGGCTTGATAAAAATATTGTAATTGACATCGAAGTAAATTGTGGATCTATGAATAGAGGAGGTCGTCCAAAAGTGGATTATGAGAATGCTTGCTCCTGACAAAAACGAAAGCTGGCGACAGAGCTTTCAGAAGTTATTAATAACTTGTTGCCTTGGCTTGTACATGCTGCTAGAGTTCGTCTAGTTTAAAAACAAAAACATTTGTTACTAAAGCATAGTTTTAACAAAGATGTTTCAAATTTGTTAACATTCATAAATTTGTTATCAATTGCTGAAATTTTGAAGCTCGCCCTTGAACCTTTGGTCTGCTGTTAAGGACCAAATTTTTGTTAATAAATTTGGCCCAAATTGGTAATTTTAAATGATCTTATCTATAACCAATTGTTTCGGTCTGTACAATTGCACACAACAGATCAAATCTATGGAAAAACATATACATAGGTTTAGAATTTTACCATGTTCAGGGAAGGGAATGTAGAACCGAAATTCTACTTTAATTTGAATAACTTATGTGCTAAAACTTAACTTTCTATCTTTCAATCTGAAGTTGATGCCTAAAAAAATGAAAAAAAAAACCCATAGTGCAATGGTATGTTTGCCTCAATCTATACACTGCTCGCCACTTGAATAGGACACCTCTAAAGTCGATTTTCTATAGTTAATTGCTGCTAAACCAAGCCATCTAGGAAAATAATTTTTGTTTTCTTATAAAGTTTATTTAAATGTAGTAATTAGACGAAAATTACAAAATTATTCAAAAGTTGTAAGTATACAAAAAACATTGTTAACCAATAAGTAACAAATTATGGAGTCTTCATTTTGCACCACTTGAATAGGACACTTTATCTAAAAACCATTTAAGAATATTTCAATCCTTTTCAAATCACAATATTACTTAAATAAGAAATTACTAACATGTTTTTAAACCAAAAAAAGTTTTTAATAGTGTGTTGAGCCTCCTTTTTTCTCCAAAACCTCACACATTCGGTCTGGAAGGGATGCATACAATTTTCTCAAATAATTCAACGATATCGAGCCCCATGCTAATTTGATAGCTGCAATTAGTTCGGGAACGCTCGAATATTGCTGACCTGATCCATATACTTCACGTGTTAGCCATCCCCACACATTCTCAATGATATTCAAGTCCGGTGAATAGGGTGGCCAGTTTAATAACTCCACGTTTTGGCTCGCTATATACGATTTAACAATCCGGGCCGTATGTATAGGGGCATTACCATTATAGATTTGCAAAAAGAGTTTGGAAGTGTGGAAAGGCCTCTTTCAATATACCATTATAACACAACGCATTCATGGTGGTTGGAATAAATTTAAGCTCTCAGGTGCCATAATAGGAAATGGCCCCCCATACCATAATACCTCCAGCACTGCTGTGCAACTTATCAAGATGGTGTGGTTCTTTTCGAAGATCATGAAAATAGTAGCTGTAGCCATCGGGGCCCTCCAAATTAAACTTTTTTTCGTCCGAAAAGACAACACGATGCCACTCCGAAGTCCAGGTGACATGTGCGCGCGCGAAATCAAGGCGTTGTAACTTCCCAGCCGGGTTAAGAGGTGGCTTCTTTTTGATTTTTAGTCTCTTCAGGTGTGTAGCATTATTAATAGCACGACGCATGGTTGTCAAACTTGCTTTAACGTTGCATTTTTCCCTTATCTTGGCCAAAGAGACGTGCGAATTGGAAGCTTCTCTTAATATAAGTCGCTTGTCCGCTTGTTTTGGCGTGACGGCTCCTGTCGACTTTTTTTGCTATTTTGGCAATAGAAAGGCCAGAATAAAGTGCAAACAACTTTATAACGGTTCTATTCCAAAACTTGGAATATACCAGAAAGAGCGAAGAATGCTTGCACAAAGATAATATGCAAAAAATACCGTTATTCTACCATTTCGTTTTCGAGTTACGAGCAGTTTTAAAGAGAGCATACAGGGTGTCCTATTCAAGTGGCGAGCAGTGTATATTGGCAGTGACAGCTGAAAAGTGCAGATCTGGACAGCTCATTGATTGGAAACAGGTCATAGGGCACACTGCCGATCTCATTTTTTTATGGCCCTCACAAAGAGTTTGTGCCTATCCACCCCAGTTTGTGACACAATCGGCCTGCGGCCCGCTGCCGTCGACCGTCTCACGTACACACCAATACAAATAAAATGGAAAAAAAATATGAAAATTTTTTACAGCGTGTGAAAAATTTTGTGTAAAAAATTTTCTGTCATTTTTTTTTTTACAGATGACAGCAAAAATTATTTACACGCACGTGTTAGTAACACGTTCGAACCTCCGGGCGAAGCATTTACCAAATTTTACAGCTTTGAAGCCTTGGCTTTGGCAAACATTAAGAATTGCTGGGTTGAGTATTGTGGAGACAACACAGGGAAGAAAAATATAACTTTTTATTGATATTCGAATTTTTTGAAAGTTTTTTACATTTATAGTTTTAGATTCTTATTCGAAAAAATTAGTTTTTTAGAATTTCGTAAGTATTTTTTTTTTTTTTCTTTTGCCATTTTAAGCTTTAAGCAGGAATCCAAAAAACCGAACTTAAATTCAGACAGTAGTTTCAGAGGAATTTTGCCTGTTAGCAGCTTATTAAAGGATAAAACAATTGCGTTGGGAAACCGGTAATTGCGGTATGCTTTGACTGGCATTTGCTTGGTGAACTAAAATAGGTACTTATTTTAGATATTCATTAATTTTGTTGACAAAAAAACTAAGCTCAAGAAAAGCTTCTCTAAAAATCTTTATTAAAACATTTGCGAAACTTCTCCTGCGCTTCCATAAGTGTGGTAAGTCGTGTCTCTGGCAAACAAAATATGCCCAAAAAAAAGAAGATCAAAGATAAACCACCCAAGGCATAGAAATATGTGGCTATGCCCGTATACGTAGGTGTATAACTGCAAAATATGAGCCTCATCAGCATTTCCATTATATAAACCAAAGCAATTAAGTATGGCTTAACTGTCAGCGGAAAAGCCTCTGTCAGATAAACCGCCGATGCCGTATAAGCCAAGCCCGAGAAGAACTGCACACTAAATAGCATGACCAGGGCTGAGATCATGTGGGGTAAATGCTCGAACAATGTGGCAAAGGCTATAGCAAAAGCACCCACGGCAAACGATCCAAACAGTGTGGGCTTCTTGCGACCCGTCGTATCCATAAGAAAGATTACACTAAAGCAGCCACCCCAACGCAGAAATCCGATTAAAATACAGGTCCAGGCTTGAAAATGGAAAGTCATCCGCTCAATTGTTTCGTCCAAAGCACTCCACACAACCAGAGTTAGGGTCAAGGCGTTCAGCGAGCGGTATATTAGTACCTTCATCAGTCCCGGCAGACCACGTTGTAAGCTTTGCCAGCAAGTCAGTTCACCATTGGCGGCCACATAGCGTTTGTGCTCGTCCAGTTGCAGAAATGTCTCGCTGGTAACCATATAGGGACGTTGCAGATGACGCAGAGCCCCCACCGCACACTGCTCATTGCTGCGTAGCAGCAAGAAAACCGGCGACTCAACACACAGTGTCGTGGCCAGGGCCAGCGCTATCAAGCCATACAAAATGCTGAGCACTCCATGCACCTGATCCGCCACTATGGTAACATTCCAGTCGATGTGCCAAATGGAGGTGTAGAACAGCTGCAACAGTATGCCGGTATTGCAGCTAAGCTGCTCCACACAGGCAGCCAACAGACCGCGCATACCGTCCACCGAAATCTCCCCCACCGTACTAAGTGCCGGCACAAAGACCAAGCCATTGGCCAGCCCATCCAAGTAGCGCGCGGCAATAATCACGGCCGGATCTTCCGGCCAGGCCAGGAAGAGTATGCCACCAGTCAATACCAGACATGAGCCAAGTATCTGCAGGAAAGTTCAAGCATTGATTACACTCCAACCAAATCACTCTGCACCCACTCACTCACATAGATGGGCTGCTGCGGAACGCGATGTGTGAGTAAGGCACCCACCATGGCTCCCACCGTGGCCGCTGCATACCAACAGACTTGCATGTGCACTGTCATTAGCAGTTGGTCCCGATGACCCGAATGCAGTGCGAAACCTGCACCCCACGCGAGGCTCATGCCACCCGATATCATGATGAATGAAGCTGAACCCAATGCATTCCATTGTGGCTGATTCTTGCGACTGCGACTTAGCCACGAGCTCGGCTCGTGCCCATCCTGTGCGTAGGACTCGTGGGGCGATGTAAACTTATTCGCTGTCATTGATGTACTGCGAGGGTGGGCCACCCCCATGACTGATATTTATAATAATCCATAGGTAAATTAGCTTATCGCATAACCACAACCATAAAGTTCATCAGCAGTGGCAATTGTCACGGCTGGAATGGCCACTTCACTAGTTGGCACAGACAAAATCAATATGAAAACAAAATAAGAGTTTTAATTAATATGATTTTAGGGCCATAAATAAGCAGTTCGACTTGTTTACCGAATTACGTGTGGTTTATGGACGCCTGATACAGCACAGGGGCGCACTTTTTTTTTAGGGGTGATGTAATAATTGAAGCAAAGACAGGCAAAGTATACGAGAAGAAAGATGACAATTTTTGAACTCTTCTTAGATGACAAGTAAAAGTGCTACAGTAGAGTGCCCTGAATACTAAGTGTACTCGTGGTTTCCTGATTGTGATTGAATAGAAGATTGAATATAAGTCTTTTGTTCAATCTTATTGAAAATTGATTAAAAGAAGATATACTTTTAAATTCATAAAGAATATTAAGGACTACTCTATATTCTACTCCTCGGTCGGCTGGGGGTCCTCTTGACCTCCATACCAACAAAAGCACCATACTTGGATATACATATAAAAGTGAGATGGCGGCACAACGCTTGGCAGTGAGAAGCATTCTGGCATTTTAAAACTAGGATCATAATTCAGCAGGAGTCTAAGCTCAGATCAGTTATGTCAAACTGGCTTGTGACTAGACTCATGACATCAGCATCTACACGTACGATCTGCAGTATATTGTTCAGAACTACATAGTTACAAGTCAGTGTCCGAAAACATTTCTAAGGATAAAAGAAATTCGAAAATTTTCCAAGGAAATATAGTCCTCAAATCTGAAATTTGGAGTATTGAAATATGATATTAAAGTTTGGACTGTCAAAAACTAGGAAATCGAAAACTAGTTTAGGAAAACACCATGAAACAATAACTACAAGGTAGAGCAACTGGAAGTGCCTTTTCGCTTTCGCGAGAATTTATCGAACCACAGAACTAAACTTACATATTTTACAGCTTTCGATAGAAATTGCACACTCGATCAGGAATGTCGGTTCAAGGCACTAGATTACAACTTTGAGAGATCGAGTCAAGACCGCCAGAGAATATGGAAGCTGCGCAGTGCGCTACCTTGTAGTTATTGGATCATGGGAACAAACAAATTGGGAAACAGCTTAAAGCAGGGATGCCCAGAATAAGCTTACGGCTGAGTGAAAGCAAATACAAATGCACAAAATACATCTCAAGCAATAACAACAAAAAATAGAAAGAGAAACCCGATTTTTGTTTGTGTGTGTATGCCGCTGTGAATAGAAAAAAGCGTTCGTGAGCGCTTACTACGCATAAGCAACATTGTTGTTGCTTTGTAATTTGCCAGAGCTGGGTTCTCCAAGCAGAGAGAGCGATAATGTGACTGTGCCTCTCTCTAACACACAGAGATGCATCACTTCGGCAAGCATTCGGTGTGAATTGGCGAGAATGTTCGTGCCCCAGGGGCTATCGCTCGGGAACTCTGTGCCAAAGACATAGGAGAGAGAGAGAGAAGAGAGTCACATATGATGTTGTTATTGCAGATCTGCAAGCGCCAACAACAAAGCCTTAGCTCGAAAAGAAAGAGAGGAGATCACGCATGTGTTCCATCATGTTGTTGCTTTATAAAGGCTTATGGCGCGCGTGCCACGATTACGCGCGAGCTATTCCTTTGCGCAAAACAACCACGAGTGCGTAGCTTGCGGAATAGGATTGGATATAGAGGAAAAACACGTGTTTACGGAATAAGTTGCCATCAGCTCAAACAAGAACGAAATATTCTTAAATTTTATGACTTGTTCTTGACAGTTTCTTAACCTTTTTTGATCACTTTTGAGCTCATCTTGATTTCAATGTTTCTAAAAATTTTTCCTCTGCGTCAGTTGAAAGTGAGGCTACTTTCCAAAATTTAAGGATCTGGCACTTCTCAGTGGGCCCATGAATGATAACATTAAGGAATTTGGTACATTCGACTTCTCCTGATCAAAAAATTGGCCAAAGGAGAGGCAAATATCGGGCAACTCTCTAAGAACGCAGATTCAAACCAAAACCTTACGTTCAATAGGTACATGAGATGGGAACCTTACACTTTACAAAGGGTTCGAACCCACTTGATAATGAATATTTTTTGAACAATTATTAACTTATAAATTGAGGTGAATACAAAATTTTTGCCCAACCCAAATGACCAAGTCGGTAGCGACTGTAAATTGGTCCCTAACAACTATGGTGCGCGTGAGTCGCTACTCTCTTCCTGCATTATGAAATCAGGCTTAAGGCGTTCCGCTAGACTATCTGCCATTCATCTTGATTGTAAGGCGCTTGATCACTTTGTAGGGCCTGCGGCTATTAAAGATATATTTCCCAACTATTTGTGTTTTCCATATATAGAATTTTGTAGTTTTACTTTTAAAAATGTTTGTTTTCCCAAAATTTTTATTATACCCTTGCAAAGGGTATTATAATTTTGTCCAGAAGTTTGCAACGCATAGAAATATTCATTTCCGATCCCATAAACTATATATATACTTGATCAGGGCGACGAGCTGAGTCGATTGAGCTTTGTCCGTCCGTCCGTCCGTCTGTCTGTCTCTTTCTACGCAAACTAGTCTCTAGTTTTAAAGCTATCGAGCTGAAATTTTGCACAGAGTCTTCTTTTTACAGCACGCTGCTAATATGTCGGAACGGACCGGATCGGATGACTATATCTTATAGCTGTCATAGGAACCATCGGTCAAAAAATGTGTCTTAGTGAGAAAAACTTTTTTGTTTTCAATGCTAGCGTCCTTAAATTCGGTCATTATTAGTACTATATGCTTTCCAACAGAATTGCAAATTTTGGTCCAAATCGGATGACTATCTTATAGCTGCCATAGGACCGATCGGTCGAAAAATGGGTCTTAGTGAGAAAACCTTTTTTGTTTTCAATGTTAGCGGCCTTAAACTCGGCCATTGTTAACATTATCTGCTTTCAAACAGATTTGCAAATTTTGGTCAAGATCGGATGACTATATCATATAGCTGCCATAGGAACCATCGGTCAGAAAATGAATCTTAGTGAGAAAACCTTTTTTGTTTTCACAGCTAGCGTCCTCAAGCTCGGCTATTATTTATATTTCATGCTCTCAAACAGAATTGCAAATTTTGGTCAAAATCGGATGACTATATCATATAGCTGCCATAGGACCGATCGGTCGAAAAATGGATCTTAGTGAGAAAACCTTTTTTGTTTTCACAGCTAGCGTCCTCAAGCTCTGCTATTATTTATATTATATGCTCTCAAACAGAATTGCAAATTTTGGTCAAAATCGGATGACTATATCATATAGCTGCCATAGGAACCATCGGTCAGAAAATGAATCTTAGTGAGAAAACCTTTTTTGTTTTCACAGCTAGCGTCCTCAAGCTCGGCTATTATTTATATTATATGCTCTCAAACAGAATTGCAAATTTTGGTCAAAATCGGATGACTATATCATATAGCTGCCATAGGACCGATCGGTCGAAAAATGGATCTTAGTGAGAAAACCTTTTTTGTTTTCACAGCTAGCGTCCTCAAGCTCTGCTATTATTTATATTATATGCTCTCAAACAGAATTGCAAATTTTGGTCAAAATCGGATGACTATATCATATAGCTGCCATAGGAACCATCGGTCAGAAAATGAATCTTAGTGAGAAAACCTTTTTTGTTTTCACAGCTAGCGTCCTCAAGCTCGGCTATTATTTATATTATATGCTTTTAAACAGAATTGCAAATTTTGGTCCAAATCGGATGACTATATCATATAGCTGCCATAGGACCGATCGGTCGAAAAATGGATCTTAGTGAGAAAACCTTTTTTGTTTTCACAGCTAGCGTCCTCAAGCTCTGCTATTATTTATATTATATGCTCTCAAACAGAATTGCAAATTTTGGTCAAAATCGGATGACTATATCATATAGCTGTCATAGGAACCATCGGTCAGAAAATGAATCTTAGTGAGAAAACCTTTTTTGTTTTCACAGCTAGCGTCCTCAAGCTCGGCTATTATTTATATTATATGCTTTTAAACAGAATTGCAAATTTTGGTCCAAATCGGATGACTATATCATATAGCTGCCATAGGAACCATCGGTCAGAAAATGAATCTTAGTGAGAAAACCTTTTTTGTTTTCACAGCTAGCGTCCTCAAGCTCGGCTATTATTTATATTTCATGCTCTCAAACAGAATTGCAAATTTTGGTCAAAATCGGATGACTATATCATATAGCTGCCATAGGACCGATCGGTCGAAAAATGGATCTTAGTGAGAAAACCTTTTTTGTTTTCACAGCTAGCGTCCTCAAGCTCTGCTATTATTTATATTATATGCTCTCAAACAGAATTGCAAATTTTGGTCAAAATCGGATGACTATATCATATAGCTGCCATAGGAACCATCGGTCAGAAAATGAATCTTAGTGAGAAAACCTTTTTTGTTTTCACAGCTAGCGTCCTCAAGCTCGGCTATTATTTATATTATATGCTCTCAAACAGAATTGCAAATTTTGGTCCAAATCGGATGACTATATCATATAGCTGCCATAGGACCGATCGGTCGAAAAATGGATCTTATTGAGAAAACCTTTTTTGTTTTCACAGCTAGCGTCCTCAAGCTCTGCTATTATTTATATTATCATGCTCTCAAACAGAATTGCAAATTTTGGTCAAAATCGGATGACTATATCATATAGCTGCCATAGGAACCGATCGGTCGAAAAATGGATCTTAGTGAGAAAACCTTTTTTGTTTTCACAGCTAGCGTCCTCAAGCTCGGCTATTATTTATATTATATGCTTTCAAACAGAATTGCAAATTTTGGTCAAAATCGGATGACTATATCATATAGCTGTCATAGGACCGATCGGTCAAAAAATGGGTCTTAGTGAAAAAAAACTTTTTTTTTAAGTAAGTCGTTCTTAAGGTCGGTGATTATTAATATTAAACGCTTTCAAACTAATTTGTAAAAGTTGATCGACATCGGGTGACTATATCCTATGGTTGCCATAGGACCGATCGGTCGAAAATGAGTCTTAGTAAGAAATGTTGTTTTGTTTTTTATGTTAGCGTCGTTAAACTCACTGATTACTAATTGTATATGCTTTCAAATATATTCGCAAAATTTTGGTCAAAATCGGATGACGATATCTTAAGGCTGCGATAGGACCGATCGGTCGGAAATTGAGTCTTAGTGAGAAAAACTTTTTTGTTTTCAATTTTATCTTTCTTAAACTCGGCGATTGTTAATTTGATATGATTTCAAAAAGATTCGCGAATTTTGGTCGAAATCAGATGTTTATCTGTCTGAAAATGGGTTTTAGTTACAAAAATTTTTAATTTTTATTTAAGCGTTCATAAACTGTGAGGTTTGCATTTGCAAGGGTATAAAAACTTCGGCACATACGAAGTTAGCTTGGTTTTCTCGTTTTTTTTTAACATTTTCCAAGACTCTAGAGCAGAGATGGGCGCGTCGCGACGTTCCAATGCACACGAGGCAGCGCGCTGCCTGCGATGCGCGTGTTCGGCTTTGTGTTCTCTCACAAGACATTTGTTCGTTTTCACATGATGCTCATGTGGAAATGTCAACATGCTTACTTCGTGTTTCGCAGCTACGCACACATATGCAATGCTTGCTTGTGTGAGTTTGGACACCACTGCTCTAGAGTATTAAGGGTAGTGAAGCACGCAGTACCCCATACCGGGATCCTCTGGTCCAGTAAAGCCTGATGATCAAGAATTTTGGAACGCAACGAAATACCGCTACGAGGCTTGAGGAGCCAAACGAGCTCCTATGCCTTAGCTGCAACCGTAGCTGCTGTCCGAGTCACATGGACTTTCCTGGTCAAGTCCTGGTGGTCCAAACACACGCCTAGTTAATTAACCGCAGTATCTGTATATAGGAATCTTGATCATAGGAGTCGCACTCGAGCAACTTATCCGGGTCTTATAGCAATCGTGTTGACTCTTTCAACGATAAACGGCTATGTTCCTGCGGTCTGCCCATCGACCAAAGCTAAAGTACTGATCCCTCCACTGAGATGAAAAAATCCTTAATATTAATGCGAATGTATTTAGGTAATCTTGTATCCGGCCATGAAAGACTTCTTTTGATTCGCGACCAACCGAGAAGTCATGCTACTTTGGAGATGACAGAATTTTAAAGTTGTGCAGATAACAAGATGCAGCATTTATGTTTTGCGCCATCCGGGCAAAGTGTCATGGTCAGCTATCGGCCTATCACCCTCTAGTATAGTATAAAGTAGCACCTACTCCGCGATGCATGCTTTTCCCTGGAAAATATAAATTTTATTTTCTTAACATTTATTTAAATTCAAATAATCAACAGTGCTTAACAGCTGATTAATCAGAGTGACCTTGCTCCTTTTAGATGCTTGGTCACCCTGCTGTAATTATGTTCCACACACACTAGAAATAACTAGCAAATTCCTGGCAGGAATTTCCCGCAGTGCTGGATACAGGCCTTTAATCTTAAACCGCCCTTGTTAAAAGATAATCAAGCAAAAGAAGTTATGCACTTCTAGCTTTAAGTATGATTCATTTAATTTGAGCTGGCGAAGCGAGGGAGGATCTGCAACTTTGTCAATGCCGCCACTGCCTGTCATTTGAGTTAATGGACGGACCAAAAATTTGCTTAGTCACAGCAAATGAAACACAACTCCAGCGCAGCGACGACTCTGCAAAATCAGTCCTTGGCCAGAATCTGATGTTGGCAGCGCACTGCATTGCGCCAGCATATTAACTGCCTCACAGAGATTAAACACTCAGCCCCAGACAGGGGGCACGCCCACTAAGTGTTGGCTGCCGCGTTACATATGCAATTGCATTGCATTTGTTGGCATGTTTATGGGCAGCATTAGTCCAGAATCGGACTCATGCGTATGCCTATAATGCCCACCACAAGCACTTATACGCAGAGAGAGCGAGAGAGAGAGAGACAGCATGGTAAATAAAGAAAGTGGAAAATGGCGCAGAAACTTTTATCGCAGGTGCTTGTTCCTGGCTCTCTATCTCCCAGGAAGGATAGGCAAACGTTGGTCGGCGTCGAAGTTTTCAACTAGCAGAAACTTAGTTGGCGATAATGTTTGACTATGTGCGCACATGCCACGCCTCCTTCTGTCTTTGGCGTTAAAATAAATTTAATTTTATCGCTACATAAATAAAGCCACAATTGAAGTTGAAGTTTGTTTGGGGGGCCAAGTGACACTTCCGTCTGGGCATTTCTTTTGCATTTATTTAAAAAAAACCTGTAAAAGTTGTTGGCTATATATAAAGTTGTTTCATCTGGGGTTTATATTAATTAGATAGCATTTGGGCGGGAGGAGACAACATTTTTATGGCCTGACTCAAGCGAAAATATAAATAAATGTTATATTGATCTGTTTGCCATTTTTATGAGAGCACACACAAAATGGGCAATTTTCCATTTTTCTTCTTTTTTTTCTTCAAAGATTTACGAGCTTTTGGCCAAAATGGTATAACATAAACTTGGCAACGAAGTGAGGCGACTTTATTTCTTTGGTGCTTAAAGTGTCGCAAGTGTGTGGCAAGAAAATTGCGGTTGCCTCATTATACAAATAAAGCATACGCCGTGTGTGCATAATTTAAAATGCATATTATGACAAACAATGCTAGCAGCGCCACCGGCTGTCGACCACCGTCAATGGTGAGAAGGAAAACCAAGTCACACCGACACACACACACACACACATACATATGTGCACGTTCTGCTCCAGCAGTGCGCTTTCAATTAATGTTGCATACGCACAGGCGCCGCTTAAGAAAACTGGGGTTTATTTTTTGGAAACTAAAGAAAACTGCATTTAAGATTTTAAAGAAGACTTTTCAAGGTATGGAGCTGGCTTTTTTACATAGATTTTGATTAACTGTTCCCAGCAATTTCACTAAGGAAAAAGGGTTAGCAATTTCCTTAGGTTCAAAAAATACTTGAATCTATGTATCAATCGAATCAGTACTTGTAAATCGTATAATCTGTGGGAAAATTAGTTCTTTTGTACTAGGAATCCAAAACAGTTTGGAATCGATCTACTCCTAACATCCTATAGAATTGATTAAAGTACGAATAATAATTCGATTGTTCTTTTCTTAAGATTATAGTGGCGTTTGGTTCAACGAAATCAGAAAATAAAAACAATAATGTAATTTTTTTAAATCCTTAAAAATTATAGTTATTTAAAATGATCCAAGTTGATATGGACATAAAGGAAGTCAATGGTTAATAAGTTTATTATAGTTAGAGTAGTTTTTATTAAAGTGAATTAACGCATCGTGCCTCTCTTCCCAGCTTTCCAAGCAGTAGTCGATTCTCGCGAACAAAATGTCAAGTTCGAATTTGTGACAACAGTCTAAACCTAAAGAACAATTACTTAAAAGTGCGAAAATTAAACGAAAAGAGAGAGTAGCGGGTAAATCAAGTAGCGGAGAAAAACGCGGTCAAAGGCCATTCGATCGGAAAGATCCATTCATTTAGGGGCGTGCCAGTCCCCAAAAGGGTAAATAACAAGTGAAAAATGTTTCTAGTTGCGACGGCGCTTAAATGCACCATCCGTTCATGCATATTTGCAGGGAGTGGCCTCAGGTGATAGCGGAGCTAACCTCAATTATGCATTCAGTGGTCAAGTGGTCAAGCGGTGATCGAGCCATGAGAAGAATCAAAAATAGTCCATAGCAGTCTCAATCAAGCTGTCCAAAGGAGACTCACCTCGAGCGACCATTGAAGTCTCTTACATGTGCCTCCAGAAGTCTCAGAGCAAGCTCCCCCCATTGGAGTCTCAATTCACGTGCACATATAAACGCCCTCTTGGAGTCTCACTTTAAGTTTAAGCCTACACGTCTCATAGCAACAGCAAAACACCGTAGTCCCATGTGTGTCGCGTGATCTCCAAAGTGACGAACAGTGAGGAAAGTATGGCCCTAGTATACCCTAGGATTTTGCAGAGATGTCCAAACCAGCGAATAGATTTAGTGAAAACGCTATAGAGAATTAGTTTTTCAATTTGTTTCTTTTTATTTTACTGAATTTTCTTTTTGAGTGCGAATCTTAAGTGACAATGAAAAGTGGAGCTAAAATTTGATCAGAGATTTTTTTGTGACGAGCATTTGGTGCAGGTTTAATAATGACCTCCAACACACCCAAAAACCTAATCACATGTCCAGCTAAACACATCCAGCAATCAAAATACCTCCACAAGCCAGCAAGAAAGATCTTTCAGTGCGTGAATTGGATAAAGCGTAAGTCATAACAAACAAATTTTTAATGCCATTTATATTGGTTCGCTTTTGTGTTTTGGCACGCCAGCAACTGATAAGCGGATCGCCTCGTTAAGTCTGCATAAAATAATAACAAACAAAAGCGATCTAAAGAGAGCATGCATTTACTGAACTTTAATTATTTTTTTTGGTGCGCTTTAATTTTGCCATTTTTATACACGAATTCATATTGGAAATTATCCACTTGATTAAAATGTTTTATAATTAAATATTACACCTGCTCAATACACTTAAAGAAATTTTGAAGTATATACAAACTCTTAAATTACAAATAACCTTTAATTATACCCTTGCAAAGGGTATTATAATTTTGCTCTGTCCGTCTGTTTCTACGCAAACTAGTCTCTCAGTTTTAAAGCTATCGAGCTAAAATTTTGCACAGAGTCTTCTTTTGACTGCACGCTGCTAATATGTCGGAACCGACCGGATCGGATCACTATATCTTATAGCTGCCATAGGAACCATCGGTCGAAAAATGGGTTTTAATGAAAAAAACTTTTTTGTTTTCAATGTTAACGTGATTAAACTCGGTCATTAATAATATTATATGCTTTCAAACAGATTTGCAAACTTTGGTCAAAATCGGATGACTATATCTTATAGCTGCCATAGGACCGATCGGTCTGAAAATGGGTCTTAGTGAAAAAAAACTTTTTTGTTTTTAAGTAAATCGTTCTTTAGATCGGTGATTATTAATATTAAACGCTTTGAAACTAATTTGAAAAAGTTGATCGACATCGGGTGACTATATCTTATGGTTGCCATAGGACCGATCGGTCGAACATGAGTCTTGGTAAAATTTTTTTTGTTTAGTTTTGCTAGCGTCCTTAAACTCGCTGATGACTTATTTTATATGCTTTCAAATAGATTCGCAAAATTGGGCCGAAATCGGATGACTATATCTTAAGGCTGCCATAGGGCCGATCGGTCGGAAATTGAGTCTTAGTGAGAAAAATTTTTTCAGACGTTTATCTGTCGGAAAATAGGTTTTAGTTACAAAATTTTTTGATTTTTATGTGACATTTGCATTTGCAAGGGTATAAAAACTTCGGCACAGACGAAGTTAGCTTGGCCTTCTCGTTAAAAATCAATTTATTCGATTATTGGAACCCCATGGACGCCATGAGTTCAGCTTGTTTTTTAATAAATTGCCTGCTTCAGTTTACTGATTTTCTATATATATTTTCACTGTGCCCATTGCGTCCCAGAAATTGACCAACATCCGCTCACGTCTCTGCGTCCGTCTGCCATAAACAATAAATCCAAACTTAATGTACTGAAATAATAGAGTTTTGCTTTTTGCTTTTGTATTTTTGTATTTCCTCAATAGACTGCTTATCGACTAAGCCAGACAAAAGTCGCATGTTAGTTGTATTTTATTTTTCAAGATTTACTAGCAGCCTTTAGGGGAAATTATGTTTATGCAAATCGAAAGAAAAAGTCACCCGAAAGTCAAAGCATAAATTAATTTATCTCCACAAACAGCAGATGAGGAGTACACAAATCCTGATTAACTTAGCTGGCACATAAAGAAAGGCAACAAATGTGCACTTTTAGCCAGGTCCGGAAGACAAAACAATTGTAAGAGCACATATACACACACACCCACACACACACACACATCGGAGTATGCTTGCGTGTGGGTTAATGCACGTTAATAAATTTCGGTGACATTTGTACCTTTTTTTCTTCACTTTTGGAGGGTTGGATCTACTTTTATTGTTAACACAAGGCAGGGTTGCCTTTTTTTTCCGTCTTTATGACCGTGGCTCACATCGACCGTCACGCGTTTGCCATTTACCAGAAGCCCAAAAGATGTCTGAAAAATTGCCACAATTCATTCGCAGCGCAAAATCTCGTCAAAAGGAGCGTTGCAGCTCCTGGCAAATGTAGTTGTAACGGCAACCATTCGAGCAAGTGATTTGTTTTGGTTCGTTTGGCAACAAATCAGAAGATAAACGACATCGATTGTGGCCAACGACTTGGTTTTTAGTCCACCCAGACTCACAGGGGAAAAGGATTGTCCTTGTGCTTGCCTTGACATTGAGAGTATTTAGGGTATTATAAACCTTGCACAAATTATACAATATTTACAATGGTGCTCAGTTGACTAGGTACAATATTGGTTTATAAAACAAAATGATTTCTATTTAGTGCGAAGCATCTTATCGCGCTTCAGGTAGAAAGTAAAAACAAGATTGGGTTTTAAGAAGAACTTAAAAATATTATTAATTGGGCAGTAGTTAGCACGTTTTAGCATCGAAGCAGTCGAAGATGAATGAAAATTTTGAATAAAAAGCCTAATAACCAGGGAATCAAACCGGAACCGGAAGCGTATACCAAAAAGAACCGATTAAAACTCAGAACCGGAAGCGATACTTTTAATTTTTTGTATACCGGTACTCGAGAACCGAAAATAACCTTAACATTGTACCGCTACAGTTTCGTTTCTGAGCTATTTTTTTGAGAGAGTGTCATCTCTATATTCAGAGCTGCTAACTGCGCCCACGGTGTAGAACGTGAGAGAGTGACAACAGATATGGTTTCTGCATGTATGTTTCTGGGTGGAAGACTGAAACAAAAACAGCAATGAAAGCATGGAGAATGAGTATTAGAGAGAAAATTGGCGGGGCCTCTTAATTTTGCTAGTGCTAAACGATAATGCCCAAAAATATATTTTATAGTGCCAGTAGGAAATCACAGAGGTTAGAGCGAGACGGACATATTCCAAAATGTATCCAAATAAAGCGTAAGTGAGAGCGAACAGCTGACTAATTTCTGAGAGAGCGGTGTCGACTGAGCAATTTGTAAGTCTAGATTTTCTAGTCTATGATGAAAGAATATATATAAGTATAAATTTGGCGCTCTCTCACTTAAGTTCTGTTTTTTGCATGTTGGCTTTCTGCTAAGTCTTCGCCTTCTGTCCCTTTTTTTATGCAACTCATACGCTCCAGCTGGCCGTGAATGCGGTTTCGAAAGACACACGATTTTCGAAATAAATTACAGTTGCAAGGGTCCTGGTAAAAAGCAACCTCATTTCAGAAAAAAAACCTAAATGAGCCGCCAAATGATTGTCCTACGCGTTGTAGTTCGACCTACAGGATGTTGAACTGTCTGCTAGAAAAGCGCGTTTATGATTTCTGTTGCAACTTCGCGGCAGCAAACACTTATTTTTTTTAGAAAACAAAGTTTGGGATACAATTGATCAAATTGTTAGCGTTCTTGAACCAGCTGAAGTTGATTGCAAGCCCAGCAGCTAGTTTTGGGTGATTTTTAAGCAATATGGCTCAATTGTAAGCTACAAAAAAAATTTAAAAACTTCTGTTCAGTGAAATTGAAAAACGCGAGAGAGACTGGCTCTTTGAAATTATCGCATTCCTATGTATCATTTTCTTAGACCCTCGCTATAATGTCATGCTAACCTCTGAACAGAAAAGTAAGTGTGAAACTGCTTTGACAGATATATATTCAAGAATTTGATCCACTTCTAAGTCATGCCTTGAAGGATGTGGGAGTGGATGCGCCACTGGTTGGATTCATCTACCTAATGCTCTCAAGTAGAGCAGTAAATTCAAGTTTTAGTGGTGCAACTGCTCGTAGATTCGTACATCGAGGCACCCCGCAAGGGGGTGTTCTTTCCCCACTTCTCTGGGTTGTAGCAGTCAACAAATTGCTGCGCCTCATGGAGGCGCAGGGACACGTGGTGGTGGCTTATGCAGATCACATTGCTATATTCAAATGCGGAAGCTTTCCACAAACCTTTTTGTGACCTCATGCAGACCGCGCTAGCGACACTTTCTGAGTGGGCGTCTTCTTGCGGCCTGGGTGTAGATACGAAAAAGACGGAACTCGTTCTCTTCACACGGAGATACAAAGTTCCAGATCTTATCCCTCTCAAACTAAACAATATGAGTTTGGAATTCTAAAACACTTATAAGTACCTAGGCGTCGTGCTGGACAGAAAACTACTCTGGCACGAAAATATTTCTGAGCGAGTTAAGAAGGCATCCATTGCCCTCTTCTCATCTGGGTACCTGGACACCGTAACATTATTCAGCTTCACCCGGAGAAGAGCTTGATAGGGATGCCCGTAGCCTCGTACAAGCTAATCACAAGGAATGAAACCTGGCGCCTGGCTACGGACTACTGTAGCTAGGGTCACGTTGCCCTCGTTTAACCTGAAGCGAACCAATAGTCTTTTGCGCCAAAGCAGAGAACTGCCTCATCGGCAGGCATGCAGCTAGCTGTAGAAGCTGCAAGTGTGAGGAAGAGGAGGAGACATAACTGCATATTCTTAGCCATTGCCCAGCTCTTAGTAGAAGGAGGCTCAAAACTCTTGGTCACCACATACTACTTAACCTCTCGGGAGTGTCCGAGATAGAGATTCCGTCTCTACTGAAATTTTTAACGTTGTCACAATGGTTCAGCCGAGAGGAACCGTCCCTGGCTTAAATAGGGAATTATATGGTATCGCATTGGGCCTATCTTGGCCTAAGTGTAGGGACAGTCTTACTGTCCCTAGCCATCTCAACCTAACCTAACCTAACCTAAATGATCCAAACTAAATGAGAAAAGCAGCTCAGACCCAATTACTTTGTCTGAAAGTGGAGATGAAGTCGAATTATATATGAATTTGTATGAAAAGAGACAGGACAATACAAATAGTTTAGTATTTTCACAAAACAGTTTAATGGCATCAATCAAGGTTTTCCTGAGAATGGTCCGAAAATTCGACAAAGTATCCAGAATTGTATGAACTATTAAATGTTATTCTTGCTGTTCCAACTACCCAAATAAGCGTAGAACGTTTATTTTCCGTTGAGAAGTTTATTATGTCAAGAGATAATAATCTAAGAAATGAGATAGACGGAAATACATTAATCGATACAGCCCCCTTCTGGCAGTGATATTTTCTCAGAGAAACGTCTTTTCGCAGATGTGCCTATCAATCAGTTATTCTGTTTATACCAGGGCTGTAAATCGGAAAACGACTTCATGGCTTCTTTTAATTGGGGTTCAAATGATTGCCTTTAAATTGTATTGGTTCCGTACAAAACGCTTCTAAAAAAAGTCTAACATTTTAAGCTCTAATTACTATAAATCTCGAACTGATGGTCCATTTCTGAAAACATATTCGTGTTCAGCCTACGAAATCCATCTAGAATAACCACCAACCCTTCAATATACATACTGGGGATTCCATTTGTGTAAAATTCCAGCCCGTAGTTAACAATGGGTTTTGGAGGTTTTTACCAATTATTGTAACTAAATCTCATGTTGTTTCTTGGGATCTGGTCGTTTGGCAGTGTCTATAGAATCTCTCCAGTGATCATTTGGCAGGGCAAAGGAGTATCTTGCCTTTATAGTACAGGCATATACTCAAGGCAGTACACTGCCTTTTGGTAAAATACTCAATGTATTTTCCTGAATTATAAATATACATAAACATAGCATAATTTGAAGGGCATTTATCATGATAGGGCAAGTATCGACTTGTCTTGCTTTTAGATTTATAGCTACCAGTAAACTTATTGTAGTGCCACTTAGTGTACAAATTTCTATATGCGTAGGCATCCAATTAAAATTGCATTATGAGAACGATACCAACTGTTGTTGGTTTAGTTTCTCTTATTGGATTATTTTTTGCACCTGCCCGCATAAGCATTTTATTAATCCGCTGCTATTGTTGTTGTTGTTGTTGTTGTTGTTGAAACTAAATTATGCATAACGAGCGACTTGGGCGTTTGGGACGCTGGACCCCCATCGGCAGGGGGCAACGGTTTAGAAATAATTGAAAACAATTATATTAAAATATACACAGCACTCGACAGAAAGTGCTACAGAAATAAACAAAATGCGGTTACAAATACAATTATGGTCAATAAACTGCTTTCGGTGTGGCAGTTGAGGTCAATGAACCAAGGGAATAGTGTTTAAATTATTTAAACTTTGGAAAGGGTTATATGAAAATATTTGTGTGTTTGTTTAGGACTGCTAGGAGTACTTGGGCTCATTTGCACGCAATGATGCGCAAATAATGAGACTGTAGAGAATCAGTGTTAGGTTCTTGGCATAGTTTACAAACCTTTAACCATATGGTGGCATTTTACAATCTTTTGTTTGAAAGTCGGTTTAATCTGGTGAAACTGTTCACTCGTTTTTCAGTAGGTTGTATAATATTCAACGTTTTTCGTTCTTTTTATCTTGAATTGGCCACTTTTCTTTTCAAATCTACTGTCTAGATATCATTTTGAGTAAAAAGCAACCAAAATATGGCAGACAAAACAAGTGTATAAAATTCTATGATCCAAAACCCGACTTTACTCCCATTTTTCTCATACATTTGTTCTCTACAGATCTTTATGTCGATGTGCAGCCTTCAAACTTTATCCGATCGGCCCCAAATTTTCGATGGTCTCATTTGGGTTTACCACCATCTCCAACCATTTCTATAAAACTATAGCTAATTTTGAACAAATTTTGAACTACAAAACCGTAGCCAAGGAAATCTGTCGTAAAGACAAAATTTTTTTAGTTCTAGTACCCCAGTCGAACGTCCGTAAAACAGCTGCGCTCTAAAAACAGATCGAATACACACTGCACTCAGGGAAAAATGGCATAGCAAAAACTATAACAATCATATTTGATTTTACTATACAATTTATGTATTAAAATCAATAAATATGCAATTTGATTCAACTGGAATCATATTTAATCACCTAATTTTCTTTGCGCCATTTATATAAACTATTCGGGGAATTGAGAACTTGAGAATAACAAGTGGTCTGATGTTCTTAGATGGTAGTTTCAATTCAATACAAGTACTCTCTTAGAAGGCTTTCCGCCAGCGCGCGCAATAGAGGACGTTCCAATTGTGTTCCGACCAAGGGTCCCGAGTTCGAATCCCCGCTGAATAAGTAAACATTTTTAAATGCAATTTAATATAATTCGGTGTTTTTCAGAGTCCAACTGGTGGGGGGACTAGTGCAGGGCAAATCATCGATGTTTGGAAGAAGTGGCAAATATCGATGTTTTTTTTTTCGACATCGATGTTTTTACTTTTATACCATCTCTAAAAGCGTCGGCAGAGGAAGCGAGGAAATTGTAAGACGTAACTTATTAACTGCCATGTTCCGGTTTTCACTAAAGTAAATTCGAATATTTTACATGTTCTCTTTTCTATTGAACAATCAAAGAAATCCGTTTCAAACCTTTAGTTTCTAATAACTCCTAACTCGATGGATTCAGATTAAAATGTTTTTACCTGATTAACCCAATCAATTTAAAACAACAGCATATTTAACAAATTCTAATTCGACAATTTTTGTCGAAAGTGAAAACCGGAACAGGCCTGTAAAATTTGTAATTTGTAATATTTGTCAAATATCGGAAACATCGATGGTTGCGAACATCGATATTTTCCCTGCTCTAATTCCAACTCTTGATTCAGAACAAACTAATTAGATTAAAAATTTAATTAAAAAATTTTTTTTTTATATTTTCATATTTAAATTAAAGTGTACACAGTTAATATTTACGAATTCTATGTTTAACGCTGAATCAATGGTGAAAATGTTAAAGTCAAAATGTAAACATTAAAATTTCAGAGCATTTTTCGCTCAGTGTGCTTATTCCAATTCAGAAATGCAGATTGCGAATGAGAATGCAGAATGATGCAGAATGCTATAGGATTGATCCAACAGTTGTAGTGTGCAGGGTGTTCTTTTGGTTTAAATAACTGAATGGACTTCAGAGTTTAGGATCTGATCGACTTTCATAATGCGAACATTAAGAGAACATCGGATTAAAGTCTTGAATCGACAATCAGATTTACGTATAGGCTGATTGGTTGTAGGGTATTGAGTTGTTGGTTATACCCAGTAATTAGAAAGGTACACAATTTTCTTACCTAAATAAGGTACAAGGTAAACGTCTAAAATTATATCTAGGTAAGGTATAAGGTATCCGAAATTTCCGGTACGAAAAAGGTACTTTTAAAATTAAAAGCATGGTTCATCCATTTTGATTAGTAAGAAATATTAAAAACATAGCAAAACTTTACTACTTCATTTCAAACATTCATAAAGTCATACTGAATAAATCCAAATATAAGGTTTAAAAATGGAAAATTTTTATTGTTATATTATTAAATAAAATTTTATGTACCATGTTGCTTTTTAAGCAGAACAAGAGTTTCGAAAATTTCGTCACCTAGTCCGTTTCTTTTTGGTGCAAGTAAACATTCTTTCAACTGGCGCAGATGGTTTTAATACTTATAAATCACATTACAAATAATTGTATACTTAAGTATAGATTCTAAAGATACGGTATTATCGGCAAGATAACTGATACTTTGGCTTTCATTGATTCGTAGGAAGAGTAACTATTGAGGTGAACCCTGTATCGTAAAGAAATTGAAATATTTGATATATTAACAACATTGTTTTGCGTATACAAATTCGCAAGAAACATATTTATGCACATAAGTATGTACACACCTAATCATATTAATAGGTACACACCGGAATTTTTTAATTATAGATGGTTTTTTCGTACTTTTAGTGTTGACAACTTTTTAATTTTTGGTTTTTTGTTGTTGTCAATGTCTGGCCACACTGTGACAAAGAGTTGAAAGAGGGGCTGCCCCGTATATCAAAGCTTTTCTATAAATTGCGAGTCCACCACACATTTCGCCTGATCATAATAATAGGTACAGTATCCGTTTCTCACAAGTATCAAGTGAATAATTTTGTAACCAGTGATCTTTTGGTAACTAAAGGTAAATTAAGTATAGCTCCTGTCAATACAGAGAATTAAATAAATATTTTTTTTAGAAAAAATGGGTCGAAATTCTCATTGTACTAAAGAAGAAGCTCAATTGGTTCTTAGTCTGAGAAAAGAAGGCAAATCTTTACGAGCCTTCGCCAAATTAATGAACAGCTCTCATAATTTTGTTAAAAAACGCATTAGAAAGAAAACCAAGACAAGAAACCCGTGGAAGGCCACAAAAAACAACAGAAACCCTTGACCACTACATAGTAACTTTGAGCAAAAAGGACCCATTTACCCACTGAAGAGTACAAATCCATATTGGAAACAGTTATGGTACCGTATGCTGAGGAAAATATGCCATTTCAGCAAGATAATGATCCTAAACACACATCAAGGCTGTTATCTAAATTTTTCAAGGACCAAAAAGTTGACGTTCTGAAGTGGCCAAGCCAATCCCCCGACCTTAACCCCATTGAAAACTTGTGGGGAGACTTAAAAAAGAAATTGGCAAAGCATTCATTTTCAAATAAACAAAAATTATGGGAAGGTGTCCAAAAACTGTGGTATGAGACACCAGTGAGGACCTGCCAGGCTCTTATTAAAAGTATGCCAAAAAGAATAGCAGTAGTGGCCAAAAATAGAGGTGGATACACTGGATACTAAGTTAGGAAATACTAATTTGCCTAAAAAAAGAACACAAAATGGAAATAAAAATTTTTTTTCTTACCAACACATGAAGTGTACCTATTATTATGATCACACTGAAAACGTATCTGAAACACAAAATGATCTCTTTTATTTTATTAGGTTTATTTTATTAAAAACAAATAGTTTAAGAACCAATGAGAACAAATTTTAAGTTTGAAACAATGAATAAAACTGTTTTCTGTTACCTTAAAGTCAGAGTTGATGTGTGTACCTATTAATATGATCAGGTGTGTATGTATTGACAATTTAGTGCAGAAAATTCGATCATATGTACATTAATAGGTGTGTATGTTTGTAAGTATTCAGATTTTTGTGCACATATGTATATGGTATAGGTACTTTTAAATGCTTGTGTAAATTTTCAGTAGATTTTTCATAAAACTTAATAGTTTTGTTTACACAAAGTTGACATTTGCCATTCGGGTTGAAAAATGTTCCATTCAAGATAAGCGGTAAATCCTTATTCCCTTCATTATTTAGTGACTGATCAGTCATTGTTAACCATAATAAAGTTTAAATGTTACGAGACAATGCTGATCAAATTTCTGCACAAAATATTGGAATATCTCCTCTATTTTTGAGTATTTTCTTGCAAAAGCATAAATGAGCCAATAAACTAAGTCTGGTCGAATATACTCAAAATCCCAAACGAGTAGAGATGATCATGATACAATACAACAATTGATTTCAATACTTGGTCGCGAAGAATAATCACGTACGAAAACTACCTAGTACCCTACCTATTGACAAGGTAAATGAAAATTAAGACCTACTTAAGGTAAAGGTACTCGAATTGGACAATACCGAGGTAAGGTAAAAGATACACAAAATATGTATCTAGGTATGTACCTAGGTATTTGTACCTAGGTACTTCCAAACACTAGTTATACCCTTTTCTATACCCACCCTTACTTGGCATACCTCTTAGAAAATGGTCTTGGTAAACCCCTACGCAGCTCTTAGTAGCTCCTAGACCGTTGGGAGAAACTTAAGCTGCCACTTTAATTCTAATAAGGAACATTATTTATTATGGGAGTTAAAATTTCAATTCATTATCCTAAACTTCGGCATCATCTAATTCATTATTCCTGTAGACTTCAAGGTTATCTTCATATCAATAAATTAACCATAAGAAAGAAAAGAAAAGAAAGATAACCGTAGAAATATTTGTTTATATATATGAGGAAAATTTAATAAATCTAATTATTGAGAAATTGACCATATCTCTGCATCGCCAAAATGAAGCAATAAATAGGCTGATTTAAGGAAATGAGTTTGTTTGTAGAGCTATAAAATTTAACTACTATAGTTTACACTCACCATACACTGCCATCGTGGAGCTTCAGATGACGCTAATGGGCTTCAAAAAAATATAAAATCTTTACTATACATATATACACACTACGTTTTACTTCTCAGGTGGATGCAAGAGACTTAGGTTCAAGCAAAGTTTAAATTCTTTTTAGCATATTACGTTAAAGGGTGGAATTATTAGAAATGTTTGAAATTGAAGTAACAGAAAAATAAAAAAAAATTATTTTAATCCTCCTGGTACGGTTTTTGCTCATAAAGTCTCTCTTGCAAACTTCACTTTTAAAACTAGATGCTGTAGGTGGACCTCATGTGATGCAACACATGTACTATTGGGGTGAATAACTTATTACAGACACCTTGGCCACCTTCTGGGTCTAGGCAAAATTAACAATAAGCTGTGTAGAACTTCGCCGGGGGTCGTAGGTGCTTTGGTTCGACCAAACCGAGAGTGGTTTAATGACACCAATGATTTGGTTATAAACGTTTGCGGGTTGCCAATAAACAAAATGTGCCAAGAAAATGGTTTTGGCAGGCCACCGCTTTTATAAGGCAATCCAAGCCCCAAACGAAAAGGCACTGGCGAGGAGCACTATTAAAAAAAAAAGGGACAGAATTAGCGTTCTGAAGATGCACTTATGTCATTTAGTAACTGGCCAAATTCTATTCACACAATCCACTTTTCTTCGCTCGATGTGATTCCAAAGTTAAGTCAATCAACCGTCGGACTACTCTAGTTCAGATTTGGACTAAAGGGATCTTATGTAATATGCACGTGGACTTAATTTTTTTTTTGCTAGATATATATTGTGCTCTGCGCAAAAGACATTTGCTCACTGTCTGTGCTTCGCTAAGCTATGCTGCCTTAAGCCTCAGCTAGCTAACCGAAGACGACGTGATGCGCTGATGCTTATCCAAGATGACCTAAGAGCATTTAGATCTTATCTTTCTTTATTCGCATTTCTACCTTTTTATAAATCGGTTAAACACAATGTTAAGAGCTGGAGTTGATCTTATGACTCAGCTGGAAACAGGCCACTACACAGACATCTCAATACATTGACTATCGTCAAAAAAAAGACGGAACCACATACAGAAAACAAGACTTGCAACAACAAAGGAAGAGCTAGTTCTTGGATGAAACAAAATAGAAGGCATAAATAATTTTAAAGTTATTTTACTGCCGAAATAATGTCCCCAATTATCTAAATCAAATGTGCAGAAAAACTTTGATACACTTCCCAAACGGGAAATGTTTAAAGAACCCTTGTGTCTACCCCACTCCTTCAGCGCCTTTTGCCTGAAAACTCATTTGCATGAGCCATAACAAAAGTTAAGACAATAAAAGCTTTGAAAGTTAACATCGCACCCAGACACCTACCTGCCTACACGCATTTCCCCCCCGCTTCAAAATGTAAATGAGTTTGTTTGCCTTTTGATTTTGTAGCGGCATTAAGCGCTCCCACGTATGTGTAATCTAATTAAATGTTATGCTTCTTGGAGAATATCACGGCACTTACAATGTTAATACAACGGCTCAGCCGCACAACTTAGTTTTCGGAGCAGCGTTTAATGAGCCACTCAAAGTTTGATGGCTCAGACCAAAAGTCATCATAATTTTTATGGCTTTACTGGGGAGCTACCTGCCACGGGCCTTAACATAGTAGTTGGCACATAAATCAATCATAATTGTCCCTGTTAACTACAATCATGAATATTTCGTTCTGGGCCTGCATAAAGCAAATGACAGTCATTCCATCTACATAACCGCACATGTCGCATTCTACCTACCCGCCCCCTCTCTGCCACCCAAGTGTCAGATATATTATACTAAATTTGCAGAATATGCGTGTAGGCGGGTGGGTGGAGATGGGCCTTGACGTTTACAGGCTCTAATTGTTCAACCAACCGAAATGTTTGCTTCGCCCTGCTGAAAGATTTTACACAAATGACCTTTAATTAATTTCCAAACCCTGAAACACATTTGACAGCCATTGTTGATGTTGCTGGTGTTGTTGTTGTTGTGGTTGCTGCTGTTGGTTACACCGCGTGTTTACTTTAGTTAATTGATTTTCTTTCATTGCGTTAATTTGCATTACAATTTGGGTCCGAGCACTAAAAACGCCATCAAATCTAAAACAAAAGTGAAAGCGAAAGCTGTCAACAGTTTGCCATTTTGTTTGTCAACCAATTCACCGTAACCAAACCAGGCTAAATTGTTTTCATTGGCATAGTTAAATTTAGAAACTGATTCAATTTAACTTGTCTTTGGTTGTTTTTATTTTTTATTAAAGGATGTTTCTTCAATGGTCATTTAGGAGGTTGACCTGTAACTAGGTCTGCTTTTGAATGTTAAAGGTCAAACGAGAAAGTTAAGGGACCTATATTTAGGACTGAAATGAAGAAAAAATTGAAAAATAAAAGTTTTTATTCATAAATCAATTGAAAGAAGTTGCGTTATTTAAAATTTAACAAAAGCGCAGAACCAAATTTGAAAAACTCTTGGAGTGCCATTTGCAGTATGCTTTCAACTCGACAACATTCACCTTCGGTTTGTGAGTCATTTGCAAATTTTGATAGAATCTTTCATCTGCCATAGAATACACCAAAAACACTTGACTGATCCAGTTTTCGCATTCCCCCAGATTTTGGGAATTTGGTATGTTGACTTAATTTATGCTTTGTTTACACAAGCAAATTAGTTTGTCGAAAATTGCGAAAATTTGTCAAAATTAGTTCTACTTGTGTGTGAAAGCTTTATTTATTTACAGTCAAACGCATTTGCAGTTTTCAGACAAGTTTTCAAAAAGTCTGCGTGCTGTCTGAACACAATGTGAACACTCTCTCTCAAACTGTTTTCGCATTTGACGAGTTTGTTCTTGCATCTGACTTGCCAACAACAAACTATGGCAAATTTTTACTGCTTGTCCGATTAATTTTTCATTGCTAGGACGTTTGTGAATAAATTTGGATCAAACCTAGCTTAACTATTGACATTTGCCAAACGTCCAAGATCCTCTTTGACTTCTAATGATACCCAAAAAAGGACCGTAAGGTCTATATGGGACCAGCCGGAACTAGCTACCTACCTAGCTTAAGGGTGTAAAATAAAGTACAGCCACATTGTTTAATCTTATCAAAGAAAGCACGCAGTCGTGCCTCCGTCAGTTTAAAAGCTATCTTAACCAACCTTTGCACAAAGCCTTTAGGTACAAATACGCTGCACATTTGTCGGAACCGGCCGGATCGGATGACTATAGCATATAGCTGCCATAGGAACGATCGGTCAAAAAACTAGTTTTAGTGAGAAAAACCTTTTCGTTTTTAATGCAAACGTACCCAAACCTCGTATTTATGAGTTTTCTATGATTTTACATAATTCCACCAAGTTTAATGAAAATCAGACAACTATATAGTATAGCTGTCATACAAAAGTTAGTTCAGTGAAAAAGTCTTAGTTGGAAAAACTTTTTTGTTTTCAATTCTATCGCTCTCAAACTTGTTACTGATCAATACTATATGCTACCACACAATTCTGACAAGTTTGATCCAAATCGGATGACTATAGCATATAGCTGCCATAGGAACTATCGGTCCAAAAAGAAGTTCTAGTGAGAAAAACTTTTTTGTTTTCCATCGTAGCGTCTTTATACC
The DNA here is from genome assembly GCA_037044535.1 of Lordiphosa magnipectinata. Taxonomy (NCBI): domain Eukaryota; kingdom Metazoa; phylum Arthropoda; class Insecta; order Diptera; family Drosophilidae; genus Lordiphosa; species Lordiphosa magnipectinata. The sequence continues at coordinate 22,042 of JBAMBO010000889.1, read as the reverse complement.
TTCCAGTTGTAAATATTATCAGTTTCCACACAATTTTGGAGAGTTTAGTCAAAGTCGGATGAATATATCGTATAGCTGCCATATAACAAACTGGCTCAAAGTAATGGCGCCTTCAAGTTGAAAGGGTATAAAAACTTCGGTCGAGCCAAAGTTAGATTTCCTTTATTTGTTCTTAGTGTATCTAATTTGGTTTAGTCGTTTTTACGTTTTAAGCGTTTGAACAAACTACGGTCCATATGGTTTTTGTTAAATTTCTTCATTTCTAGTAGTAGAGGTAGGTTCTTGAGGTAGCTCAAGAGTCATTTCAAACGCTCTCGGAACCTATTCCTTACTTTACAACTATTTCAAACGAAAACTATTAAAAAATTGATTAATATCTTAAAAAGATTATATAAGCTCCTGTTTTGAGTCGAACCTTTTTCTTAAAAAAGAGAAAATGCAGTTCGAGTAAGGTTTGAGGGTTTGTTAGTCAGAAAAAAAAGATCACGATATTTAGTATCAAACGTGTCTTTTCAATATCGAAATGGCCTTCATCTAAGAAAAATGTCAAGATGATATTCATATATTTAGGTGGAGTATCCTTCTGATAAGCAAGAATTTATATTATTAAGGATAAGTCTTATATTTGATATTTGAGATATTTTTCCTGTGTAGCGTTTTGACTCAACGAATCATTTCCCAAAAAAACAATTATAAATATTTATTTGTCATTAAAATCTATATATTCCGCATACTTTAATAAGATCGAACAAAAAACACGGAAGCTATGCTTAAAACGGTTTTGTATATTCTCGGGCAGCTTAGAATTTGATACAGATAATTTCCTTCTATCCTGGCCGCAGTGGAAAACTGTTGTGGTTGCATGTGGGCCTTGCAGTTTAATGTGTCTAAGCCGCCCTCGAGCCAAACATCTTAACGGAAAGATCTGTGTCGCTGCTGTTGAGATATGAGTTTGTATGCCTAGTCTCACATACTTACATACTTGGTACATACATATGTACATATGTTTATGCTCGCCCCGTTGACTGATGGCCGTCGCATTGTTTGCCTTGTGCGTTGGCTTAACTGCCGATGACTTGGCTCTGATAATGGCTTATGAATGCCAAGCAATTGCTTCATGTAAACGAGGGCGTGGCCAGACATGACGCCGGCCGCGCCTTTTACATTCATCACGCCCACTAAATGTACGGCCATGTTGCATGCTGCACTTTGGAACGACATGATGGCGGGGTTTTCTTTCCGCTTGTTGTTGTTCTTGATAAGCGCGAAACATTGGGCTGCAACGTCAGCAGGGAACTTGATGGTATATCATTCGTGGGAGTGTGTGTGTGTGTGTGTGAGTCGGTTTGTGTACTTTGCCAAGTTGATGTCTAATTTAACGCTATCGCCAAGTTGGCAGTGTTTGCTTTCTCCCTTCGTCTCTCTGTTTCACTCTGAAAGTGTTGTCAATGTGTCAAGCAGACCAAAATCGAAAAACAGATGTAACTGGAAATCGTTGTTCGTTGTCTTGTATATCAACAGACGGGAGTCGATTCGGTCGTTAGAACATGTGTAGGTTCGTTTTTGCTGTCATATTGACTGGCAGGACTGGGAGCGGAACTGGGAGGGTTGGGGGCTGTGTCTGGGGAAAATGCATTCGATGAAATGGAAAAAATGGATGACATATTTTTTTTAAGCTATCATAAATTGTGCCTAGGGCAAAGTCGAGGAAAACATAAAAACCACTTCGATTACCATTTAGAATGTTAGTCCCCTAAATGTGAATTCGTGTGCTTGCGTGAAAATCGATCACGAAAATTAAGAAAGTTCTGTTGTAACTATTTAAGGTAAGATAAGTGTAAGGATAGACAAGTGTTTAATTTTGCAATCTTATTCGAAATTCGGAATCGAAAAAAAACCTTCGAAATTGGTTTCGGTTTACTTTTCAAAACGTAGTTGAATTGAGGACATTCCTGATTAAAACTTTTTTATTTCTATAATAATTTCATTTGACGGATTCGAGATAATAAATCTTAGTTCACACGCTCAAATTAATTTACAAAAACTGTCATGGCGGAGTTTGTCTGATTTGTGACCGAATCAAAATTTGGCGAAATTTTAAAAGTTTGTATTGAATTTGGCTTAGTGTTCACACTCGAAAATTTGACTTGCGACAAAGCTGCTGACAAGCTATCGACTTAATGCGATATACAAATAATGGGCTAGGCGAAATCTCTAATACATAAATAAACTTATTATTTAGTTTCTTATATCGGTTGCGACTTCCATTTGTCACTGCTTGAGCTCCACTTGTAAATAGTAGGGTTGCCGGTAAGGTTGTCTATATTTATTTATTATTGTTGGAAAATCTAGGTGTGTGAAAATTGCCGGAAAATTCTACATGCAAAAACGTAACTGGGTGGGAAGTGGATGGGAACTGGGTTGGCTGTGGGTGGTTAGTGGGTGGGATGTGGGTGGTAAGTGGCTGGGAAGTGGATGGGATGTGGTTGGGAAGTTGATGGGAACTGGGTGGAAAGTGTGTAGGATGTGGGTGGGATTCGGGTGGGAACTGGATGGGAACTGGGTGGGAACTGGGTGGTTAGTGGGTGGGAAGATGGTGGTAAGTGAGTGGTAAGTGGGTGGGAAGTGGATGGGAACTGGGTGGGAAGTGAATGGAAACTAGGTGGTTAGTGGGAGGGATGTGGGCGTGATGTGGGTGGGATGTGGGTGAGATTTGGGTGGGAAGTGGGTGGAAAGTGGGTGGGAAGTGAGTGGGAAGTGGGCGGGAACTGGGTGGGAAGTCGTTGGGATGTGGGTGGTAAGTGGGTGGGATGTGGGTGGTAAGTGGCTGAGATTTGGGTGGGAAGTGGGTGGGATGTGGGTGGGAAGTGGGTGGGATGTGTGGAAGTGGCATACTGGTTCCATTCTGATAAAGGCTATACTAATGGCGGCGCAGCAAAGCGCGACGGGTTTTATGCTAGTAAAGTATATATATTCTTGATCAGCATCCACAGCCGAGTCGATATAGCCATGTCCGTCTGTCTGTCTGTCCGTCTGACCGTCTGTCCGTCTGAATGAACGTACAGATCTCAGAGATGGTAAGAGATAGATGTTTGACATGTATGGGACATATATTTCTTAAACTTGCAGGTAGATCAAGTTTATTTTCAATTTTTGCCACGCCCACTCCCGCCTTCGCAAATTGTAAAAAACGTCATATCTCCCACAGTTTTGACGATAGATTGTTCGTACCTTCTAGAGATATCTAGTTATCAAAATTATTTATCGATCTGCTGAAGGAATGATAAAGATCGGATGAACGATTATCAAGTTATGAGTAACAATTGGCCAGTTAACACACACCACCCCCAACCCATAACCACAGCATTCCTTTCAACAGAGGCAATCCTTAGTGAGAGAGAGAGAGAGAAACTTATGGATGAGCGCGTGAGCAAATGCGAGCTGCGACATTAAGCGTACAGAGTATGTTATAGTCGGGCTGGACCGACTTGCTTTCTTGATTTGTTTAATGATAGCTACGAGAATACTTGGTACATAGAACTTAATCTATTTACAAATAGTTAACCATAATTACTAATACTGCACGGGAATTAGGCAACACGGCAAACGCCTGGGATAAGAACTTAACACGCAGCTCAGGTCCTGGGAGTCATGTGTCATCTTGCTGGGGAACCAGCAGGGTGCAAATATTAGTAGGGGATATGCCAAGTTGATGAGGCGGCCCGAGGAACGCCTTCCATGAACCCAGAGGTCTGAGGAATGTCGTCGGTTAAGGCGTCTTCTGAGCCTGTTTGTAGCCAATTCAATTGTAGCCAATGCAAGTCTATTGGAGAGAGCTAAAGCTGAAGGAGCTCGATTGGCTGCTCAAGCCTCGTAGCGGACTTTCGTTCCTTGACCTGGAGGATCCCGCTACAGGGTACGGCATGTTCCACTGCACTCAAGAAACTAGAATCGTCTATAAGCCGAGTACGCCAGCGCATCGCTGATACTCCCTGGTATGTGAGGTTTGCCATTATGCGCCTAAATCAATATGCATACTAGCAGGTATCATGACCAACTGACTGGTGGCAAACATAAGTTGTTAATATTTTAATAAAGAAATCCTTTTTATACCCTTGTAGAGAGTTTATTAAAATTGTCCATATGTTTGTAATGCATAGAAAGAAGCATAAAGTCAGTATATTCTTGACTAGCATGCCGAGCTGAGTTGATAAGGCCATGTCCGTCAGTCCGTCCGTCTCTTTCTATGCCATTTCCTCCGTCAGTTTTGAAGCTATCTTAACCAAACTTTCCACGAAGTCTTTTGGTACAAATACGCTGCACATATGGCGGAACCAGCCAGATCGGATGACTATAGCATATAGCTGCCATAGGAACGATCGGTCGAAAAACTAGTTTGAGTGAGAAAAACTTTTTTCTCTTCAACGCAAACGTCTCCAAAGCTCGTTTTTATAAGTTTTCCATGCTTACACATAATTTCACCAAGTTTTATGAAAATCGTACAATTATATAGTTCAGCTGCCATACAAAATATAGGTCTGGAAAAAAGACTTGATAGGAAAAGCTTTTTGTTTTCAATGCTATCGCTACCAAACTTGTTACTGATCAATATTATATGCTACCACACAATTCTGCCAAGTTTGATCCAAATCGGATGACTATAGAATATAGCTGCCATAGAAACGATCAGTTGAAAAATTAGTTCTAGTGAGAAATACATTTTTGGTTTCAATAGTAACGTCTTTATATCTTCATGCCATGAATATTAGCAGTTTCCACACAATTTCGGGGAGTTTGGTCAACATCTGATGAATATATCGTATAGCTGCCATATAGCAAGCAGGCCAAGAAATGGTCAAAGTAGTGGGAAATAACTCAGCTAAGAATGTTCGACGAAAATAATTTAAAACCTTACCAAGTTACCAAATGATGTGTTTATGTCGTCATCGACAGTCCGGCTAATGGCCTCAACAGCTTCTTTCATGGTATCTAATATGGTCGAGTCATTTTTTTCTTTCTTTCCTCCACGCGTCTTTCGCCGATTGAGTCGAGTTTCAGATAAATTTCTCTTCAAGATTTAAAATTGTGTCCTGGCATTGAGACGCCTCTGCGACGAAAACAAAATTCATCACACCAAAATAGCGCCAAGTCAGCGTCTTTTCCAGTCCTTGTTCAGATTTTTTCAGATTTTTCTTTTGCTCTGGCTCCATTTGTTAGGTATTGGATACGGAGATTTGACCACTTTCGCCTCAACTCTGCTTTTTCGAACTGGCCTTCAAACTTCTGCCCAATCATTTGCGCCCACAATTTTATTTAATTAGTTGGCATCGGACGCATTCCAAATATCAGGGCGCTTTTCCACCACCGATATTCTCTCTGGTTATAGATTTGAAGCTCTCGATTTGATTATAAGTTTTGCAAATAAAGCTGAAAAAAGCAGAAGTCATTTTAAAAAAGCCAGAATTCCCGCATCCCGCTGTTTCTAAATTTTACCCGCAATACGGTTTTAAAAAAATCTAGAAATGACGGGAAAAAAAGCTGATTTGGCAACACTGATTCTCGGCAATCTAGAGCTTGGCATGTTAAGAACTTTTCTGATGTAACCAAAGTGCGCGCAGAGACAGGCGGTGTACATTGGTGATAAGTCGGTTTCTAGATGGAGTGCATAATGCGGTGTATTAAACGATAGTCGGAATATACGTTTATTATATAAAAGTAAACGACTTGTACTCCATAGCACATTATCGTGTTTACTGTTGCTGTACTGTACTGTTGATGGCACTCTTGGCGTCTCTTAGTTCCTCGGGCTACGTGTGTGTTGAAGGACATGTTCGACGTTAGAGTGACTCCTAGGTATTTTAAAGATCGAATTTTCTCGAGCGGCAGACCATTTAGCGACCAGTTTTCGTTCTCTGCTTGGCAACCCCTAAGGGATTTTACGACCATCACTTTGGTTTTTTAGTCATTGATCTGGAGGTCCCAATTTTGGTGGTACTCGTATAGCTAGTCCAGCATGAATTGAAGCCTTTTGGGACTATCTGCAAGGAGTGCAAACAGATATACCCCCAGGTAAATGCTTTCAAACGTCATCGATGTATAGTCTGTTCTCACTAGTGGGCTGAAAAGGCAACCTTGTTTAACCTTGTTATAAAAATGTTGAAATGCTACATCAAAATCAATCACAGCTTAGTAAAAAGTGGGTGAGTGGACACCACGTCGTTCGGTCGTCTCTCTCCCTCCCTTCCAATAATTTTTGTATGTCTTTTATTTTGAGAATATTCGCTCTTGGATCAAGAATTTTCACCGTACTTTTGAGAGTGAACACTCTTTATCCTAGAGTGAAATTCTCAAATTTTTCTTTGAGTGTACTAGCTTTTGCGGGTTTGTTTGTAGTTGCTAAGCTAAGAAAAGTCGTACAATACTCAACAGGTGGCTGTTTAATACGTGGCGCAGTAGGCGGTCACTCCCCTTGACATATTCATATACATCATTTGTTGTTTCTAAATTGTTTTGTTCATCTTTTTCGTTTGTTTTCTTTCTTTATTTTGGCAATTCAAAAGGTATATTATTGGCAAACCAAACCATCTTCAGAACCTCTTAATATTATCGCTCGCTTTTGTATTAAAGAATGTTTTATGTACAAAAACTATTCGTTTCTGAAGCTATAAACACAAAACGGTGCTAAATTCGTTCAGTTTTTATCAGACTTCTTTTTCAGGTTTTACCCCTGATCATAATACTTAATAAAGAAACTTTTGCCACCCGTCAAAGTCCTGGGAAATGTTCACTCCAAATACAAAATGAAATTTTGGCAATGAAAAGGACCACCTCCTGTTTGGTAGTCAAGCAGCAGCAGGAGCAGCATCAGCGAATAAAACTTTTGCCTGTTTTTATAAATGTTTATTTTGCACAAAAAAAAAAAAACAGAAGAAAAACGAAAGCGAACGTAAAAAGGAAACTGCCAAAAAGGTGAAACAACAATAACAATGAGCTCTGCCTTTTGTTGCGCGTATTTGTCTTAAACAAGGCCAACGACGGCATTTTTTTTTTTTGCTGCTGTCGCTGCTGCTTTTGTTTTTGTTTCGCTTTTTTTTTTTTTATACACAATAATTTTGCTACTTAGACGGATTTTTCTATTTGTGAATCAACGTTTTATTTGCTGACAGGTGTAAAATTGCTTTAGCTCCTCCACAAAAGTTCGACATTTTGCCAAGTTTTCCGTTTGTTTGGCTTTATTGCTTTATTTGCCAAGGATAATTGCCAAACGCTGGACAACAAAAGTGATTAGTTTAATAGTTGCCATTAATGCGGCCCATTATTCTGTCAGTATTACGCATACGCCCCCTTGCCCCCCGCCTTTCAGTTGGCATTAATCAAAGCAAGACTAGAAATATACAAAAATCAATTTTTGTATTTCCATAATAAATAATGTTTGCTGCACTTTTGCCGCGTGTCATATATCATGATGTTAAAAATATTTCACACATTACGCGCACGCCAAGTCCGACGACGAGGACGACGTCAACGCCAGCTGGCGAGATCTTCCTCGGCTGCTTCGTCTTCTTGGCATATGTGCAATGCTAGCAATTTCCCCGTGTTTGCCTTTGGCATGCACGTGCAATTTTTTCCCATTTCCGCTGCCTGCAAAATATTTTGATAAATATGCACGACTTGAGTTTTGAAGTATGCGTACGTACGTACGTACGTACGTACATATATCGGGGAGCGTAAGTGACTGGGCAAAAGAAACGGCAACGGGGGAGTCGTTTCTGCAATTTGATTGCACAAAGTTGGTTTGGCAATATGCATTTTGAACCCAGAGACTACTTGGAGATGTTGGCAAGATAAGAAAATAATAAATAATGAATATATCAATAAATAGACGAGTCCACACTTGACGCCAGCATATAACATGTCATGCATAATACTCGGGCATTTTGTGAACAATTTTTAGCATGTAGCTTGGATTGGACACTTAAAAGATTAAAGTACATTTGGTGTGGGAAATATATAAATTGAAAACATTTTAATGAAAAAAGTTTTTCCAAATGAACTTAAATGTAGAAATATTTGCTTTTCTTTTTGATTGAGAAATGTTCTTTTGAAATTCAAACTATGAAATACATACCCATTCTAGAGATAAATAGATAATATACCAGTACATTCCACATGCAGTGATAGGAAAGGTATTCATTCCTCTTACCTAGTTAAGGTAGAACTTAAATGTCGAAAAATATATCAAGGTAAGGTAAAAGGTATTTTCTCGGAATTTCAAAGACCTATAGGTAAAGGTAAAGGTACAAAAAGCCTTATAAAATATGATTTATACCCTAGTTGCACTGGCACATATACATGTTTTCTTGTTCCACTGACGAATGTTGAATACGGTCACACAAAGAACAGCTAATTGAATTGCGTTACTTGCAATTGTCAACCAAAGTTTGCTTTCTACATATCAAGCAGCATGCTCTTCAGGCTAAAACCACTCCCACTGAGCTCTTCTCCCCCAACGTCATTGGCACCGCCGCTGTTCCTACAGCTGACACTTGGGAATTCGATGGTATGTCTATAGAAAATCTGGCCTTCAATGGAAAAAAGCTAACTGTTGTAGCGAGTACATATATATGTGATTAACTAAATATATACAAGCGCCTGTATGTGACAATTTGTCTCATTTTATAATTCCATTAAATACAATTCAACGCAAACGCGCAAGACATCAATTCTTATGTGTAACCTGAGATCTCTTGTTTATCATATAAGCAAAGGCTAAGAAACAGCGCATGTCAAACCGCTGAGTAGACAAACTCATTTTCCATTTGCCAGCACACATATTTACAGACATATATATGCATTCGCCCCAGTCTCAAGATAAAGCCTTTGGCCAAGACATTTCTAAATACATAAAACAGTTCAGTTTTGCTCACACTATAAGCTGGGTCCACTGTGGCCCTAGCTCCAACATCTTACAATCAAATATAAGACAATAAATATGATTTTGTAGTAGTATGATTTATTTTCTATTTTAAAATTTTTTTTGGAATAGATGAACATTTAGAAAACTAGTTCTGAAGCTTAACAAGTTTAAAAATTTCAATACACAGTAAAATACAGGCTGTTGCAGTTAGCCGTTACCCTAGCAAATGTGACTCCAGATCACATATAACCCTAGTCCATAAGGAAGCCTCTGCGATATTGCAGGCTCTCCCGCAAGTAGGAAGTAAGGGAGCACCAATTGCTTCCAATCAGCAGTGAGTGTGATTCCTTGCGCGACGGGGTTCTTTTTCCAAAGTGCAGAATCCTGAGTTCGTTCAGTATAGGGCACCGGGCAAGAAAGTGTTCAGTGTCCTCCCTCTCTCCGGTATTGCAGAGTGTGCATTGGCTGGGCGTGGTACTGCACGGGATATAGTTTAAACTCATCAGTTCGTTTCTTGCTCGGAAATTAACCGATATGGTTGCGGATTCGAGGTCATCTTGAATGTAATTCCTAGTCAAAATGTTGTATTGTAATTGACTGTAGGTCGACTGACTAGCTCGAGCTTCTCCGTCGAAACTGGCTCTCTCTCTGGTGTCAATACTTCGTAGAAGTTGACCTTGCCAATCGCTTCATGTGCTGTAATCGTTTAGATTGCAATTGATGTTGTGTTCCAGTGCCAAGGATTCCCAAGTGCGGAAAAACTGCGTTTTTTTCTCAAGCAGATACGTTGTAATAACTTTTGGGAGACGAGTGGATGGCATTCGCATGGTCTTGGCAATGTATTCAAAATGAATTTGCATGGTATATTGTAACATGGTGGGAAGTCCTGTTTCTAAATTTATCGCATAATTGGGGGAGTACTGGGGTAGGTAGAACGCACCTTTGACAAAAAAAACGAAGGAGCTTTTCAACGTCTTTAAATTGATCAACGCTTCACACTTGATCAGAATAGCACATAATTACTCTTGAAGTGCCTTAAAATAGGGCGTATATGGTGCTGTGGCTTACGTTCCTTTATCTAAGCAGCTCTTTCCATGTCGAATTTATGGAAATTTTAGTGTCGCTGAGTTTTTCTTTAAGGTGCTTATGAAACGTCATGCGTGGGGTTAGAGTCACTCCCAGGTATCGATATTCGTTGACCACTTCAAGATTCGTTCCGCTTATTTTCCATGCATCTGCTATAGCTCTGCGTCCTCTACTATCTCGAATTATCATAACTTTTGATTTTGCGCAGTTGATTTGTAGGCTCCACTTTTGCCAATATTCATATAAGGCGTCTATCATTTGTTGCATTACTGTAGGGCTAGTAACACCATGTCGTCGGCGTACATTAACTTTTTTATGTGCGCTGAACCCAAATAAACGCCCCCTGGCAGACAAGATGTCGTCGACATACAGCGCAAAAAGTAGGGGGCTCAGTAGACATCCCTGTTTAACTCCCATGTTGGACTGAAAACATTCCGATAAGTTATTACCGTTCCAAACTGGTGTCTTGTTGAAATAATATAGGCTTCGTATCATGTTTATCATCTTTGTTGAGATTCCTATATTGCTAAGTTTCAAGTAGAGGCTTTGTCTGTCCACTGTGTCGAAAGCAGATTTAAAGTCAACAAAGAAGAAATACCCCTTTTTTTCCAGATAGTACTAAGACAAGGCAGTGAGCGACAGCATATTGTCCACGGTAGAGTAACCTTCCCTAAATCCAGATCGCTTAAAATGTCGTACGTTTTAACCCAATTCGTCAGGCGTCGGAGCTGTATTGACACAAATATTATCATAATCTCATTTAAAAATGAAATGCCCCTGTAGTTCAAGTTATAATTTCCTTTTTAAAAATAGGAAATATTATGTTTTTTCGAAAGCTGAGTGGTGCGTCTGCTGTCTCAAAGATCTTACTGTATGCGGCTGCAAGGTGTGTTATGAAAAAAGGTGTAGCGTTTTGCAGGAACTCGGCGGGGACTCTACCTTCTCCAGGTGCTTTTTAAGATTTGCTGCGCTTTATAGCCGCTTCCACTTCGGTGACATCAATTTCAAGGTCCAATTCGCGTGATGTGGTATATGGCTTGGCGAAGCTGTGCTGTGTTAACGGGGCATCCGTGTAAAGTATAGACCCCCAAAGTATGTCGCTAGTCTGTTCGCATCTACGCGGATCGGTCTGCTGCCTGTAGTTCCGTTTACCTGCCTCAAAAGTGTCCAAAGCGCCTTGCTGTCCTTTTCTTGATTTAGCGCAATTTCCAGCTGCATATTGTAATTTTGTTGCTTGCGCTTTATCTAGTTCCCTTGCATACTTCTCAGCGCACCTGTCCTTCCGCTTTAGCTTCGGTAATAGCTGTTCTTCTCTTTACGCTTGTGTCATTGTGGCTGCTTCAATGCTCACTATTAAGGGGCATATGATCGGAGTAGATCTCATATTTTATCTGCAAATCCGTCGCAAAGTGATGCCAGGATCCGCTAATCAGGCAGTAATCGATAGTTGACGTTGCCTGTCCTCGTACAAATGTAAAACTGCCTTCTGGGTCGCTATTTGATCTCCCATTTAAAATTGTTTGGCTAAATGATTCGCACAGCTCAATTATTTTTTTGGCATTAGCATTTATGTTCGAATCCTTTGCAGCTCTTAAAGTGGTAGCAAAAAAAAGACAATAAATATAATTAAGTTGAAGTTGGTGTGTGTTATTTGGCTGACGCCCCTCTGTGGGGGCGCTCTGGAGCTATCTCCCAGGTAAACAATAATCCTACTATTACAATGTTGTGAAATTGACTTGATCATCGGATGATCATCCGAAAGGACATTTATCTCTTTTGAGGAAATTCACAGAAAGAGTAAGGTCAGTTAAATCATCCAGAGAATGACCTTTTGAAGGTGCCAGTAGAGCAAGGCTAATACCGACCACTACCTACCCGAAAATTTTCGTGACTTCCTGGAAAATTGAACATAATCGCTAGGTATCTAGGTAAACGGAAAAAGATCAAAGAATTCCGGAATCAGTGGAACAGTTCTAACAGTTTGCAGGCTTTAAGATATTCTGTGCCTTAACTACGTTTTATCATAAAACAATCCCTGTGACAAATAAACCTCAAAATTTACATACACTAATAAAAATGTGAAAAATTATACTACCAAGAATAGTAGCCCTCCAGCAGGAATATACTGCGCGAGAGGGGAATTTTGATTTATTATTACGTGATACATTTAATATTGCCCACGCCCATGCTACGGCTAAGAAGCAAGATGAGCAAGAGGAAGAAGAAATGAAAATGGAGACATTGCTCTAATTTGAATCCACTTTTTAAATTGTGTGCTCAATTCTCAAAGATACCTTGGAGTATTATGAAACAAGATTTCAATCCAAGTCTTATGAGCTTGTTAGTACATATATACTTTAAAGGGTCGGAGAAGCTTCCTTCTGGCTGTTACAAACATTTGCACAACTTTATCCCTTTTCGCGTTTTTAATGGGAACAGGGTATAAAAATCGATGGATCTAGTTCGATTGTTGGAACGAATGTGAGGTGCATTCATGATAGCGAATTTTTATACTCTGTACCGAAGGTACATAGAGTATATTAAGTTTGTGCAAAAGTATGTAACAGGGAGAAGGAATCGTTTCCGACCCTATAAAGTATATATATTCTTGATCAGCATCAACAGCCGAGTCGATATAGCCATGTCCGTCTGTCTGTCTGTCCGTCTGTCTGTCTGTCCGTCTGTCTGTCTGTCCGTCCGTATGAACGAAGAGATCTCAGAGATGGTAAGAGATAGAGGTTTGACATGTATGGGGCATATATTTCTTCTACTTGCAGGCAGATCAAGTTTATTTTCAATTTTTGCCACGCCCCCTCGCGCCCCCGCAATTTGGAAAAAACGTCATATCTCCTACAGTTTTGGAGATAGATCGTTCGTTCCTTCTAGAGATACCCTGTAAACAAAATTATTTAACGATTTGCTGAAGGAATGATAAAGATCGGATGAACGATACTCAAGTTATTTGCAAAAAACGGCCACTTAACATTACCCACCCGCCCACCAAAAACCACAGCAACATACCCTAACCGTTCAACACAGGCAATCTTAGTGCGAGAGAGAAAGAGAGAGAGAGAGACAAACTTAGAGAGCGCCCCGCGTTGTGCGCGGGGTGTTAACTGGCCGTTTGACTCCTGAGCAAATGCGAGTGTAAGGGTACAGAGTATGTTATAGTCGGGCTTGACCGACTTTCTTTCTTGTAGTAATTGTGATGGATGAATAAACTGAACATTTTAAGCTGTCGTTTAAAATTAAACCGATAACTTTGAAGCATTCTATTTTACCTAAAAGTTTAAGTTTTAATCAAAGCGTTCAGCATAAGCCAAGCAACTTTTTTTTAATGGATAATGTTTGATGTATGATTTTTGCTGTTTGCTGTAAATGATATTATTTTAGATCAGAAATATATTATTTTCTTGCCAAATGAAATAAAAAAATTTATATGTTTTGAAAAGTTCATTTTAATCTGCTGAATATCAAAATGATATTTATATTTTTTTCTCCGTATTCATATGGTGCCGAGTCTAAAAAGTAGAGTAATTGTAAACCGGTATAGGGTTGTGAAAATATTTAAGCGTGACCCACTGAACCGAACCTACACCGCGGTTCAGCTAGCAGCAAAAACCAAGTATTGAATCGCAGGCCTATTTATTTTGTTATTCTGTGAAGCTTCAATCCATTATTGTATAAACATTTTTTTAAACCCTTGTGGAGGGTATATTAAAATTGTCGAGATGTTTGTAACGCATAGAAGGATGCATCTCCGACCACATTAAGTATAAATATTCTTGATCAGCATGACGAGCTGAGTTGATATAGCCATGTCCGTCTGTCCGTCCGTCCGTCTGTTTCTATGCTATCTCCTCCGTCAGTTTAAAAGCTATCCTAACTAAACTTTGCACGAAGCCTTTTAGTACAAATACGCTGCACATTTGTCGGAATCGGCCGGACCGGATGACTATATCAAATAGCTGCCATAGGAACCATCGGTCGAAAAAGTAGTTTTAGTGAGAAAAACTTTTTTGTCTTTCAACGCAAACGTCCCCAATCCTCGTATTTCTAAGTTTTCTTTGTTTTTACATAATTCCACCAAGTTTTATGAAAATCGGACAACTATATAATATAGCTGCCATACAAAAGATATGTCTGAGATAAAGTCTAAGTAGGAAAAACTTTTGTTTTCAATGCTATCGCTCCCAAACTTGTCACTAATCAATATTATATGCTACTACACATTTCTACCAAGTTTGATCCAAATCGGATGACAATAGCATAGAGCTGCCATAGGAACCATCGATCGAAAGTGTAGTTGTAGTGAGAAAAACTTTTTTGTTTTCAATGGTAGCGTCTTTATACCTTTCAGTTGTGAATATTATCAGTTTCCACACAATTTTGGGGAGTTCGGTCAAAATCGGATGAATATATCGTATAGCTGCCATATAACAAACTGGGAAGCAAATGCTCAAAGTAGTGGCGCCATCAAGCTACAAGGGTATATAAACTTCGGTCTAGCCGAAGTTAAAAAAATTGACATTTTTGGAAAAGTTCATTTTAATCTGGTTAATATCAAAATGATATTTATATTTCTTTCTCCGTACTCATTTGGTACCGAGTCTAAAAAGTAGAGTAATTGGAAACGGGTATAGGGTTGTGAAAATATTTAAGCGTGACCCACTGAACCGAACCTACACCGCGGTTCAGCTAGCCGCAAAAACCAAGTACTGAATCGCAGGCCTATTTATTTTGTTATTCTGTGAAGCTTCAATCTATTTTTGTATAAACATTTCATTTGTTCAAAGCAGACTCATACAAAGGCACCTGCTTTGAACAAATTGTGTGTTTGTGTTTTTATTTCGCTTTCCTCCGTACGCAGTTGCACAAAAGAAAAATAATAAAAATAATGTGTATTTAAGGTGAGCGCTCTCACTTATTAATGAGTTAGCCCTGTAGTCAATGACATTTAAGCCGCGCGCTGCCCTTCGACTCGTGTCTGGTGTGTCAAAAAAAGGCTTTTGCACGTACAGCAAGCGGCACGATTTGCAGCTCATTAGCAACCACAGGCACGACACATGTCCAAACTGCTAAGCGCGCTCTAAATCACTGACAGGACTTGTGACTGAACCTGAACTGGACGAATGGTTGTGCCATTCCCATGCCCTCGCTCCAATGTCCATTGCCCGCTTCAATTAGTCAACAATTACCAGCGACAATCCAAACTGGTCCGGTCACCGTTGAGTTGCAGGGAATGACAACGAGGTCTTCTGTGAGTGTGTGCGTCTGATTTTGTGTGTGAGGAAGGGCTAATGGCTTATGAGTAGTCACGTGCCGTGGATGCCAACGTACTTGCTGGCTGGGAGCTTGGCAGCGTCTGTTAATGAAGTAAGCAAAAAGACGGCAAGTTTGAATAATTATACAAAATTAAAAGTGTTATGTGTCTGTGTGTGTGTGTGTGCCTAGTTGCCTAGATGAATGCCCCGCGCAGAAACGGCTTAAACTTTTACCAGAGTCCTTAATAAACTCAAGTGAATGCGCTTAATCAACACGTAGGGGCGTAAAATCGGTGAACCTGTCGGCGCCTTTCACTTCCCTGCATCAACATTTACATTTTTGGCCCTGAGTAAAAATAAATTAATTAAATTTCTCACATAAACTTTTATACATTTCAAAAACAAATTTCTGTTTTATTTTTAAACATTTTTATCTGTTTTTGTTTTTTTTTTGGATCCCCCGAATAAATGTTACCCTGGCAAAAGCCAAAAAGGAGCCGGGCACAAAAGCCAAACTCATTGCCATTAAAAACGCATTATCCTTTGTGCTTTTTTATTACTTTTTATTTGAAGAGCATATGATGGTAGCGAAAGGAGGGTGGGGGGGTTAGGTTGCGTGTTTATGTGCTGTTGAGTTGTAAAAGAAACTCAATATGATAATGCATGAGAGAAGGCTTGAAGAATAATATGCACATGCAGGGAAAGCAGATGAGCAAGGAAATGAAATGACAATATTAAAACATGTTTGCCAAAATCCAAATCAATTGTCTTTTAAGAATTTAAAGCAGCAAAAAGTTGGAGGAAATATGTGGCTATTGCCAATTTTTGGTTGGCCTTTGTTCAATAGTCTGCCAAATGGCTTACCTAGACGTACATGAGTATTTTTTATTTCATTTTAGAAATGAAAACACAATGGAATACGAGCGTGTCTATGAGAGTCAAGAGTAAAACCAATAAAATAAATTAAAACGCAAGTTTATTTGTTGGTTTTGGACTCTTATGTTTAGAAAACAACAAGAAAATAGATTAAAATATGTAAATTTATAATTAGAGTATGCACTAGTGTGAAGTGAATGAATTAAGTTGTACACTAAAATGAACAAGTAAACATGTTGTTCTTCAATTGTTCCTTTTTTGTTCAGTGAGAGCTGTTCAGTCTATCTTGCTCTGTGAGTTGTTATGTGAGCTGCTCAGTGATATGTTCAGTATGGAGTTCAATGATTGTTCAGTGTGACCTAATAAGTAACTGTTCACTTAGTGCGGTGACTGTTTATCTGTTATTGGCTTTGCGTTTCTGTTTGTTGTCAATGTATGGCAATTCTGTATTAAGCAACCTTTTCTTGGGACAATCACGTTACTTTTTTCATGCAGATTGCCTTTGATCAGAAAGCACATCGATATTTGGATAATAAAAAGTCGAAATGTAAATATTACTGCGTTACTTTAAGTTGCAACTCACAAAGGGATCTTAGCCGTCACCTTAAAAAGCAAGCACCCGACTGCAGTGGAACCAGTGGTCCGACAGAACAAAAACAAGGAGAACTCTGCCCTTGAGCAAGTCGGACAGGGATTACAAGCACCTACTTGTAGTAGCCAGTAAATAGACCGTCTATTGGATCGATTGATCGCTAATCGTCACCATGCAATGACTCCAATGAGCCAGTGAACAGCTGAACAACAGAGCAACTAAACAATTTGAATGAGTTGACTCACTTTAAAAAAAAAGAACAACTGAACATTTTCAGTGAAATGAACTATCTTTGCCCAACACTATTATACCACAACTAAATACATGAGACAAAATGTACACCTTTATTATTGTTGGGTATGTTTAAAAAATCGGTCGTTAAGCTAAGTACGCAGACAAACTAAATTGATTTCGCGGGTGAACTTATAGCCTATTTCCACCAAAGAAATGAAGCTTCATTTCTTGAAATGACAAGAAATGAAGAAAATTATATCATTTCTTCCATACAAATTGTTGTTGCATTTTGCCCTTCATTTCTTTCATTTCTCAAAAATGATGACATTCGCCACGAAGGAATTTGGTATTTTTTTAAAAAGTACTCGCTACTCTCTGTCACTACTCGTTACTCTCTGGAAATAGAAAGTGTCATCACCAATAAACTGTTGATATGAATTTAAAAAGTAGACGCAATTTTGTTTAAAATATAAAATAGTCAAAAAAAGTTGTCTATTTAGCTTTCTGCTGATAAGTCAGGGCGTTAACAATGCGTTCGCCCAGGGTAATTGCTTTCCTGCCGGGTATGTCTTTTTTTAGGTAAATATTGCAAAAACTCCCCGTGAGTTTAAAAGTGGCTCCTGTTGTTTAAATCAAACCATTCAGCTGTTTTTGTCAACGTGGCATTGCGAATATCAAAATGATGAAGATTTGTCAATGGAAACAGCATCATTTTTAGAAATGAAAATGATAAGAAATGAAGCCAGTGGAAATAGGCTATTAGACTAACGCTCCGCTAACTTGACAGGCACAGGCGCCTACTTGACAGGCAGACACTGATGATTCATTTCCTTCCTTCAGAAGCAAAAAAATAGTTAGTAATTTTTCCAAAAATCCTCGATTAGCGTAAATTGAAACCAGCGCACTCTGTTTTTTTGGACTTTTTTTTGGCAAAAACCAAAAAATTTTTTTTTCAGATTTCAAATTTGAAATGGTTTTTATACTCTGTACCAAAGGTACACAGAGTATATTAAGTTTGTGCAAAAGTATGTAACAGGGAGAAGGAATCATTTCCTACCCTATAAAGCAGCGATGCCCAGCATCATGGATCGCATACATGCAGGGCGCGAGGCATACGAAACGACACACATGCTAACGATTTCGTGTGTATGCGACTCGTTGAACAAAAACCGGTTTTGTTCTCTTCTTTGATTGGTGTTTGCGTGCGCAAGCAAACTGACCAACAACTATTTCATTATGGGTATTGGAGCTTATCTTTGTGAGTATTGGTGAGTGCTCTGTCGTTTGCTGCTTTTGGGCATGCCTGCTATAAAGTATATATATTCTTGATCAGCCGAGTCGATATAGCCATGTCTGTCTGTCTGTCCGTTCGTCTGTATGAACGCACATATCTCCGAGATGGTAAGAGATAGACATTTGACATGTTTGGGACATATACTTCTAATAGTTGCAGTAGAGCAATTTGGAAAAAACGTCATATCTCCCACAGTTTTCGTGATAGATTGTTCGTACCTTCTAGAGATATCCAGTAATCAAACTTTTTTATCGATTTGCTGAAGGAATGATAAAGATCGGATGAACGATACTCAAGCTATGAGCAAAAAACGGCTAGTTAACAACACACACATTTCCAACTTTTAGTGCGTCTGCGTAAAAAACAAAATAAAAATGGTAAAAATGCAAATTTTTGTCCAGATATTTAAGATTATAAGTTGATAACGCGATTGTCATTTCTGTTTTCGGTAGCCCAATTGTGTAGCGTGTTTCAGGTTGACCCTAACCAGTGTAGCTGTGTTTTGTGGAACAATAGTTAAGCATGGCACAACGCTGCACAGGGTTTTAAATGCAAAGTTGTTAACGAAAGCGTGCAGATTTACGAGTAACTAACACTTCTTGCTACACCGTGCGACTTTTCGAGAAAATCGGCTTTATTGCAGCTGAATTCGTGGTTAGGTTGAATAGATTACATGAGAAAGAGATGAAAAAAAATGTTTGCTTGGTAGCGTCAAACACAAAAAAGTTTTGTAAGTCGTATTTAGAGCTAAAAATAAAAGTACAAATCGAATTTCTGCTCAAAAGCGTAAAATACCACAAAGTTGGACTGATCAGTTATATGGCAGCTATATGAAATAGTATGCCGAATCGAATCATTTTCGATTAGTCGGTAAAAAAGCTGAAAATTCGAGTTCAAACCGAATTTCAGGTCAATATCTTTAAAACCAACTAAGCTGGTGCAAATCGGTCAGATCGGTTATTTGGCTGCTATATGAACGAAGTTCAATAAGTCGCTTAAGTAGCTTAAAATACATGCTCAAACTAAAATTCAGTTCAATAGCGTGAAAACCAACGAAGTTAGCTTAAATAGGCCAGATCGGCAATATGGGAGCTATATGAAGTAATGGTCCAATTCGAGCCCGATATTGTTAGTCGTATTAGACGCTAAATATACGAGTACAAACCAAATTTCAGTTCAGTAGCAGAAGAAAAAACAAGGTTGGAGCAAATCTTCCAGATCGGTTATATGGCAGCTTTATAAAATATTGATCTTACTTGAGTGAATCTTTGCAAGTTGTCTTTGGTGTCCAAAATATGCGTACAAACCAAATTTGGGGTCAATATCTCAACAACAACAGCTTATGCCAAAAAAACGCAAAAAAAAAAGAAACCAGTGTGCAGCGTTAAGATTTTGCACTGTCGATGACTTCTGCATTCCGTATTTTCTTCAAATATCCCTGAATATTAAAAAAACAATTCCCAAAATTCAAATGCAAGCAAATCAGCGCAGTGTGACCGTTTTATACATGGTGGTATTTTGATGAAGGATGGTGTTTTGATATCGAAAAGTCACACTGCACCGTACGCTACCCCCATCAGAATTAGCTGTACATTCCGCTAGCGGAGGGTTTAATTTGTCTGAGTACTAAGCTTAAAACTGTAAAAATTAACGAGTTGCCAGCCACGAAAGCCATTTCGAGATTTTTTGTCGTAAAAATATGCGATCACACCAAAAAAAAAACAAAACTAATGTCCGTTTCTCTGCACCTGACCAGTTAATAATTTGAGACATTTTCCGCAAAAAGCTCCAAACAGTCTGCTACAAGACCTTTGTACAAATAAGTGTAGTTTTCCTTATTGATGCACTCCAAACAAAAAAGGGCAATCGCTACCTTTAACTCAAGTGTCATTTGTGATCAAAATACAGACACCACAATCCACGGCTTCTCACGGATCAATTCGACAATCGAAGTGAACTGACTCTGGTGTGACACGAAGCATTTGGAGAAAACGACCATCATGGGCAGCATGCCATTTGATAAATTTTGGCACAAAAAAGCTCCATAAGCTCTTTTATCACTTGATGGACTGCATCATTAGTAATCATGATCGTATTAAGCTTGATTTGAACACCTACCATCGTTGCATTCTATTTCAATTAGCGCCAAGGGATGACCAATTTACTCTTGATTCCATTCCTTCGGTTCTTAATGTCGGCATCATTCCCATATCGGAAGATGACGTTTTGTAAGCAATCAATGGACGTGTTCAGCAGAACAATTGATCCCTGAGCAGGTATGAGAAAATAATTATGCAACGAATAGTTTCAGCTGTTAAAGGGAACCATGATACCTCAAATTGGCAATTATGATGCCGCATCACTCGAGTTCAGTAGAAAGATTATTGCAAATTTATACTTGATCAGGGAGCAAGTTGTACTGCTGAACGCGGCCAATGACTTTGATGACTCATTTAAGACAGACAGTGATGGAATTTCTTCTTTCAAATGCAAAGCTTACACTCAGAGAAAAAATAGAGAATTTCACTCTGAATTAAGAGCATTCGTTCTCAAAAGTACGGTAAGAGTGAAAATTCTTGATCCAAGAGCGAAATTCTTGATTCAAGAGTGAATTTTTGATCCCGAAATTCCTGATTCAAGAGTTCCAGCTCTTGATCCAAGTATGAATAATTTTTGATTCAAGAGTTTCAGTACTTGATCCATGAACGAATAATTCTCAAAATAAAAAACTTAAAAAGAATATTTGGGGTGGGCCCGACCCGACCGACGTGGTCCGTCTCGCTCCCCCCCCCTCCCACTCACCAATATCAACCCACCCAACCAACCCCAACCACCACCCCAAACTTTGTTGTAAACTGTGATTGATTTTGAGATAACCCCACATAGATATTTTTTTTTTTTTTACTTACTATTCTGGGACTTGAACTCGGTACCTCGAAAGACTGAAACACACACAGGCTACGAGCAGCTTAACGAACTCAGCTATCTGCCGTAAGCTAAAAGACGCGACGAAATCAGACTTATAAATAAACGCAGTTGCCTTTCGTACGCATCGCACAATAACAAACTGCGCATGCGCTCTCACTCTCTGCGAGATCGAGTCCAACGCTATTCTCTCAACAACAAACTGCGCATGCGCTCTCACTCTCTGCGAGAGCGACTCCAACGCCATTCTCTCAAAGTTAAGTTGCCCTCACCCCCCTTGCCTATAAAAAAACAAATTGAGAAAGTTTAGAACGAATTTATCTCGATTCCAAGAGCAAAATTCTTGAAAATTCAAGAACGACTAATTTTTTTTTCAAGAGCGTTCGTACTCAAATTATTCTTTCTAGTTTTTTCTTAGTGTAGCAATACATCTAATATCTTAGAACGAAAAGTCTCAAATCATTTTAATTTTCTTACAAATTCTTACATAGATCACAATCAGCATGTTTTTTTCCTGGCCGTTTCACGGTTACGATTGTAACTTTATTTAGCAAAATTTTGCATTTCTGCATTTGAAAATCGTTGTCAAGTCGATGTGATTTACACAGATTTCTCTAAAGCATTTGACATACTTTGGCATAATGCCCTTTTATCTAAGCTCTGTAAGCTTGGCTTTCATTCTTCCATCCTCAATTGGATGGCGGAGGGTACCCATCAATGGCAAACGCTCTAGCCCCTACGTAGCAACATCTGGCCTTCCTCAAGGAATATTTACTCTATTCATTAATGACATCGGTTGCCTACTTAATTCGCAATTATCAACTTTTAACTTTTCCAAATGCTTCTATGTAACT
>JBAMBO010000888.1:0-212811 GCA_037044535.1 Lordiphosa magnipectinata | reverse complement strand
TTTTTTTTTCTAGTTGAGGTTACACCCACCAAGTTTGGCCTCCACCATCTAAAGTTTCTGTAGCTGCTCTTCCAATGGTGGGGTGTAATTTTATTGGCTTATCGATCTGTGACCAACACTTTCTTTATAAATTGTATCAATACGTAGCTTACACTTGCTGTACCCGACACTTGGAATAAACTTTGTATAACATAGACAAAATACGTCTGAGCTGGACAGGGATCAAATTGTAAAAGACTGAATGTGTCCAATTGTCTCGTGCATGAAACCTTTTTAACAGCGCTGCGGAGAGTGGGCGCCATTTCTCCACTCCCACTGATATTCAGGTCTGTAAATCGCTTTCTCTCTGGCTCGCTTTCTCCTCACAAATATGTGGTTGCGTGCTTTTGGGCGGGCAAAAAAAAACTTCTTAAGAAGAGACTGGCGACACTACAAGCCATGTCCTTCTGTCTGTCTGTCCGTCCGTCTGTACGAACTCACAGATCTCAGAGATGGTAAGAGATAAAGGTTTGACATGTATGGGACATATATTTCTTATACTTGCAGGCAGATCAAGTTTATTTTAAATTTTTGCTACGCCCCCTCTCGCCCCTCCATTTGGAAAAAACGTTTATTTTCCACAGTTTCGTAGATAGATGTTTCGTACCTTCTAAAGATATCTAGTAATCAATATTATTTATCGATTTGCTGAAGGAATGATAAAGATCGGATGAACGATACTCAAGATATAAGCAAAAAACGGCCAGTTAACAACCGCCACCCACCCACACATAATCACAACATTCCGTTTAAAAGAGTCAATATTAGTGAGAGAGAGAGAAACTTAGAGAGCGCACAAAGCATATGACTTGTGAGCAAATGCGAGGGTAAGGGTACGGAGTATGTTATAGTCGGGCTTGACCGACTTTCTTTTCTGTTTTAATATAGCGTAATGGCAAACATAAGCTTTTTTCGAAAGAGTACAAACCGAATTTGAAACGGCTACACGAAAAAATTACGCAGCAGTTCTTATACCCTTGTAGAGGGTATAATAAATTGTCCAGATGTTTGAAACGCATCTCCGACTTGTCTTCAACGCGAACGTGACCAAATCTCGTATTTCATTGTTTTCTATGCTTTTACACATATCCACCAAGTTTGATGAAAATCGGTCAACTATATAGTAAAGCTGCCATACAAAATATAGTTCTGAAAAAAAGTCTTAGTGGGAAAAGCTTTTTGGTTTTCAATGCTATCGCTCCCAAACTGGTTACTGATCAATATTATATGCTACCACACAATTCTGCCAAGTTTGATCCAAATCGGTAGACTATAGCATATACCCAGTCGGACTTGTATGCATGCCAGAAGTACATATTTCATGCCTACTTCTCACGTCAGTAGGCATGAGAAACCTGAAAGTTCCCATTCGTTTTTGATAAGCAACGCCGTAAAACTCAGGGGATGTTGTTGTAACCGTTAACCGTTTGGATGACGTCACGCGGCAGCCTTCGGGTTCTGCTTTTCTCTCTACAAACTCAGTACTTCAGATGTACCAACTTTGTATATCGTAGGTAGGAAGACTTGAGACGTGGGCTGAGGAACACCTGACTTTTGTATGAAATGTCACCCCATAATTAAATTAAATAGATTTTTATTTGCAATTTTTTTATATTTAAACCAACAACAATTTTTGTCTACTTCTCTTAATATTATTGATGTTCGCCATGGCGCCTTTCATGTTGGCTTTCATTGCTGATGTTAGCGAGGATAGTTAGCGATTTGGCCTTTGTTTGTAGTTTTTAAACAAGTCACCTGTTTTAAGAAAAAATGTTATTAATAGAATTTAGGTAAATTAATAATAATACATAAATGCTATAAAATCCCTAGATTACTGACTTCATAATTTTTTCCGTATTCTCTCTCTTGTTTGGTCAACGTTCATCAAGCGTTCGGGGCTAACTTCGTTTTTCTAGTTCGTGTTCGATCTCCACGAGAGAGAGAGAGTTTGAACCGATTCACGATATGCTGTCTCTTACGCTGGCCTTACGAATAGCTGAGAAAACAACGAGTGAGTTTGTCATGGTGAAAAATGGACTTATTTCATGCCAACAAATAATGTAGTGACTATTTTCGTGAAATTTCATGCCACCTATTGTACTTATTTTGATAAACACTTGGTGCAAAGTCCGACTGGGTACACATGTAGAAGCTCAAGTCTGTAAATGCAATCAAAGGATCGTGGTGTGCCACCTAGTTATGTTAACATATTGCACATTACCAGATAGGTGTAACTTAGTAACTACTTACATACTGCTTACATACTTCATATTCTAAGTCCCCTTTTATTCTAGCCGATTCTCCGCAAATGCTTCAGGAAATTATTGATAAGCTACACGAATATTGAAGAGAATGGTGCCTTCAAATCAACACGGATAAATACAAAATCATGATAATTAGACACGGTGGCGGTCGTTACTCACGATTAGAAGACTGGACGGTAGACGGTGTTACCCTTGAAAAGGTAAAGAGCTATAAAGACCTAGGAGTACTAGTCACTCACAATATGTCATTTAAGGCTCACCGCTGCGAGAAGCTGAAAGATGCAAAAGTGGCTTTAAACGCGTCACGGAAAACTCTGCTTAGTAGGAAAAACGTCATACCAATCACCAAATACACAGTCTTCCAAGCGGCAGTACGTTCAACCTTGTGCTATGGATCGCAAGTATGGGGGATGTGGCAATGTGACTATGTATAAATTCCTGGATCTCAACCTAGGAACGAAAAACTACTTCGATGACAGTCTAGGTGTGAGGAGGATAAGCGCTATCTTCAGGACGAGTTGTGAAATCTAAGACTCAATTTTCAACCACACAAGAGTAACACTCAGCAGCATTGTACCGTCTGTAACATGTGTGCCAAGGAAGATGTGGCTTACTTTGTTGGAATCTACCCCATCCTAAAGAGATACGAATGTTGCACTTTCAGCGTCTATCTCTATCGGAAAACGAGCTTAAAGGCGGATCTGCTTAACGGAGAAAATTGGATAGCTCTTGCATCTTTCATCAAAGACGCTTTGCAATACCGCGACAGCATCATTAGCGAATTTTTCTAGGCCATACCTACGTATAACAGGCATCATTCAGCAGCTACATTATGCTAATTTCAACGGACGGTTTTTATATAACCCTGTTGAAAACAAGAAAGAATAAATTAGACTGTAAAATCTTTTTTTATATTAAACTATTAGTTGGTTTGCTTGGGGTTTAATTTTGGCCGTCTTTCCTCACTGCAGTCAACACACTTTTTGTCTGTGTTTTCCTCCTACGCGTTTCGGCAAATATATTGCCTCCTTCAGGGAGTCTGTATATTTTGTATAAACATGAACTCAAATTGGACATACATACATACAGTGATTGAAAAGGTACAGCATTTTTTTACCTAGGTAAGGTACAAGGTAAATGTCAAACATATACCTAGGTAAGGTAAAAGGTATACGGAAATTCCAGTATCTAGGTAAAGGTAAAAGACTAAAAAAGGTACTTTTAAATTTAAAAGAATGGTTACAAAATGGAATATTGTGCTTATTGTCTTTTATGATATCTCGATTTTTATACCCTTGTAGAGGGTATATTAAAATTGTCGAGATGTTTGTAACGCATAGAAGGAAGCATCTCCGACCACATAAAGTATATATATACTTGATCAGCATGACGGGCTGAGTTGATATAGCCATGTCCGTCTGTCTGTCCGTCTGTTTCTATGCTATCTCCTCCGTCAGTTTTAAAGCTATTTTAACCAAACTTTGCAAGTCTTTTGGTACAAATACGCTGCACATTTGTCGGAACCGGCCAGATCGGATGACTATAGCATATAGCTGCCATAGGAACCAGTTGTCTAAAATGTTGTTTTAGTGATAAAAACTTTTTTGTCTTCAACGCAAACGTCCACAAACCTCTTATTTATAAGTTTTCTATGCTTTCACATAATTCCACCAAGTTTGATAGGACAACTATATAGTAGCTGCCATAGAAATTGGGTGTAGAAAATGTACATATATAGGAGGTCTTGTCAAAAATGTGTACATTTGGCCGAATGTACATATTTGTGTCTACTAATTTATATAAATCATACAAGCTACAAGGGTAAAAAACTTCGGTCGAGCCGAAGTTAGCTTTCCATCCATTTTTTAACGTAACTTCAGCATCGAATATTTTGTCACCTTGCCTGTTTATTTTTTGTGTATTTTGCCTCCACAGCTAAAAATTCTTTCAATAGGGTTAGCGCTAGGCAAAATGGTATTGTTGAATCACAAAGCGTTTTTTGTGAACGCATGAAACTTCAGGTTGGGCGATGTTTACACAATCAACTAGTCACGTACAAAATTTCTAATATCGAAAACGCACGTCTGTTCTTCTTGTCATAACTTCAAAGACTGACTTTTATTTCACAGAATGTGTAGAGCAGAGAGCTAGCATAACATTTAAAGATTTCATTGAGTTTACAGGGTGACTTGATAAGCTTATAATTAAGAAAACCTTGAGGGAAATTTTTTGACCGAACATCCCGGCCGCCTTGAAAGAATCTGCTTTCAACAAAACGCAGTATCTGGTGTGGTAGCAGCTATAGGAAGCAACGCCAGCTTATGTACAGGTCGGCAGCAGACTCCACGAGTGGTTCGAACGTGAGCCACCCGAACATGACCATCCTTTCCAGACACCACGGATTCAATGCGTCCTAGTCTCCAGTGTTGCGGAGGGAGGTTGTCATCATAGACTATGACCATGGCCCCGACAGTGACATTTGGTGTTGGCGAAGTCCATTTGGTGCGAGCACGAAGTTCGTTGATGTAGTCTGCAGACCAGCGTTGCCAAAATTGTTGCTTTGCAGCTGTTACCACGTCAAATCGTTCTAAATTGGTTAGGTTGAGAGTAGGAATCGGACGCTCTGGTAGCGTTCGTAGCGTTTTCCCAACAAGCAGGTGACCAGCAGCGAGGGCCCCAAGGTCACTAGGGTCAGGCGACATTGGAGACAGAGGTCGCGAGTTGAGTATTGCTTCAACTTCGGCCGCAACTGTGGAAAGTTCCTCGAAAGTGAGTCTTGAATGGGTTAAAGTGCGATGCAGAAGACCCTTTGCACTTTTGACCGCAGCTTCCCAAAGGCCGCCGAAGTGTGGTGCTCTGGGAGGAATGAAATGAAAGGAAATGAAATCAGATAAACAATATGTAAAGATTGCGTCTTGCGTGTTCTGATCAAACAGGAACTTTTTGAGGTCAGCGAGATGGTTGGCCGCTCCGGCAAAGTTGTTGGCGTTGTCACAGTAAATGTCTGTGCGCAAAGCGCGCCTAGCAACCATCCTTTTGGGTGCAGCCGGAAATGCCTTGGTGGAAAGTTCTGACACAACTTTGATGTGCACAGCTTTCGAGGCCAAGCAACTGAAAACAGCGAGATAGGATTTTATCGGACCTTTCCCTCTTATGCGAAGATACGTGTTTATGGGGCCGCAAAAATCGATTCCACATCGCTGAAACGGCTGACTTGGCAGAAGTGACCCCATGAGTTGCTGCTCTAGTTTGGGTCGGTAGTGGTTGCAGGCTACGCACGATCGAACAACACGTCGTGCTAAGTCCCTGGCGTTTATAATCCAATGTTCCAGCCGGATAAGTGCCACGAGAGCCTTTGGACCAGCATGAAAATTGCGAAGGTGCAAATGTCGAACAAATGTCGTGATTTGCTGGGCAGCAGCAATGGGTGCTTCTTGGAGTCTGAGATGTCAGCATTTTCCAGTCTACCCCCTACTCTGATGAGTTGATATCATATCCTTGTTTCTTGTCATTTGGGTGAACCGAAACATCCAAGCTATAGTGCGTAGGCAGCGGTTGTAGGAGCTGATGTTTGCTAGTTTTTCGAGAATGTAGTTGATTTTTACAGTAGCGCTAAATATGCTTTTTCGTTGCTCCGCATTGACCACCTCCATGTCTATGAGGGCCATTGAGGATGATATGGGCCAATTTGTGGGAGGTTCCAGCAGGAATGGAGGACCATGAAACCAAGACGAAGACTCTAGTTCAGACGTTGTAGAACCTCGTGATACAATATCGGCGGGATTCGAGTCCGTTGGCACAAATCTCCAATCGTCATTGGATGTCAGCTCCTGGATTTCTGATACTCGATTCCCAATGAATGCTGATAGTGTTATCGAGTGTTGCGACAGCCAGTGTAGAACTATTTGAGAATCCGTCCAAAAGTATGTAGAATGTGGCTTGTCCCTGAACAACGATTTGACTTTGGAGTAGAGTTGGGCCAGTAAGTGTGCTCCACATAATTCTAGTTTGGGGAACGATTTCTTCTTCACGGAGGCCACTCGAGATTTGGACGTAAAGATTTGAACAGAGATGTTTCCACGGGCAGTCTCAGAGCGCACATAGATGCAGCAGCCATATGCTATAGTTGAAGCGATTGTAACTCGATTTGAAGACAATAGCGAGGTACCGATAGTGATGAGATGGCGTTGAATGACTCGAAGCACTTGCTCCAGGCAAGATGTATTCCCTGTGGTACAGATTCATCCCATTGAAGCCCTGCCAGCCACAACTCGAAGAAGAATTTTTGCAACAATGACAAGCGGCGATAGTAGACCCAAAGGATTGAACAGTGATGATGCAACTGACAAGATGGTTCTTTTGGTGATGACTGAAGATACGTTCTTGGGCGTGAAGTCGAAAAGTAGCATGTCAGTGTGCTGATTCCAGGCGACTCCAAGCGCGCTGGTTACACCGTCCTCATGCGTGCAAAAGTGTGTGTTGGCGCTGGTGGTTTGTGGCGCTTGAATGCCACTTGGACAGCGGGAAGTGACCTCGACGGAGAATCTCTGTGACTTTATCCTTGATTATGTGAAGTGCCCTTGGGTCGTCTGCTCCCGACACTAAATCGTCGACATAGAATGCAGATGTAATGACTGCTGCGCCAATTGGATATTCAGCACGATGGAGATCAGCTAAATGGTGGTGGCTGTGTACTGCCAGATGTGGGGCTGAGGCAGTTCCATAGGTCACCGTGTTGAGTTGGTAAGTAGCCAGTGGGTCTTCTGGAAGTGCTCGCCAAAGAATGTACTGATATTTGCGATCGTTTATGTCAACATATACTTGCCTGTACATTTTAGTCACATCGGCGGTTATAGCATAGCGAACTAGCCTGAAGCGCAGTAGCAGCATATATAAGTCGTCTTGGATCGTCGGGCCAACAAGCAGTAAGTCATTCAGCGAGGTTTGATTCGATGTGCGGCAAGAGGCATTTCATGTTGGCTTTCATTGCTGATGTTAGCGAGGATAGTTAGCGATTTGGCCTTTGTTTGTAGTTTTTAAACAAGTCACCTGTTTTAAGAAAAAATGTTATTAATAGAATTTAGGTAAATTAATAATAATACATAAATGCTATAAAATCCCTAGATTACTGACTTCATAATTTTTTCCGTATTCTCTCTCTTGTTTGGTCAACGTTCATCAAGCGTTCGGGGCTAACTTCGTTTTTCTAGTTCGTGTTCGATCTCCACGAGAGAGAGAGAGTTTGAACCGATTCACGATATGCTGTCTCTTACGCTGGCCTTACGAATAGCTGAGAAAACAACGAGTGAGTTTGTCATGGTGAAAAATGGACTTATTTCATGCCAACAAATAATGTAGTGACTATTTTCGTGAAATTTCATGCCACCTATTGTACTTATTTTGATAAACACTTGGTGCAAAGTCCGACTGGGTACACATGTAGAAGCTCAAGTCTGTAAATGCAATCAAAGGATCGTGGTGTGCCACCTAGTTATGTTAACATATTGCACATTACCAGATAGGTGTAACTTAGTAACTACTTACATACTGCTTACATACTTCATATTCTAAGTCCCCTTTTATTCTAGCCGATTCTCCGCAAATGCTTCAGGAAATTATTGATAAGCTACACGAATATTGAAGAGAATGGTGCCTTCAAATCAACACGGATAAATACAAAATCATGATAATTAGACACGGTGGCGGTCGTTACTCACGATTAGAAGACTGGACGGTAGACGGTGTTACCCTTGAAAAGGTAAAGAGCTATAAAGACCTAGGAGTACTAGTCACTCACAATATGTCATTTAAGGCTCACCGCTGCGAGAAGCTGAAAGATGCAAAAGTGGCTTTAAACGCGTCACGGAAAACTCTGCTTAGTAGGAAAAACGTCATACCAATCACCAAATACACAGTCTTCCAAGCGGCAGTACGTTCAACCTTGTGCTATGGATCGCAAGTATGGGGGATGTGGCAATGTGACTATGTATAAATTCCTGGATCTCAACCTAGGAACGAAAAACTACTTCGATGACAGTCTAGGTGTGAGGAGGATAAGCGCTATCTTCAGGACGAGTTGTGAAATCTAAGACTCAATTTTCAACCACACAAGAGTAACACTCAGCAGCATTGTACCGTCTGTAACATGTGTGCCAAGGAAGATGTGGCTTACTTTGTTGGAATCTACCCCATCCTAAAGAGATACGAATGTTGCACTTTCAGCGTCTATCTCTATCGGAAAACGAGCTTAAAGGCGGATCTGCTTAACGGAGAAAATTGGATAGCTCTTGCATCTTTCATCAAAGACGCTTTGCAATACCGCGACAGCATCATTAGCGAATTTTTCTAGGCCCTACCTACGTATAACAGGCATCATTCAGCAGCTACATTATGCTAATTTCAACGGACGGTTTTTATATAACCCTGTTGAAAACAAGAAAGAATAAATTAGACTGTAAAATCTTTTTTTCTATTAAACTATTAGTTGGTTTGCTTGGGGTTTAATTTTGGCCGTCTTTCCTCACTGCAGTCAACACACTTTTTGTCTGTGTTTTCCTCCTGCGCGTTTCGGCAAATATATTGCCTCCTTCAGGGAGTCTGTATATTTTGTATAAACATGAACTCAAATTGGACATACATACATACAGTGATTGAAAAGGTACAACATTTTTTACCTAGGTAAGGTACAAGGTAAATGTCAAACATATACCTAGGTAAGGTAAAAGGTATACGGAAATTCCAGTATCTAGGTAAAGGTAAAAGACTAAAAAAGGTACTTTTAAATTTAAAAGAATGGTTACAAAATGGAATATTGTGCTTATTGTCTTTTATGATATCTCGATTTTTATACCCTTGTAGAGGGTATATTAAAATTGTCGAGATGTTTGTAACGCATAGAAGGAAGCATCTCCGACCACATAAAGTATATATATACTTGATCAGCATGACGAGCTGAGTTGATATAGCCATGTCCGTCTGTCCGTCCGTCTGTCCGTCTGTCCGTCTGTTTCTATGCTATCTCCTCCGTCAGTTTTAAAGCTATTTTAACCAAACTTTGCACGAAGTCTTTTGGTACAAATACGCTGCACATTTGTCGGAACCGGCCAGATCGGATGACTATAGCATATAGCTGCCATAGGAACCAGTTGTCTAAAATGTTGTTTTAGTGATAAAAACTTTTTTGTCTTCAACGCAAACGTCCACAAACCTCTTATTTATAAGTTCTCTATGCTGTCACATAATTCCACCAAGTTTGATAGGACAACTATATAGTAGCTGCCATAGAAATTGGGTGTAGAAAATGTACATATATAGGAGGTCTTGTCAAAAATGTGTACATTTGGCCGAATGTACATATTTGTGTCTACTAATTTATATAAATCATACAAGCTACAAGGGTAAAAAACTTCGGTCGAGCCGAAGTTAGCTTTCCTTCCATTTTTTAACGTAACTTCAGCATCGAATATTTTGTCACCTTGCCTGTTTATTTTTCGTGTATTTGGCCTCCACAGCTAAAAATTCTTTCAATAGGGTTAGCGCTAGGCAAAATGGTATTGTTGAATCACAAAGCGTTTTTTGTGAACTCATGAAACTTCAGGTTGGGCGATGTTTACACAATCAACTAGTCACGTACAAAATTTCTAATATCGAAAACGCACGTCTGTTCTTCTTGTCATAACTTCAAAGACTGACTTTTATTTCACAGAATGTGTAGAGCAGAGAGCTAGCATAACATTTAAAGATTTCATTGAGTTTACAGGGTGACTTGATAAGCTTATAATTAAGAAAACCTTGAGGGAAATTTTTTGACCGAACATCCCGGCCGCCTTGAAAGAATCTGCTTTCAACAAAACGCAGTATCTGGTGTGGTAGCAGCTATAGGAAGCAACGCCAGCTTATGTACAGGTCGGCAGCAGACTCCACGAGTGGTTCGAACGTGAGCCACCCGAACATGACCATCCTTTCCAGACACCACGGATTCAATGCGTCCTAGTCTCCAGTGTTGCGGAGGGAGGTTTTCATCATAGAATATGACCATGGCCCCGACAGTGACATTTGGTGTTGGCGAAGTCCATTTGGTGCGAGCACGAAGTTCGTTGATGTAGTCTGCAGACCAGCGTTGCCAAAATTGTTGCTTTGCAGCTGTTACCACGTCAAATCGTTCTAAATTGGTTAGGTTGAGAGTAGGAATCGGACGCTCTGGTAGCGTTCGTAGCGTTTTCCCAACAAGCAGGTGACCAGCAGTGAGGGCCCCAAGGTCACTAGGGTCAGGCGACATTGGAGACAGAGATCGCGAGTTGAGTATTGCTTCAACTTCGGCCGCAACTGTGGAAAGTTCCTCGAAAGTGAGTCTTGAATGGGTTAAAGTGCGATGCAGGAGACCCTTTGCACTTTTGACCGCAGCTTCCCAAAGGCCGCCGAAGTGTGGTGCTCTGGGAGGAATGAAATGAAAGGAAATGAAATCAGATAAACAATATGTAAAGATTGCGCCTTGCGTGTTCTGATCAAACAGGAACTTTTTGAGGTCAGCGAGATGGTTGGCCGCTCCGGCAAAGTTGTTGGCGTTGTCACAGTAAATGTCTGTGCGCAAAGCGCGCCTAGCAACCATCCTTTTGGGTGCAGCCGGAAATGCCTTGGTGGAAAGTTCTGACACAACTTTGATGTGCACAGCTTTCGAGGCCAAGCAACTGAAAACAGCGAGATAGGATTTTATCGGACCTTTCCCTCTTATGCGAAGATACGTGTTTATGGGGCCGCAAAAATCGATTCCACATCGCTGAAACGGCTGACTTGGCAGAAGTCGTTCAGATGGTAGTGACCCCATGAGTTGCTGCTCTAGTTTGGGTCGGTAGTGGTTGCAGGCTACGCACGATCGAACAACACGTCGTGCTAAGTCCCTGGCGTTTATAATCCAATGTTCCAGCCGGATGAGTGCCACGAGAGCCTTTGGACCAGCATGAAAATTGCGAAGGTGCAAATGTCTAACAAATGTCGTGATTTGCTGGGCAGCAGCAATGGGTGCTTCTTGGAGTCTGAGATGTCAGCATTTTCCAGTCTACCCCCTACTCTGATGAGTTGATATCATATCCTTGTTTCTTGTCATTTGGGTGAACCGAAACATCCAAGCTATTGTGCGTAGGCAGCGGTTGTAGGAGCTGATGTTTGCTAGTTTTTCGAGAATGTAGTTGATTTTTACAGTAGCGCTAAATATGCTTTTTCGTTGCTCCGCACTGACCACCTCCATGTCTATGAGGGCCATTGGGGATGATATGGGACGATTTGTGGGAGGTTCCAGCAGGAATGGAGGACCATGAAACCAAGACGAGGACTCTAGTCCTCGTTCAGACGTTGTAGAACCTCGTGATACAATATCGGCGGGATTCGAGTCCGTTGGCACAAATCTCCAGTCGTCAATGGATGTCAGCTCCTGGATTTCTGATACTCGGTTCCCAATGAATGCTGATAGTGTTATCGAGTGTTGCGACAGCCATGTGATGTATTCCCAGTGGTATAGATTCATCCAATTCAAGCCCTGCCAGCCACAACTCTTGAAGAAGAATTTTTGCAACAATGACAAGCGGCGATAGTAGACCCAAAGGATCGAACAGTGATGATGCAACTGACAAGATGGTTCTTTTGGTGATGACTGAAGATACGTTCTTGGGCGTGAAGTCGAAAAGTAGCATGTCAGTGTGCTGATTCCAGGCGAGTCCAAGCGCGCTGGTTACACCGTCCTTACACCGTGCAAAAGTGTATGTTGGCGCTGGTGGTTTGTGGCGCTTGAATGCCACTTGGACAGCGGGAAGTGACCTCGACGGAGAATCTCTGTGACTTCATCCTTGATTATGTGAAGTGCCCTTGGGTCGTCTGCTCCCGACACTAAATCGTCGACATAGAATGCAGATGTAATGACTGCTGCGCCAATTGGATATTCAGCACGATGGAGATCAGCTAAATGGTGGTGGCTGTGTACTGCCAGATGTGGGGCTGAGGCAGTTCCATAGGTCACCGTGTTGAGTTGGTAAGTAGCCAGTGGGTCTTCTGGAAGTGCTCGCCAAAGAATGTACTGATATTTGCGATCGTTTATGTCAACATATACTTGCCTGTACATTTTAGTCACATCGGCGGTTATAGCATAGCGAACTAGCCTGAAGCGCAGTAGCAGCATATATAAGTCGTCTTGGATCGTCGGGCCAACAAGCAGTAAGTCATTCAGCGAGGTTTGATTCGATGTGCGGCAAGAGGCATCAAAAACCACTCTGAGCTGTGTGGTCTCACTATTTGGCTTTAGTACGTGATGGTGAGGAATGTAGTAATGAGGTTCAGAGAGGTTTGTCACCAGCGACATGTGACCTGAGTCTTCGTATTCCTTAATGAAAGAAATGTATTGTGCACGGGTTTCAGGAGATGGCCACACTCGACGCTCTACACTTAAGAACCAACGACGAGCGATGTCAAACGAGTTTCCGAGACGGCCAGGGTTGTCTTTAAAGGGTAGTTTAACAACAATGCGTCCGCTGGAATCCATCCGTGTTGATGTTACGTAGTGCTCTTCACAAATTTGGTGTTCGGGCTTTGGTTTGCTGGGTGTGTTGATTGCATCGAGTTCCCAAAGCCGCTTAAGATTGTTGTCGATCGATGCTATTCTTTGTGCAAAACAAACGGTGGATTCTGAGTTACTTGGTGGATTGTGTTTCCCTGAGACTATCCATCCGATAAGTGTCTTTTGCAGCATCGGCAAATTAGGGCCCAGTTTGATTTGTCCCACCACAAGGAGGTCAAAGAATGCTTCGGTACCTAGAAGCATGTCGATTTGGCTGGATTTGAAAAATCTTTCATCAGCTAATAGAATGTTGGCAGGGAGATTCCAGTTTGAAATGTCTATATCTGCGTCAGGCTGATAACCGATGTGTGGTGTGACGCAGAGCTCCAGCGCGATTTCGAAAGTCGAAGTTCTAGATTTGATCGATGTTGTGGCGCAAGATTTTATGTCTGTGTGCGATTGACCAATGCTGCGAATTCGGATATTGTGCCTGCTTTGTCGCAAGTGTAATTTCTGAGCAAACGAATCTGTGACAAAGTTCACCTGGGAACACGAATCGAGAAGTGCTCTGCCAAGCCTGTAGGAACCAGATGAGTCCTTAACAAGGACCATGGCAGTTGCCAAAATGACCTGGGTCCCTTTGAAGGCGTCCGCTTGAGCATGAGCATGAGTAGTTGCTTCAACTGGTTGGGGTGAGTTACCCGTAGGTCGTGTTTCTGCAATTGGTCGCGTGTCACTGTTATGAAAGAGTGTATGGTGAGCAAGATTACAAGTGCGGCAGCAATTTTCGATACACAATTTGCCATTTTATGGCTCTTGGCGAGACAGTTGATACAGAGCTTGCATTGTTTTACCACATCAAACCGATGGCATGGGTCCATGGCTCTAAACTGATCACACGCTATCAGTTTGTGCTCAGAATTCGAGCAAAGCGCGCACGATACGTTTATGAGGGCAAAGGATGCGTTTTGACCACTAGTAGGAGATCGAGTGCGTCTGGAATTATCTGGCCTGAAGTTTTGGTTTAGAGTTGGGCCGTTTGACACTAAAAACTGGCAGTGCCGCTCGAGTACATCAACACATTGATTCCAAGACGGCAAACTCGCATAGTCCAACGATTAATTCCATTTAGTACGAGTTTGTTGGTCATATTTATCCATTACTATGTAGATCAGCATTGCATCCGAAATTTGAGCGTTAGAACCTAATGAGGATAATGAGCTGTACAGTGAGGAAGCATTGTCGATTAAGAGGTGGCTGGCTACAAAAATCGTGGCAATGGTTTCCGCAAAAATGAGTGCTGGTTTGTCGTAACGAGCTCGCAGCTTATCTAGGGCCTTAGGATAATTTTCACTGGTGACTGGGAAGGCCTGTATCGCTTCCAAATCAGAGCCCCGCAAACCATTAAGAAGATGATTTAATTTGTCAATGTTTGACAAACTTTCGCGATTGATCAAATCAATAAATGAAGTAATAAAGTTCTTGTAGTTTTTGTGGTTGCCATCGAATGTGGGCAACGCTAATCTTGGTAGTCCCGAGGGTTGGCCTATCGTTACAGGGTGTTCAAGAACTGTGCAGTTTAAGTCTTCACCGAGAAGCTCTTTGATGGCCAGTTTGATACTCACGTAGCTGTCATCTAGCTCTGCGCGTCCATTGTCTGCTGGATCGAGCGATTCGATCTCTGATTGCACTGTTAACGCCTGCTTGAAGTATGACTCCAGTATGCCCAAGCGACATTGAAGTTCAGCGGGTGACTTCTTTTTGACGCCTTGCTCCAGTTGTTCGTCAACCATGGTTATAGTGCGAGAGACATTTTTTTAATGTTGGCCCGTTGGCGTTTAAAGTCTTCCAGCGTGCTCGACATGATATAATTGAATGCGAATTATTCGAGACTGTACGATGGCAAATCTAGTGGCTGGCGGCAGAATCAGTGCAAGCCTCTGCCGTAATACCAGCAGCGACGAATAGCAACACGAATCGGCGAAGGCAGCGACTGCAGCTGCGATGAGAAGCAGCAGCTAACCGTAAAGTCAGTGACACTGGAAATATGTATGTGTGTGTTTATGAGAATGTTTAGCGAATATAAGCGAAAGGGTAAGGCAATAACTGCAGCGACGATCAAGTGTCGCGACTGTCTGTTACACGAACAAAAGTGACGTTAGCGAAAATGTGATAATGAAGACGGCAGCGGGTCCAACAGTGATGAACGCAGCGACTGGCTGGTCCACGAACGGCAGCGAAAAAGGCGAATATACGAGATGGTGACGTCAGGGGGTCCAACGATTAGGAGCGCAGCGACTGACCGTCCCTTCGACGAACGTGACGACAGCAAAGAATTGAAGCGCCGGTATTCTGACTTGGGCAGAGACGGTCGCTCACAGGCTTGTGTAGGTATTTACAGATTATGACAGCAACGGCGATGAATCCGTGTGGCGAAGGGAACAGCGAAACTTCTCTGTTGGAGGACGGCGGCAAAGACACGCTCCAGCGAATGCAACAGTGCAAACTTACCGTTAGTTTGTGATGTATGTATGTGTAAATTTCTTTGCCGCAATTCAGAGCATTTGTGACTATTAATTAAATGTTTAAACACTGCCCCCATGTTGGGCGCCAAAATGTTGAATCACAAAGTGTTTTTTGTGAACGCATGAAAACTTCAGGTTTGGCGGTGTTTACACAACCATCATGTGTAGAGCAGAGAGCTAGCATAACATTTTAGAATTTCATTGAGTTTCCAGGGTGACTTGATAAGCTTATAACTAAGAAAACCTTGAGGGAAATTTGTTTGACCGAACTGGTATTATCTGTACTTATAAAAAACATTTCAAATATTCTTAAACTTAAGTATAGATTCAAAAGATTTGCTATTATCGGCAAGATAAGTTAAGGCTTCCTTTTCAATATTAGAATTTTCATAACAATTCTCAGTTTAAATCTTCCATTTCTGGTATCTTAATAGTCTTCAGAATCCTTTATACTTGAACTCTCATTGACAACAGGTTCAAAATTTTCCGTAATTTCTTTGACAAGCCAATCTTTAAAACACTTACAATTTAGTTGTTTTAATATGGAATTCGCGTCAGATTAAATATTGGAAGTATCATAGTGGACAAAACCAAAGTCTAAGGAAGAATTCTAGAGCCTGTTCAGCAACTTTCGGGACAACTAAGTTCAAAGTGTGTGATGCGCATCCATCACAGCTGTACTATCCAGGTCTATTACCTTTAGATCAGACTCTTCTAAAAACTGTACACTATAAATGTTTACAGAAGTTGGATGAATTATCTGTATCTGTTCCACATATAATATATTGGTATTTCTAAGTCCGTATTTGCTATGAACTTCAGCTAATATAATAGTAAGTATTTCATGTGTGTGGCAAAATCGCACACGTTTATATGCGAGCACAAGAGAATGACGATGTAGATTGCTATTTATATAATGGATAGTTACACCAAAGTAACTTTTGTTATTGCAACTCCAGATATCAGCAGTCGTACACATAAAATGATTATTTTGAAAAATATCAGCAATATTTTTCTTATACTTTCACTTTTGTAAAAATTTATAGATTTAAAAACGGGTTTCAGTACAAAACTGGACTTAAGATCGCAAAATTTTTGGGAAAGTGAAAAGTGGAGCACGGTTAATATCCTCCTTCCTCTTATCTAGCAAGGATCCTATAGTTTTTGAACAGGGAATGTTTACTGGACGTCCAGTGATAACCATAAACTGGTCCCTGAAACTTTTTTCTTCAACATGGCAGAGCGGCAACATCTTGGCTATACAGTAATCGACGCGAAAAAATCACGA
This sequence comes from Lordiphosa magnipectinata, assembly GCA_037044535.1. Taxonomy (NCBI): domain Eukaryota; kingdom Metazoa; phylum Arthropoda; class Insecta; order Diptera; family Drosophilidae; genus Lordiphosa; species Lordiphosa magnipectinata. The sequence continues at coordinate 196,152 of JBAMBO010000888.1, read as the reverse complement.
AATCACGAAAAGTACCTAGTACCTTTCCTATTACCAAGGTAAATGAAAACGAGAGCGTAAGTTGAAGTCGGCTCTAACCGATTTCGAAATACCCGTTACTCATGGAAAGAAACGTTTGATAGCCTTCCTGTGTGTCTGAGGCTGGACAGCCGAAAAGTATGCAACATTTTTTTAACTCGGCTATTTATCATCCGATCTTGATGAAAATTGGAGGGCTTATTGATGTTGCGAATATAAATGTAAGTATATATACTTTATATGGTCGGAAATGATTCCTTCTGTCTGTTTCATAAATTTGCACGACTTTAGTATACCCTTTTACTCTACGAGTAACGGGTATAATGAAGGTAAAAGGTACACAAAATATGTATCTAGGTATGTACCTAGTAATTTGTACCTAGTTACTTCCAAACACTGCATACATACATTCATATTGAACATATTACTTAAATACCTATTTTAGTGCACGTCATAGTTTTGTTGTATTGCACGATTGTTTGTTGATGTCAGTTGTTTTATTCGTCATGTTTTTGTATTTGTTTGAATTGTTATGATGTTTAAATGTTCCTCTTGTGATCGCCGCTGCGTTTATGAAGTTCGTCTGTTCAATGTCTTCCGTAAAATTGAGTGCATGCTCTCCCTTTTCTTGTAATCGCAAACTCTCCAATGTCATCCTCGCCTTCCATCTGTGTTCCAAGTCCAATACTTTTACATTTTCGAAGTCAGCTGAATGGTGTGTTGTGTTGATATGTTGTGCTAAAGCTGTTGCTGTTTTCCCTTTTTGAGCGTCTCTTTTGTGTTCGCTGACTCGCGTGCTCAGAAAGCGCTTTGTTGTTCCTATATAAGTTCCGTTGCAGCTCTCTCCCTCTGCTCCCGCGCAAATTATTATCTTTTACAATTGTAATCAGGTTAGCCAGCTGTAGTTTAAGATTTACTTGTACATTATAATAAATAAAAAACTACTAATACTACTACAAAGGCAGGATGAATAAATTATAATAAAAACAACAACGACACAGTCATAACACAACAAAAACACTTCACAGGTCAAAAGCATTGCAGAGAATGTGACAGCTGCAAAAGAGAAAATAATTATCCAAATTACTGCATTTTTGAGTATTAAGGCATGTCCCCAATTCCGAAAACGAGTGGCATTGTCTCAAATCGAGCTGATTGCTGTTCTGAATTCCGCAAATCGACTAAATTTGTCTATAATAATGCCTAACATTCGTATAATAAAACGATTTGCGTCTTTTATTAATTTGTTTGATAATGCAATATATTTATATATTTTATACTAGCATATAACCCGTCGCGCTTCGTCGTCGCCATCAGTATAGTGAACTATTATCGCTATCGCTATCGTTATCGTTATCGTTAGCGTTAGCGTTAGCGCTAGCGTTAGCGTTAGCGTTAGCGTTAGCGTTAGCGTTAGCGTTAGCGTTAGCGTTAGCGTTAGCGTTAGCGTTAGCGTTAGCGTTAGCGTTAGCGTTAGCGTTAGCGTTAGCGTTAGCGTTAGCGTTAGCGTTAGCGTTAGCGTTAGCGTTAGCGTTAGCGTTAGCGTTAGCGTTAGCGTTAGCGTTAGCGTTAGCGTTAGCGTTAGCGTTAGCGTTAGCGTTAGCGTTAGCGTTAGCGTTAGCGTTAGCGTTAGCGTTAGCGTTAGCGTTAGCGTTAGCGTTAGCGTTAGCGTTAGCGTTAGCGTTAGCGTTAGCGTTAGCGTTAGCGTTAGCGTTAGCGTTAGCGTTAGCGTTAGCGTTAGCGTTAGCGTTAGCGTTAGCGTTAGCGTTAGCGTTAGCGTTAGCGTTAGCGTTAGCGTTAGCGTTTATTTCGAATTCTATCCTTACAAACCGAGTTTCAAGCCAATCGGATAAAAAATAATTTTTTGTATGCAGAATTTTCCGGGAATTTTCACACCCTGTGGGCAGATTTCCCGACATTGGAAAAAAACATTTCAAATTATTTCGAATTCTATCCCTACAAACCGAGTTTCAAGCCAATCTATTTTTTGCTTACAGAATTTTCTCTCCTGGGGGCGGATTTTCTGACATTGGAATATCACAGTTCAAATTATTCCGTATTCTATCCTTATAAACCGAGTTTCAAGCCAATCGGATGAAAAATAGTTATTGCCTACAGAATTTTCCGGGAATTTTCACGCCTGGGGGTCATATTTTCCGACACTGGATTATAACATGTCAAATTATTTCGTTTTCTATCCTTATAAACCGAGTTTCAAGCCAATCGGATAAAAAATAGTTATTGCCTACAGAATTTTCCGGGAATTTTCACGCCTGAAGGGCGGATTTTCCGACATTGGAAAATCTTATTTCAAATTATTTCGTATTCTATCCTTACAAACCGAGTTTCAACTCAATCGAATGATAAATAGTTTTTTGCATGCAGAATTTTCCGGCCATTTTCCTCCTGGTCGGATTTTCCAAAATTGGTAAAACACGTGACGAATTATTTCGCGTACTACGCTTTCAAACCAAATTTCAAGTCAATCGGATGAAAAACAAAATTTTTCCCATACAAACTTTTCCGACGCTTTTCCGGTTTTTCCGGTTGGAATTTTCCAAAACCCCGTCTTAGTACGCACTTTCACCACTAATAGAAACTCCTGTCCAAATTCCAGCCTGCTATCTCTTACCGATTGCGCACTGCGTTGATTGCCAATCAGTCAGTCAGTCAGGACAAACTGTTTTCTATGTAGAGTAGAAGTCGATTAAAGAATATTTGTTTAAACGTCAATAAAATATTGCATGAAATCAACAACCGAGCGACTGTGACCAAATCGAACTGTTTTGAATTACACTTTTTTTTAGTCGATTTCAACCTTTAATCGACAGCTGCTAGGCTTGCTTCATGTGAACTTAAGTATTCGAACAACACAGATTCTATTTTATTTAGCATTATTTAACCGTATTTGATATGACATATTCAAATGTAATATTAAAATACTGTTTTACATCAAATTAAATGCATAGAAAGAGTAAATAAGGGCTTTGTAAATTCACATTACAGAGTTGGTGGCAACTCTGGTTGCTTTCGAAATTCACAAACTCGTGCGCTGGCCATCTAGCCAGCTGTTGATTTAACCGGTTTCGATACCGAGTTCGAAAAGTCCAAAGTTAACTAAATCGTTCGGAGTTCGGAAAAGCAAATTGTAAAACGGTTGTTTCCGTTTCATTATTACTTTTGGAAAACGGTCGGAATTCGGAACAGGCCTGAATATGTTCAAAATAAAGTTAATACCATTGCGCTTTACATGCATATTTCGTTGAATTTATTTGGACACTCTTTATAATTTTTTAGTTTTAGAGTCTAGCTACACAGGCCAGGCCATGATACAACGAATAAGGTATGGCGCTCTCTCAGTGCGCTCCCAGCATTGTCCACAAAACTTCAGTGTACTGAAGCTGAGGAGAAGAGAGTAAAAAGCCGTTCAGTTGCTGTCTAGCTGGCTGTTCTACACCAGCGTTGGGCAACGAGAGCGAGGCCAAAAAGTGAGAGTGTATGAGTTTGCGAAAATAAAGCGCAGGGAATTTGCTTCGATCTGACCGCATCAAAGGCTTGCCACCGACTGAGGGCCTGTTGACTCTCTTCTCCTCAGCATCGGCACGCGTTCTGATGGTATATGTGTAAATAGCGAAATGTCTTCGCCCCCCAGGGGGTACTGGTGCTCGCTCCGGCCAGGGCCAGACCGCCGGATGCTGAACCCCAATAACTGCAACACCACGCAGGACAACTAAAATAGCTGTTTAATCGTATTGACTTGAAAGTTGGTTTGTAAGCATAGTACGCGAAATAATTCGACACGTATTTTCCCGATTTTGGAAAATCCGCACACGATGAAAATTCCCGGAAAATTCAGCATGCAAAAAACTTTAAGGATAGAATACGCAATAATTTAAAATGTGATTTTCCGATGTTGGAAAGAATAGAATTTGAATTCATTTGAATGATTTTACAATGTTGGAAAATCCGCCCCTGGGGTGTAAAAATGCCCTGAAAATTCTGCATGGAAAAAACAATTTTTCATCCTATTGACTTGAAACTTGTTTTGTAAGGGTAGATTTCGAATTCATTTGTGACGTCATTTTCTGAAGTTGGGAAATCCGCCCCCCGGGGTACGAAATTGCCCGGAAAACTCTGCATGCAAGAAACTATTTTTTGGGTGTGAAAATTCACTGAAAATTCTCCAGGAAAAAAGATTTTTCATCCGATTAGCTTAAATCTCGGTTTGTAGTGATATTATTCGAATTCATTTGTGATTTTATTATCCGATGTTTGAAAATCCCCCCCAGGGTGTTTGAAAATGCCTTGAAAATTTTGCATGCAAAAAAATATTTTTCATCCGATTGGCTTTGAGCTCGGATTGATCCGATTATGGAAAATCCGCCCCAGGGTGTGAAAATGCCTGGAATATTCTGCATGCGAAACACTATTTTTCATCCGATTGACTTGAAACTCGGCTTGTAGTGATTTTATTCATTTGTGATTTCTTTATCAGATGTTAAATAATCCGCCCGCCAGGCGTAAAAATTCCCGGAAACTTTTGCATGCAAAAAACTAATATTCATCCGATTGAATTGAAACTCGGATTGTAGTGATAGAATTCGAATTCATTTGTGATTTCATTATCCGATGTTGAAAATCCGTCATCTGAATAAGTTGGAACTCGGTTCGTAAAAAAAAAAAATTTGTAATATGGTTTTCCGTTATTGGATCCCGCCGAACGGTGGGAAATCGATTGTGGGGGAGGGCTCAATGACAAACGTTATTTTTAATCCATTGTGAACTCAAAAAATTCAGTATATTTAATAGAAAATTTAACGAAAATCCAAAATCAGATATTTTAAGTTTTAATGGCCCTACGAAGGCTGTAAAATATCCACTTTTCCCATGAATTCAAAAGGCTACTTGAATTTATTAGATGAAGCCTTGTTTGACTTTTTAGAGTTAAAGCCGGACCCGGAAACTTCCTTTCAGCAAGATAATGCTGCAATACACGTGTCAAGAGCCAGTCGTGAGTGGTTCTGTGAGAAGTAAATCAAGCTTTTAGAATGCCCTGCGCTTTCTCCGGACATGAATCCATTGAAAACATGTTGGGAGCTTTGCACGTCGTGTTTATGCTGGCGGACGAAAGTTCAACTCAATTGAGTAGCTTTGAGGAATGGGTCAAAATTCCTGCATCATGATTAGCTCGATGCCTAACCGCATTTCGTGCTCAAAAATAAGTCTAGAGCAGCGATGCCCAACCGTATGCTCTTTGGGTACGTTTTGTTATTGTAATTGCACGGAACGTAGGAAATCAATGATCGTATACATGCAGGGCGCGAGGCATACGAAACGACACACATGCTAACGATTTCGTGTGTATGCGACGCGTAGAAAAAAAACCGGTTTTGTTCTCTTCTTTGATTGGTGTCTGCGAGCGCAAGCAAACTGACCAACAACAACTTCATTATTGGTATTGGTGCTTATCTTTGTGAGTATTGGTGAGTGCTCTGTCGTTTGCTGCTTTTGGGCATGCCTGGTCTAGAGGCTATTTCCATAATTAATTGATTTTTTATTATTCTTATTCTGTTTCCTTTTTATAACCTGCACCCATTGAAAATGGGTAAAAGGGGATCATGAAGTTGTGCAATAGTATGTAACAGGGAGATGGATTGCACAAAATTAGCCTTAGCACCAATTATAGGGCTTATTAAGAGCTATAAGCTAAGCCTATTTTCAAAGTAAAAATCCGTCAATGTGTCTGTCGAACGAAATCATGGAAATGCCCATATTCAAATATTCACTAGTAGATGATAGGCATGTATGTAACAGCCAGAAGGAAACATTTCCGACCATATAAAGTACATATATTCTTGATCAGCATCAACAGCCGAGTCGATATAGCCATGTCCGTCTGTCCGTCTGTCCGTCTTCCGTCATATCTCCTACAGTTTTGAAGATAGATCGTTTGTACCTTCTAGAGATACCTTGTAAATAAAATTATTTATCGATTTGCTGAAGGAATGATAAAGATCGGATGAACGATACTCAAGTTATGAGCAAAAAACGGCCAGTAAACACCCAGCACCACCCCACCCACCACCGCAGCATTCTATTGAACGTCAGTCTTAGTGAGAGAGAGAGACAGAGAGAGAGTGAAACTTAGAGATGAGCGCGTATAACTCGTGAGCAAATGCGAGCTGAGACGTTAAGGGTACAGAGTATGTTATAGTCGGGCTTGACCGACTTTCTTTCTTGTTTAATTATAATTATTAAGTTGTGTGTTTTTTACTATTTTATTGATTTAATACAAAACAATCGAAATTTTTGACTGTGTCAGCCAATTGCTACCAAAAATGGTAATTTTTCGAGTTTTGATTACAATTCTATATGAAGGACCAATCGAATGAAGTTGGTATACTCCAACCGTTTGTTTATTCTTTCTTGTCCTGCACTGCTTAATCAAATTCGTTACAGTTTTTAAGGCAATGTTGAAAAACAGTACAAAACGAGAGGGCCAAGCTAACTTCGTCTGTGCCGAAGTTTTTATACCCCTGCAAATGCTGTTTTTGAAATGTCAGAGTTTAACAACTCTTACATAAAAATCAAAAAGTTTTTAACTTAAATCCGTTTTCCGACAGATAAACATCATATTTCAAACATATCAAATTAACAATCGCCGAAATTAAGAACGATAAAATTGAAAACAAAAAAGTTTTTCTCACTACGACTGATTTTCTGATCGATCGGTTCTATGGCAGCCTTAAGATATAGTCATCCGATTTCGACCAAATTTTGCGAGTCTATTTGAAAACATATAAAAAAAGTAATCAGCGAGTTTAAGGACACTAACATTGAAACAAAAAAATTTTCTTACTAAGACCCATTTTGGACCGATCAGTCCTATGGCAATCATAAGATATAGTCACCCGATGTTGATAATCTTTTTCAAATTAGTTTGAAAGCGATTAATATTAATAATCACCGACCTTAAGAACGATTTACTTAAAAACAAAAAAGGTTTGTTTTTCACTAAGACCCATTTTCCGACCGATGCACAGTGGGAGATTTCGTATATTTAGGTGGAATTAATTCAAATTTTAGGTTTAAAAGAATGAAATCACTGGTATGAAATTTTCGACTTATAATAAAACAAAAAGAAATTTTTGTTTACTTAAATTTTTAATTAAAAAATAAATTTTTATTTTAATTTTAAAATTTTTTTATACCCTGTTCCCATTAAAAATGGGAAAAGGGGATCATGAAGGTGTGCAAATGTATGTAACAGCCAGAAGGAAGCTTCTCCGACCCTATAAAGTATATATATTCTTGATCAGCATCAACAGCCGAGTCGATATGGCCATGTCCGTTTGTCCGTCTGTCTGTATGAACGCGTCGATCTCAGAGACTAGAAGAGCTAGAGACACAAATTTTGGCATGCACATAGGTGTATACCGTACCCAGATCAAGTTTGTTTCAGATTTTGAAAATATCCCCCCTCCCCCCTTAAACCGCAAAAAACTGTCACAGCCACAATTTTAAAGTTACAACCTGGTGGCTTAATATATACTATCCTAGGCCCTATATCTAACTACTCTCAAAAGGAAAATAAGATACGAGCAAAAACACAAAAGTTATTAAACAATTGAACAGGGTATTTTGTAGTCGGGCAACTCGACTACAGCGCTCTTACTTGTTTAGTTTTGAATTTTTTACGTACACTATAGCTTTTTTCGAGTAGTTTTAGTTTACATATTTTTTTTCTTTATTTTTTCGGTAGGAACACTTACTGTTTAAGCCATATTTCAATTCAGTAACTTCAGATTAAGTCAAACAAGATACCAATCGAAAGGTTATTAATTTCCCACCATAGCGTGTTTTCGAATCGGTTTACTAGTTTGAGCACAAAGATCAAAAATATAAGGAAATACGATTTTTTGATATTTGTACCTGAAAATTTTTTTTTACAAGTTTAGGCAGGAAAAGGCAGCCAATGTTTGTTTCTTTTAGTATCACTATTGAAGTACACATTAATTAAAACAAAAATCACAGCTGAAGCAGGCTGTAGTCACAAGTTCTAGGCCACGAAACATTAAAAAGTGAAATATTTTCCATAAATCGATGCACTCGCAAATACATCACTTTATTCACCTAAAACACATACTCACTGAACTCACAAATACTTTTTCAAACGCATACATACATTTCAATTTTAATTAAAAACAAAAATTATATCAGCTTTAATGATTCATGTTTTATTTATGGCTTTTCTGCTGCTTCCTAATACGCTCGAAAGCATTTCAATGCACGTTCTTTCAAATACGCCATGTTTGAAAGCTCATAGCTGATCGAACATCGATAGCAAATAAAAGCTTTAAGTACCGTTAGACTCAGGGATGTATTGGCCATTAATTAAAAAAAATAGAGGAAAGCTAACTTCAGCTCGACCGAAGTTTTTATACCCTTGTAGCTTGTATGACATATAAATTAGTAGACACAAATATGTACATTCGGCCAAATGTACATTTGGTGGAATTATGTGAAAGCATAGAAAACTTATAAATACGAGGTTTGGGGACGTTTGCGTTGAAGACAAAAAAGTTCTTCTCACTAAAACAACATTTTCGACTGATGGTTCCTGTGGCAGCTATATGCTATAGGCATCCGATCTGGCCGGTTCCGACAAATGTGCAGCGTATTTGTACCAAAAGAGTTCGTGCAAAGTTTGGTTAAGATAGCTTTAAAATTGACGGAGGAGATAGCATAGAAACAGACGGACCGACGGACAGACGGACGGACAGACGGACATGGCTATATAAACTCAGCTCGTCATGCTGATCAAGAATATATATACTTTGTGTGGTCGGAGATGCTTCCTTCTATGCGTTACAAACATCTCATTCACATTTCAAATTTGAAATTTGAATCAATTCCACCTAAATGTAACAAATCTCCCACTGTGCGATGTTTCATAAGGCAGCTATAAGATATAGGCATCCGATCTTGACCAAAATTTGCAAATCTGTTTGAAAGCATATAATATTCATAATGGCCGAATTTAAGGACGCTAACATTGAAAAAAAAAAAGTTTTTCTCACCAAGACCCATTTTTCGACCGATAGTTCCTATGGCAGCTATAAGATATAGTCATACGATCCGGTCGGTTCCGACATATTAGTAGCCTGCAGTAAAAAGAAGACTCTGTGCAAAATGTCAGCTCGATAGCTTTAAAACTGAGAGACTAGTTTGCGTAGAAACAGACAGACAGACGGACGGACGGACAGACGGACGGACAAAGCTCAATCGACTCAGCTCGTCGCCCTGATCAAGAATATATATAGTTTATGTGTCGTAAATGAATATTTCTATGCGTTGCACACTTCTGGGCAAAATTATAATACCCTTTGCAAGGGTATAATGAGGGAAAACATGTCGATTTTACGAAATTTTTGTAATTTCGAGTGTATAGATTTGACTTTTTTGACTTGCTACTTAGAAATGATTTGTAAGCCAAGCCAAAAGAAACAACTTCCTCTAAGACGTCAAAGCGATATTCCAAATAGTTTACGAGATATGGAGTTGCAAGTCCCAATCAGAAGCTGAAAACTTTAAAGTTCAATAAAAAGAAAACGGCAGCAATCCAGACCAAGCTCAGCGAATGTTTTTGAACTACCATCATACCCTTTCAGAATATTTATACCCGTTACTCGTAGAGTAAAAAGGGTATACTAAAGTCGTGCAAAAGTATGTAACAGGCAGAAGGAATCATTTCCGACCGTATAAAGTATATATATTCTTGATCAGCATCAACAACCGAGTCGATATAACCATGTCCGTCTGTCCGTCCGTCCGTCTGTCTGTATGAGCACCTATATCTCAGAGACTAGAAAAGCTAGAGCAACCAAATTTGAAATCTAGACTCCTCTTGTCTGCACGCAGATCAAGTTTTTTGGCCACGCCCACCCCCGCCCCCACAATAAAAAATGTTGAATAACTCCCACAATTTTTGAGATATCGATCTCAAATTAAAAACTTACATTCGTATTCGCAACATCTATAAGCCCTCCAATTTTCATCAAGATCGGATGATAAATATCCGAGGCAAAAAACTTTGCATACTTCTCGGCTGTCCCGCCTCAGACACACAGGAACGCTATTAAACGTTTCTTTCCATGAGTAACGGGTATTTCGAAGTCGGTTAGAGCCGACTTCAACTTACGCTCTCGTTTAGTCTCGACTCGGTCAACTTTTTAGTGTTGCACAGTGTAATCATACGCATATTTAGTAATCAGTATTATTTATCGATTCGCCAAAGAAATGATGAAGATCGGATGAACGATAGTTCATCGGCCGAAACGGCGATGGGCAGCACATCACACACTTTATGGTTACCCTGCCACTTTGTGTGGCTTCTAACTTAAATTGATCAGATATATATAAACTTTAGAAGGGTGCAGAGAATGTTATAGTCGGGCTTGACCGACTTTCTTACTTGTTTTGGGATAGGTTATTTCAAAGTTAAGCCCTCTACGCAGTTGTGAAGTAACGAGAAGTAAGGTAAATATCTCATACAACAAATCTTACGTCTGCTCTCCTGTCAAAATATGTATATGAAAATTTTACATTACTTCTCGTTACTTCACAACTGCGTAGAGGGCTTTAAGGAGTAGTACTTTCCGATAGTATCAACAGAGTCAAAACACAAGAAGAATTCCCCACAAAATGCTAAAAAAAAAAGTGGTCAAAATAGGGATTATAAGCAACTTTAGCAGGGACCGTAAATAATAATTATTGCACATTTATTAATATACAAAATCATATGCTTAGAATAGCCGCTTACATAAATGAATTGAACCAGTGAGGTTCTACTTGGATTTACTTTGCATATCTGCAATGATTTTTGGCTAATAAATTTTTGAGCATAATCCTCAGTGGTAATGAATATATTTTGAGTTTTTCTAAACAACTCGGACATTGACGAGTGAAAAAAAGAAACTCAAAACAATGATTATTTTGTGATCAATATTTTTTGCTCATAGTACACATAATCAGTGATTGGAAAGGTACCCAATTTTCTTACCTGGGTAAGGTACAAGGTAAATACAAAAAAATATACCTAGATATGGTAAAAGGTATCCGGCATTTCCAGTACATATGTAAAAGTTTTGTACCTTTAAAATTAAAGAGCGTTGTCATCAATTTATATTAGTAATACATATGAACGGGATTAAATCCAAATATGTAAGATGTAAAATTGGCTTTACAGCTCCAAAGGGCTAGGTCAACTTCTCTCAATCTCTTGGCGTGTGTGCTTATAATTTTTCGCACAAGAGAAAGGGACTTACAGTTTAACACCGAATCCGAACGGCACAGTTTGAGAAGCTTTTTCATGGCTAGTTACTTCACAGCTGGCGTCAATAGCTGGTGAAGGTGGCCGGATGTGTTAAAGCTATTTTCTAAAGAAATAAAAAATCCTTTTTATTAGATGGTCCGATGCGGGATTGAACGCACGCCTCCCGCACAGCATGCCGACACACTAACCGCTGCGCCACACCTAAATCCAAATATAAGGTTTAAAATTGGAACATTTGAATTTCATATAATATGATGTTATATTATTAAAATGTTTCTCATATACCATCTCCCCTTTTTAATATAACAAGAGTTTCGAATATTTCGTCATCTATTCTACTTCTTTTTGGTGTAGATATTTGGCCTCTACTGCTAAAAATTCTTTCAATAGGGGCAAAGCTAGGCAAAATGGCATTATACTTATAAAAGACATTGCAATTGTTTTTATACTTTTATACTAGCAATTCAAAAGATTTGCTATAATCGGCAAGACAGGTTAAGACTTCCAATTCAATTTTAGAATTTGCATAACAATTCGCAGTTTCATCCAATCTTCCATTACTGGTATCGTAAAAGTGTTCAAAATTCTTTACATTTGAACTCTCATTGACAACAGTTTCCAACTTTTCCGTAATTTCTTTAACAAGCAAATCTTTAAAACACTACAATTTTGTTGCTTTTATTTGGAATCCACTTCAATTTAAAGCAAAGGTCTTTGCCTCGATTGAAGTCAAGTTTTCAAAAAAAGAAAATCGATTATAACTCCTTTTTAAGAGCATCTTTAAGTTGATCACGATATTTCTAATTACACATTGTTACAGCCAAAACATACTTTCGAAATGACCTAGCATATGCTGTAGAGGAGGTCGAGTGTAGCATTTCCTCATACTTGGTTTTTTCCCAACACCCTCAAAATCTGAAGTTATGGGCCAAAAATCGCGTTTAACCTCAATTAAATCAATAACCGTCTGATTGTTTATAATTGATTGATTGTCGATTCCCATAGCGCTGAGAGCAATCTAGTATATTTTAATCAATGGTTTGACTGTTTTAACGCGATAGCTGAGAAATGCGGCTTACAGATGTGGCATTTTCAAATTTTTTTTTTCGAAATTTCTACTTTTGCCACCACTGGTTTAACTATTTTATTCTATGCGATTTTGCCTTAAAGTTTATTATGAGAGCCCATTTAATTCTCCGTTGAACAAATGTTGTCCCAATTAATTTGGATACCGATTGACGAAGTTATTCGCATATTTCTGAGTACACCTCGGTGATCTAGTATTTTTTTTAAGTAAGCTAACATATTAGTGTATTCTATAACATAAGTGCCCCAATAAGTATGCTCTGTTTTGCTTGGCGCCAGATTCAAATAATCGTTTTATACCCTTGCAAAGGGTATTATAATTTTGCCCAAAAGTTTGCGACGCAAAGAAATAATCATTTCCGACCCCATAAACTATATATATTCTTGATCAGAGCGACGAGCTGAGTCGATTGAGCTTTGTCCGTCCGTTTAACTCACTTTGAAACGAGCCAATTGCACCTCGAAGCGAAGCAATTTCTTATGCGCTGAGTCCACCGAGTATTTTTTTGCGCATTGGTTTTTAGACAGAATAACGGGTCGGGCGTCGAGGCCCAAGCGGGCATTGCATTGCCCATCGCTGCTTTAGTGGATTCGCAGGCTGATGTCAGTTTGTTTTCTCCTCTCGTTATAGTGGTTTCTATATTCTTCATCATTGGTCATCCATGATATTTTATAGCGGTACATTATTATAACAATCATGGTTATGCAGTCGTCATTGGGTCTTATTTGTGGACTTGAAAAACAATTTCTTAAGTATTAAACTTCGTGTCAGTGGTTAAACGCACATACGCAACGCCAAAATGAGCATGTGATTCACACCGACAAGAGCCAACAGCTTGCCAAGGCTTGCGCCAAGAGAGCAATCAGCTTTTCACAAGCCTTAACCGTGCCTGCGGATGAGTATAAAATTGACACTCCAATTAGCGGTTTTTTGGCTGTCGAGTACCACCTCTTAGGGACATAGGCTATTATACCATCATAAAAATCGATTTTTATAAAATTCTACCGTGCGCTTTTTAAATAATTCAAGAATTGAGGTTTACCTCCTTCTTTAGGTACCTTAACCGATTGCTCGATAGAAGTGAATTTTTTGTATTGCGTTCCCAATGAACCTATCCACATTTGCTGAATTTTCCAGATTTTTATCTTAAGCCCTTAAAAGCTAAGATAAAATTGTTGTCGCTGTGTGTTGCAAGTACAAAAGTACCCGTAAAACGCGAACCGAGGCTTTATTCTTAAAACTGGGTATGAGGTGATTCTTACAGAGGTCTTTTTTATCATAATTTAAGGGTCTTATGCCGGGTTTTTGAAAAAAGTTGGATTTTGTCGAGCTGTGTTATAGAACACACTAATATATTAAGCATACTAAAAATATGTTAGCATACTAAAAAAAAGTACTAGATCGCCGAGGTGTACTCAGAAATATGCGAATAACTTCGTCAATAGGTATCCAAGTTAATTGGGACAACATTTGTTCAACGGAGAATCAAATGGGCTCTCATAATAAACTTTAAGGCAAAATCGCATAAAATAAAATAGTTAAACCAATGGTGTCCAAAGTAGAAATTTCGAAAAAAAAAAGTTGAAAATGTATGCCGCATTTCTCAGCCATCGCGTTAAATCAGTCAAACCATTGATTAAAATATATTAGATTGCTCTCGTCGTTATGGGAATTGACAAAGTTATAAACGCTTTATATCTATTAAATTGAGGTAAAAAAGCAAATACGGTTTTTGGCCCATAACTTCAGATTTTGGGGGTGTTAGGAAAAATCCAAGTATGAGGAAGTGGTATACTCGACTAACCCAACAATATGTACTGGGTTTCGCCCTGCAAAGTTGTGACTAGTGCGTTAAAAATAAGTATCATCTTGTAGCACTGGGCTCGGCTCTAAATAAATTAAATTAAAGATCAATAGCCTTAACGAACATGTCAGTAACATTATTAAAATCATGCAAAAAATCAATTTCTGACTTTGTAATGTTTTTTCAAAGATATACAAACACTTATTAAATTGTGTTTAAGTTCCAGAATTCGTTGGATCAGCTTACAGCATTCCAAGTTGCTTTCGCTAAGGAAGAACTGTACAACCGCTTGAATAATGTGTTTGGTAAAGCCTGTTCAGCATCTTTTGTAACAACTAAGTTCAAAGTGTGTGTCGCGCATCTAAAGTGCCTAGGAAAAATAATTTCAGCATCAGCTGAACTATCCCGATCTATTACCTTTAATTCAGACTCTTCGAAAACTCTTTGAAGAAACATGTGTTTTCTTCAAAGCTGTGCACTTTAAATGCTTTTCAGAAGTTGGATACGTTTTCTATAACTGTTAAACATTTGGCTTTCTCTAAGTCGGTATTTGCTATGAACTTCAGCTAATATAGTAGAAATTATTTCATGTGTGTGGGAAAATCGAACACGCTTATACGCGAGCACGAGTGAATGACGATGTAGATTGCTATATAATACATAATACTCAAGATCATATTAAGACCATTTAAAAATGAGCTGTGACAAAATTGATATATATTCTTAGAAAGTGAACCAATGCGAACCTATAAAACGCAATTTTTATAGAAGCGATATTGATTGACAATGCGGAGGTGGCTCCTCGATCTGACACCGGCTTTTGATAGATGTCGACGAGATAAGACGAAAATACTATGTGCAAGTTTGCCAATTTTCGCATAGTTCTGGAGATATCCGCCACGGAAAATTAATTTTTTTAACTCACAATTGGGCCTTATCGTCGTGGTTCGTTTTCTAAGAATATTTATAAATTTTTGCAATAGCTTAAAAAAGTCTTAGTTGGATCTTGATTTTTATTTTTGAGCAAAAAATATTGACCACAAAATAATCAAATTAATCATTTTCACTTAGACAATAATTATCAAGTCCCAAGTTGTTTAGTAAAACCAAAGATTATACAATGTAAGTTTGTTATTCTATGGTAAAACTCAAAACCAGGAAAAAAAAACCGATTCAAATCACGTACCAGAACCGGAACACATACAAATACTTTTTGAGAACCGAAAACCGTTTACCGTTATTAATGGAACCGATAGAACCGGAACGAAACCGAAACGTTGGTACCGGTACAGTTTCGGTTTTTTTCGCCATTCCACAGCGCATCGCAGTTTTGGTCACGCATTTGAGATCAGCCTACATGAAGCTAAAATATTTGTTGGCGGAAGACATCTTCAACATTTGCTCCAGTTTTGCTCCAGTTTTGCGGCTGCAGAGAACGACTTTCTTCTGCACCGGAATGTGTGGGACTCAGTTCGCCAAATTGTACGCATACTAGATCTAGCGGAGGTTGCTACAACTAAACTTCAAGCCGAAAATCTACTTTTGGGTAATTTTTATTCCATTTGGATACACAGCAATTTGGAAATAACCAAAAATTCGTCCTCTCTAGCGAAAAAGATTGTTCATAGAAAAACGAGGGAAATCCTTTTTGAAAACAGTGCTTTTTTAATTGGCATTTTTTTGGACCCTAGATATAACGTAACGCTAAGTACTGAGCAAAAAATACTTGTATCAATCTTTTACAAAATATTTATGCACAAATTTCGTCGGTTGCCGATTAGTCACTGCTTAATGATGAATGCAGTTCTAATACTAGTTAAGGCATATAAGATATTGCAGGAAAAGAAATTTGGTGATAGAAACACCTCAATTGTGTCAATTGTGTGTTGTGGATTCCATTAAGACTTTTCCCGCACTTAAACGTGTTCGAAACCATGAAAACATTCTTAATTGGTGGTCAAAATCCTCCAAAAAGTTACCAGAATTGTATGAGATTTCAAAAGTCGCGCTTTCTGTTCCAGTGACAAAGGTTAGCGTGGAACGCCTATTCTCTGGCGTAATTTATAATGAATCCACTAAGAAGTTGTATGGACTCAACCAAATTGAATGCAATTATGTTACTTCGAGCAAATCACAAGAATGATGAACGTATAAAATTCAAAGTTAAATTCGAAAACTAATAATATTTAATATAATACATAAGAGTATATAATGTAATCATAAGTTCTTATTTGTTAACAACGTAAAAAATACGAAATGTGAAATATTCTATATAATTTTAATTTAAATGTGAAACCATTCATTTTGTGTGGAATTCTGATTCGTTTTATTACACAGGAATAAAAGGATTTAAATTTATCTCAGAATTTAATTATTCCAATATTAATAAAAGGTAGTACTTATACCGGTACGTACCGGTATACCGAAATAAAAATCCCGGTACCGTATCGAAACCGAAATTAATTGAAAACCGAAATAGAACCTTTAACCGAAACATCCATTTCGGTGGAACCGAAATTCGTTTCGGGATTAAGCCCTGCTCAAAACTAATCAGTATTGTATGAGCAAAATTACAAGATTTGATAATCATTCAGTTGGGATTTATATAATAGAACTTATATTGATTACGGTCCCTGACTTGAAGCACAAATAACAAAAACAGATTCATGTTCAGCACTCTAATATCATCTAGAATCACCGCCAACCCTTCAAAGGGCATTTTATTACCCTTAAAGTTTGATCTCTTTAAAATAAACAAACCAGAAGTGAAGACATGCATTTTTTTCTAAATTTATCTCTACTCACAATCAAAATATCTACATATTTGGCGATTTCTCTTGATTTTCGGACTCCGAGGATGTATTTACATATAGAATTATTGACAAATGTTTGGGATCGCAAAATTTTTATTATTTTTAAGCTAGCGCAATCAAAGTGGAACCTAAAAGTAAATTATTTCGACGCATTTAACGAAGTGCAGATCAAAGCTTTTTGTGGGTCGCGATAACAATTTTCATGAGTGCGTGAGGCGGCAGCGCCTCCAGCATGCAAAGCAACTGAATCTGATTAGGTATGCAGTTGGATTTTAGTGCAATTTGTACAGCTTGTGCAAATCGTTCCATACATTTCTGGTAAGCAGCGTCAGCTTCAGGGGCAACCTTGGCCTCAGCTAGTCGCGAGCAATAGGTCTGCAATGACTTCACGATCTGCAGAAGGTCCTGGGCGTGCAGGGCCGTGGACTCGCCACTGCTAACAAGCTGTTGCAGCGTTTGCAGCAGCGATAGGTGCAGGTTGCTGTAGGCAATTCGTTGGGAAACCAGAGGAGCCAACACAGACCATCGCAAAAGTCCCGAAATGGGGGTAGCAAAGGGCATGGCAATGGCTCCCGCAGGTAGAACGAGTGGCTGCTGTGATGCTTGGCAAAGCGTAGGGTTCTCTGTCATCCACTCCGTTATGGCATCGAGCAGAGCCTCAGGGGGTGGGGTCAGTGTGCCTTCACGCTGTTCGTTCAGATACAGATCGGCCACAGCAACCATGAAGTTTGCTGCAAAATGCGGTCCCACCATAGGAAGTTGTTTCAGTTGCTCTGGAGTTTTCCTCGAAAACGAGATGAAGTCGCTGACAATGCTTTGGGCTACCTCGAGACTCGGCTGGGTCTTGCAACCAACTTGTTGCATCCATGTGCCCGCCGACGAAAGAAGCGGAGCTACCGATCCGGAGACAGCAGTGCTGATTAGCCTGGACAGCAGCTTTGAGCGTTGCGGCGTTAAATGGCTACCAAAAAGGGAGAGAAATACAGCATTTCGGGTGGCATCCCGTCCCGGTCTGGAAAAGTACTCAATCAGCGCAATAATCAATTGAAACTCCTGAAATAGATTCATCTGACTAATGGGCAAACTCTGCGACTTTCTGCCACTGCCACCGTCTCCCTCTTTGCTGCGTTCCAAGAATATGAACTCTGCAATGATTTGCATTGCCATGGCCAAGTTTTGCTTATTTCGGCTGGCAATAAGGCTCTCTGTGGAAACGTAAGCGAAAGCATAACATTTATTAAAAGTTATAACATAGTTAACTGAAGAAGCGACCTAATCGTATTAATGCTTCCACTGCACATGTTGGATAGTCCAGTTTCCTTAGACTGATTTTGCTGCTTTCCACTGAGGACGACATTTGTTTATTTTTTTTTTTTGTATTCAGAGACTCAGAGAGAGTAGGTAATCTGGAATTTTTTGGCCGCCCGTCAAGTGGGAAACGACACTTCTTAATCTGTGTTCCTGCAAATATTAGCTTTACAGCTTCTCCTCGAATATGAGGGACTTTATGGACTTTGGCTTTTCCAAATAATTTTTAATAATTATTATATTTACTAATCGTTATTAATATTACGATTATTAACTTATCGAAATTGGTCACACTGTCTTTTCCAACTAGTTGCTTGTAACGAGTCACCGACATGACATGATGTCTTGGGTATTTTTCTACTTCATACATGCGGTCACACTATCTTGGGCTGTCTAATTTCCGATTACTTTCCTAAATTGAATGTGAATTGTAACAAGAATTAATATTAATTAAGGTACATTAGACTGAACATAATCATATGGGAATTTTTTTTTCTGAAATTCTCTATTCCTCAATACTCAAAAAATTCGTAATAATTGCTAGTTACCGTAATTAAAAACCAAAATTCAAAATTTTAAGTATTAATGCCTCCGCCATGGCTTCAAAGTTGCTACTTAAAATTTCAATTTCCCCTTTTCATCAAAGTAACTTTTGATATGCCAAACGTTGTTGTTGAATTTAAAATGTATTTTTAAAAATATTTTATGGTAAGCAAAATGCAGGATATAGAGAATTTAAACAGCATATATTTGATTGGCGCGTTGCGGGCAGAGCTGGATTCAGCAAAGCTACCATCAAGAAAAGATGTCTTGGCGGTTCTTCTGCATAATACAAGACACAAATACTCATTAAGGGAGAGCTTAAGCCGCACTGTCTTTCAAATTGATGATGTATTGAAATCATTTGGGCTTACAATGAAAGTAGAAAGCAATGTGTGCTCTATGATCAATATGGGGCTCTAGGAATAATGCTTGTCGCGATAAAGAATTGTATCTGGTACATATCCCCGAAAAATATTGAAAAAAATGTCACCGATGAGATGGTGGATTTGATATATATCCTCTTTTTATTCTCTTCCGACTATGAATATGGCGCTTGACATTAGAAAAAAAATTTCTCTGAACTATTTTTTACACCACCAATTTGAGGTATAGTTCAAGGCAAACGCAGTTTCCCTAAAAGATAATTTCACCGCTTTCTCCTCTTCCAATTCTTCCACCCCTTCCTCCTCTCCCTCTTCCTTAGTAGTAATAGATGCACCACAGACAAAGACAAAAAAATTCCGCTGTTTTGCGCCGCAGGCGATACCATTTCGTATAGTCCACCGTATAGTCCGGATCTCGCACCAAGTGATTACCACCTATTTCTGTCCATGGCGAACGAGCTTGGTAGTCGGAAGTTGGCCACAAGAGAGTCCTGTGAAAATTGGCTCTCCGAGTTTTTTTCCAATAGGGAAGCGAGCTTCTATAAGAGGGGCATTATGAAGTTGGCATCTCGTTGGGAACTCGTCATCGAACAAAACGGCGCATATTTGACTTAAATCGCATTATTATAACCAATTTTATGAACAATTGAAAATTCAATAAAAATATCGCAAGACTTTTTTGACAACCTTATATAACCACACATTGCAATGAACAAACTTAGTGTAATCATGAATTAGTAAGAAAATTAACAAATTAGAAATTTCGAAACCTCACCGATGAGGTACTCTGTGGTTCTGGTTCCATGCTGTCATCGATTATACCCTCATTTTCTTCCTCTAGGACAGTTTCTTTGCATCTTGAATACATCTTGTCAGATGTACATAAAGTGAATTTTGCTTAGTTCAGTGATTAATTTAAATATTGTTAGTGAAATTTGATTTGCGTTTAAATTTTTAAACAAAAAATTTTTTTGTATCATGTGTCCAGAATTTGGCAGTGACAGCCAAAACGAAAAAGTTGGCCTATCTCATCTTCGAATGTTCCATTTTCGATCGTTTCGCTTGGACTTGTGGTTTCTCTCATATGTGTCTAGTGACAATCTCGTTTGGACCGATGGTTTACAAAAAGTAAAAAGAGAGCAATTTCATTCGGAATTGAGAACCCGAATACGAAACCGAATCGAAATGCGTTCGATTTACTTTTTAAAAAGTAGTGTAATTGAGAGAACATGGGTTTATATCTGAAAGTTTCCTTGGATCTGCTGACCAGTATGTATCTCGAACTTGTTTTGTGTACTGATTAGAGCATTGTATACCAGCTTTCCTTTGGAAGTAAACAAGCAAAGGCAGGTATTTGTAGTGGAGTTAGTGGTACGGTATTTCCTTTTTGACTAATTCATCTATTTTGGTATATCCTTACTTCCTTAATTATGGTTCGTAAAATCCATGATTGTTTTGAGTGTTCCCAATAAAATGCGGATTCAGCGGTTTGGTTAAAAATTTTGTAATTTCACAGCCGATTAAAAAATGTACTTACTCTTTAAGTATATAGTATAATGAATGAATGATCTATAAATATGTGTGCATAATAGACTTATTTACCTAAACAAATTTATGGTGACTAACAATACGCATACAATTGACCATACTAAAACCAAAATTAACCAGGCATTGGACTTAAAGGGACTTTGGAACTTATTCACAATACCACTTCCCAATAACTCGGTGCATGTGCGCCTGGCGAAGTAAACCAAACAGACTGGTATGACGTACTGAATCCCCGTACCCGCATAGCTACCAGTGAATGCAACCAGATTGGCCAAGCTTTCGGTAAAATATGTTATACAAAATGGTGGAATAATTGCAAAAAGAGGAAAAAGTATGCGCATGCACCAATGGTAGGATTCATATCGAGACATGTCCAAAAAGAGTGTTTGCAGATTATTTCTCAGTGTTATGGCAACAATGGGAAAACTGGTAGATAAGGTAAAAACTGGAAATAGTGCCAGAAAATAGTCAATGCCAACGAGCAGGGCTGAGGCAAAGTCTGTATACGCTACTGTGTATGGTAGAAAATTTAGTGTGTAGAGATCTTCGATGTGTTCAAAGGCAAATATCCCAGTCATGGCTAACACTATATAAAAACAGCATATTACAACATAATCAAGTGACAGAATTTTTGCGACCATTCTTTTTTGGCTAATAGGTGACAATAAGCTGGGCAGTGAGTGATGGCACATGAATGAGTAGACACAAGCCCCGAACAGCGATGGAATCCCGTAAAAATTGAAGCTCACTGGATGACCTTTTGCTCCGTTTGTGATCAGCAGCTTCACTGCCAGGCAAATCATGAGTGTAAATGCTGAAAGCAGAAAACGGAAATAAAACCAATGACATCTTTGAGCTGGAAAGTATTTACCTGTCCAACGAAAGACAGCTGTCAGCATTTGCAGGTATTTTGTCTTCTGAATGCTAAAAGCAGCAAAGGGTCCGAATATAACAGTGAATCCAATCAAAAATACCCTGTACATGCTTAGCCGTGATATGGTGTGTTCCTTCCAGCATGTAAGATTGGTATTATTTCTAAAATCGCCTGGCCAGTACATCACATTTGAGTTTACGGTATCGGTGCTATTCGTTTGATCGCTAAAAGGAATCAAATTTAGTTAAGAAGCACTTTAGAACAGTTGTCATTTTAAAAATTTCAAACCGAAACGAAAATTAATAAAGTTATACGTGTCTTATCATCAAAATATTTGTAAATGCTCGAATTGGAATCAAAAAGAAACTTGTATATAATTTTAAAAAAACATTTTACAGCTCGAAATGTGTTTAAGAAATTTGATTTTGAAAAGTTATTCAACAAAACATAATTATTAAATATCATAATACTTAAAAGGATTTTTTTGAGTTAATAGTGCTTTTTTCGAGTTCCGACTCGATTTTCGGAAAATCTGTTAAGCTGTCTTTACACTTAGCTTAAATCTCTTAGTATGTAATCAATCGGTTGTCAAAATTCTCCTGACCTTTTTCATCCTGGCCTTGGTATTACATTATCGTAAGAAAGTCTCTTTATAGTCTATTCACATTGGCCGCAGCTTCGAAAAAACTCAAAGTCGAAATCTGCGAAATCTTTTTCCATAGAAAATATATAGATCACTCAAAAGTTGACACATTCATGTAGATAAATATCGCGCAGCTTTCATTGGAGTAACCACATAACTCGTAGATAAATATCGCGATACTTTGCAATCATACTAAGCAGTAGTAGCTGGCATCTTGTTTTTAAAGCTGTGGGTTTGGTGTGAACGCATGATTCAGGTTTTTAACGTACTGTTTGGTTGTTCATGATTTTCTTCAATTGTTCATTTTTGCGTTTCTTTTTATTCTCAATGCATGACCACATGATGGTGTGTCAGTCCGAAGCGTTTGTTTATTAACAATCTTTGATTCAAAAGAAGGTGACTGACAAATGACCAAAATGCCGCAGTGGAAACATCAACAAAGGATTATAATTTATTCGAATGATAGCTAATCGACACCATGTCTTGGAGTCAGATGACGAGCAAGTGAACAGCTGATCGACTGAACAAACGAACAATTGAACAGCTGAACAACTAAAAAAGTGAGCAATTTGAGTGAGTTGAGATGAACATTAGTGAACATGTTAAGTTAAAGGAACATTCTTTACCCAGCTCTATTTCGCAGCTTCGACATTGCTGCGCCAAGTGCTACTACAGATATATGACAAGTGTAAAGTGTACAAATGAAATGTCAAATGTAGCTTCGATTACTAGATCTAGTCCAAATTGCACTAATTAAAACCGAGTATATCTAGTCACCGCAGCCAGGTTTGTCCTTTCACATATTAAATTTGAAATTTTTAATTCGATATTTGGGAAGAAATGTCAGAAATGTCAACCGCAGCCAAAAATTTTAAAGGGTTTAAAAACACTATGTTTTGTGAAATTTTCATGAGGAAATAGTCAAATTAAACTAATAAAATCCAATCTTACATTTATACATAACCCATTGCAAAATATTCGGATTTACGGCCGCGCTAGCTCAATTTTTCTAATTTGGACGTTAATTTTGCACTTTTTTTTTATAAAAGTGACTTAAGATTTCTTTTACTTTTGCTATCTAAAATCTTTCTGAGGGTACAAATGGTCAAAAAAGAATGCACAAGAAACCATGAGAAACTATGTGATTGCAATAAACTTTAAGTTTTTTCTTCGCATTATAATGGAAACCTATGTGGTATGAAGGAATAAAATGTAGCATGCGACATGTCGCGTGCGACAGTGATTATTAAATATAATAAAAATATAAATATTTTTGAATCAAATAAAAAACATTTTTAAAATTCATCAATGCTTAATATATTAAAATTAGTCCCATTCAAATATTCCACCAGGTCCCGCTGAAATCAGTGTTTGAACTGTTCGCCTTGAAATCGACTTCTGTTTTTGTCGCATGCGAATGCATTGTTTTTTTGTAATTATCTTGAAAACTAACAATTGCCCAAAATCAACTTTAGCACCAGTTATAGTGCTAATTAAGAGCTAAAAGTTTCGTCTTTTGTCAAAATAAAATAATGTTTTAGCATATGATTTTCTTCACTTTGAATGCGTAGGAATGTCGCATTCGACATTTGAGAAATGCCCATATGTACTTACTACTTACGCTTATACGAAAATTAAAACGAGAACCGATTCTGAGTAGGTTAGATTTAGAGCCAATTTCACATCTAATACAGAGCACTGCACTATCTGTCACATAAACTAACATATATTTATCAGAGTCATGATACAATAAATACGAGGTAGTGCAAACACTTGCTCCATTTCGAAAGCGCATAACTTTGCGAGTCTGTGACGTCATTTGACAAATAGGCCTTAGGTTGGGAATCTGAACTTTTTTCGTTTTAATTTAATTGTTGCTATAATTTCCATTTATTTTCATTTTTTTCATACTGCAGCACACATTTTGATAAATGTCAGAAACTACAAAATTGTGAGTCTGTCACGTCACAATAGAATTTTTGATTTGACATGCCACGTATTGAACTACCTTCTATTTTTTGTATCATGTATCAAAGTAAATTGTTAGTTTACCTGACACATAGCTGCTATCTAGAGTCCTCTAAAGGCTGATTTCTCATCTCCTCTGTGCTATGTGTCAGATAAAGTTAAAATTTATTCTCTTTATGCTATTTGGAAGATGTGAAATCGGGCCTTAATTTGATTTTCTCTGAGCAGTATGTCTATACAGCTGATTCAATCACATCCGGCTTCTATCATCAGCTTACTTTGCTGTTGACTGCACGTACGTAATAAACTTTAAATGCCGAATCATATCTGATGAACCGTAGGTGCTGGTCTAAGTGACCCATTTGCTGATTTCAAATCGACCTGGACGACCGTGGATTCTCGTTTAATTATAAACAAATTGCGTAACTGAGTGCTGTAAATTCGAACTTGCCTTAACAAAGGTCCTGGCATTGAAGTAACGACTTCACGGGCTAAAACTGTTATGTGAGACCATAAAACGAAAAATTTTCAGAATTATTTAAACTAGAAAAAAAAACGCTTATATCAAAAAATAATCATCTAACGAAGATCGTTACAATTCTGAAACGTTAATCAATGCAGCTTACATTAAATCAAAATTGGTAGGTTACTTATTGTGGTCACGGGACCGACAAATGTAAACAAACCTCGGGTAACACTTTTACGCAAATATCTCTCGAGCCTGGCGATCTGGCGGAAAAACGGAAAATTGATTTGAATTTCCGTACAGAAATACAGAATACGCGTTTGATATCTTTTCTGGTCCAAAAGCTGGTAACCTGTGTTATTATACATAGCTTTCTAAACTAATTGTGTATGACATACACTGCCACTGCATGTATAATATAAGATAGAATTGATATGGGTGATGGTTGAAAACTGATTTTAAATTTAATCAAACATAATTATGCATAGAAATATGAATAAATCTTACCATACAACGTCTCGAAGACTTCTCGCCACAGCTGCGGAATATATGCTCAAATCTCCATATAAATAAATTATTAGACACAAGTAAAACAGCATGCGGCCAAAATCATTAAAGAAAAGAGTTGCCATTTCACCCAGTTCAAATTTCTGCGACAGCTGGTAGTAATGAAATTCGGCATTTTGGATAGTCAACGGAACCCTTTCCAGTTCGCGACCAACACCTCTTTCTCCTACCATTGCAGATGACGGTGAATCAGGCTCATCTTCATCTTCGCTGTTCTGTTCAGAGTTCCGGATTTGGCGCAGGGCCTGCAGGTTTTGCCAGTTTTTGATAGCGTTAGTGCACGCCATGGCCTCGATTATGAATGTTACCGTCATGTAACTTATCGTGGCTAGCAACATGATTACAATTAGGCTGAGAACCCATCCTGCTCTGGCGAATACTCCTGGCAGGGTTAATGCTCCAGTTCCCACGATAAGATTAAAAATGAAGATGAAACCGACCTGAAAGACGAAATCCGCAAGTCACTTTATGGATTAAATTAATTGAAATTAAAGTGTCTGTTTTAAAAGATTTTCCTTTAATAAAATTACCTTTAAATACAACTATCAGCCTGAAGCCGATTTTTATTCTCTGTGCCAAAAGAACAAAGAGTATAATGAGTTTGTGCAAATGTATGAAGGAAGCATCTCCGACCCTATAAAGTATGTATATTCTTGATCAGCATCAAGTATAGTAAAGTATAGTATTGCCCCAAACCCTAAGTGTCAATTTCTCTTCTTCCATATAGCTGCTATGTGTCAGATAATCTTAAAATTTACACTGCCATTTGTTAGTTTATGTGGAAGATGTGAAATCAGTCCTTAGTCTGGCAGTGTGCCAGATAACTGGCATACAAAAAATCTGGCAACCTGCCAGTGTGTCTGAAGGCTAGTTAGTATGACTATGCGACTCAGAGACTCAGAAGTTAGCTTAGCCTTCTAGTAAATTTTAATTTCTTAATATTAAATGTTTACCAACAGCGATGTTCACAATTGAACCTGGGTAAAATTGATCAGTTTAGCTATTTCGTAACTCAACGGGGGACCCTGCACGGTGCAAACTTCTAGACAAATCAAGGGCGTAAGTTAAAGTCGGCTCTAACCGACTTCGATATACCCGTTACTCATGGGAAGAAATGTTTAATAGCCTCCTGTGTTCCTAAGGGGGACCGCCAAAAACTATGCAACATTTTTTAACTCGGCTATTTATTATCCTATCTTTATAAAAAAATTTCCGAGATTATAGATATTGTGAATATAAATGTACGTTTTAAATTTGAGAATAAAATTTGTGGGAGTTATTTAACATTTGACGCATATTTATGTAAAATATGTAGTTGTATTTAAATAATGTTAGGTTTATTTTGGAGGTTTAAGGCCAAGATTGCCACAGAACCTCCTAAGTCAGTCGACCACTGCGTTTCCTATTGAACATTTTGATTGTATCCACGACAAATAATTTCGCAGATGCTAACTGCCGCTGGATATTACATACTTGTACATAAGTATGTTCTTATGTGGAAGTGAAAATTTCTTGATGGACAATAATGATTACCAAAAACTTCAGTATTTAACATTTGTTTGTTAAGTAAGAGTGCTTACCAAATTGGAGTAGGAAGGTGCATCCACAGGTGCGTTCACAAGGCGGTGCCTAGGCATTTCGGATGAAAATATTGATGTCTTTGTTTATTTGCTTGTTGTTTTCCCACAAAAGAAAAATAATTATCAACATCAATGTATATGTATGTGTAAGTGTTGTAAACACAAGCTATAGAGATGAGCCATATCGATTTAATTTTCACGAGTAACGAGTCAAGTCCAAGACACAGTCCCAGCTCTACACTATTTACAAAATCACACCATACACATTCAAAACTCATGAATACCACTTTTAGTGGTATTTCTGAAAGCGATTTAGAATTGATTTAAGTAGGGCATCCACACACGAATTTATTCGACGAATAAATTTGTCAAACAAGAATTCATTTGCCCTCTAACCAGTCGAACATTTCTCACGAACATCATTTGCTTGAAAATCTCAACGAGTAAACATGAAAATATTGCAGCGAAAACTAACATAATCATGGCGATACAAATTAGCTTAAAGCATTATTTCATCATTTTGGGGGCATTCAATAAATTCCATCCATAATTCGTTGCTCATTTGCGCACGAACACCTGCACTAACGACGAACATTTCGTCGAGCACAACAAATTCGTGTGTGCCCAGCTTTAGATTTCGTGAAAGCAAATCTAAATCAGTTGAAGACACGATCCTTTTTGCGCACTGATTTGATTTAGACTCGTGAACAGCTGTTAGTGTAACAGAACATCTGATTGATAATTGGCGCAAAAGTAATCAAAGCAAAGTGCCTGAAAGGCCACGGCTATGGGCAAAAATGCAGTCAATGGCAAAACCTTTTTGGAGAAGCGATAGGCATTGGGGTTTACTCTCATCATTTCTATTCTCATTCCCTTTGCAGTTATAGCGAAGAAATGGAGCTGGAGCGAAGAGGGTTTCGAGGGCAAAATGACTGCCGATTACATTGAGGTGGGATTCAAGCGTCTCGACCCTGCCTCCATCAAGGACTACTTGGCCAACATCCCCAAAGTCCTAAGTGCGAGTTTCAAGTCCAAGCTAAGCTTTTCTATCCGTAAATAAAAATCGGAATTGGTGTCTTTTGGAAATGAGTGAGAAGTGAAACTTTATTTGAATATTAATTGACTCCAATCGCCTCCACATAGCCCAAACAAGTGTCGGGGTCGAAGATGAACATATTGCGATGCGGTGACCCATTTCAGTCACTACTTTGATTACCTCCTGGGCCACAACAGCCACTGCTGGCGATATATTGGTAAACAGTACGTACAATGCCTCGTTACTAGGAGCCGATGTGATCAGTAGATCAACACGGATGGTCTGTAACACTTTATGGTCCGACTCCCTGGTTTTTTAACTGGGATAGCGTTGATGAGAAGAACGAAATTTGCTGAAGAATCCGAAGCAGAACTATGCCTGGACCATTGCGTTTCAACTTGCGCTGGTAGCCCGGGGCAGTCACATCAAAGAATAGGCTAGATACTGCAATTCACGTTGCACGAGAGTATGCACCGTTTCGCTATACATACATACAAACGGTCTGTATACATATGTACAGTATGTTGTCAGCCGTGCTCTTCCAATCTAAAGTTAATTGACTTTATTGCAGGTGGCCATTGAACGTGTCAGGGAGTCCTTTTCAAAAGATTCTTTTTTGGAGCAGACAAATTCAAAACGGGCCAGCATTGACCAAAATTTCGCAAGCGACAAGCGGACCGAGGTGTTAGAGAAGGCCATATTGGCTTTGAACACACCTACGAACCAATATGGCTTTCCTTATTATTTATGCAATTATATATTTAAAATATACCTCACAACCCTAAACAACTTATTGTCAACATTATTTGCATGTATTACAAACATTACTTCCCTACCTCCTTCTTGTCTTTTTGCTGCTGATCATTGATTACGCGTTGGTAAAACTTGTTTAGGTTATGGTAATTAAAGGAAGCATAATTCTCATTGATTTGCTCCTGCATTTCCTGTTCCTTGTTAAAGATTTGGTCCAAATCCTCAATCTTCTTTTGTTCATTTTGCAACTGTGCCAGCATGGACAAGTTCTGGAAGAGGGAATATTCACTTTGTTTATATTAATTTTTCGAGTTGCAAAGTAATCAAATTACCTGACGATATTGTGACTTCAGTTCATCCAGCTTGGCATGCTTTTTCTGCTCATCTTGTGGCCTACATTTATGCTCCAAGTAGAAATCCTGAAATTGCAGCACATGCTTTGGCATACGAAAAGTTGCTTTGTCCAGCGCATTGACTTGGGCCAATCTCTTGTTGGTGGACTCCTGAATAGAATGCAACACCTGGGCCTTTTGCTGGGCCAATAGATCAGAAGTGGCGGGCGTTTCGATTTTCTTTATAGCCTTGTCGACGGCCTTGCTTATAAGGCATTGCACCAGGTGATTGCCTAATGATGGAAATAAAGGCGAATTAAGTTTTAATGTAATAAAAGAAACTGAGAAATCTGCAGGCCTGTTCTCGTTACCGAATTTGAGTGGATCTAAATCGAAAACGGGAACGGGCCTGACCTTACGCTCTGCCAAAATCTGTTCGGCGGTGAAATTAAAAAACTCCAGATCGTTGGCAGCCAAGTCCATTTTGTAAGGGTTAACTGGTTTGTAAGAAAACTGTTTAATAAAATTTAAGACATTTAATAATTTGTAAACAAAAAGTCGCGCTGTTGAACGCTAGTGTGACCGTACCAGAAAATGGTTGGTAGCCCTTACAACCATTATTTAAAAAAAAAAAACTAGTTCCAATAAATTCCAAATATATTTTCTATAGGTAAAAATTACACAGGCTACAGCTTTCAGCATTATGATGCGTTTACATTGGGGCACAGTGCGTCACATTTCAGGTTCACAGTGGCACAGCGCAATGTGAACTGCCAATGCCTTGGCACAGACATCGTGTGTCACAGTTACAGAACGAGTACTTTTCAATGTGAACACAAGTACTCGTTTGGCGTCACAGTGGTTCTGTGACCGAGGCGGGCACGTTTGCGCCCACAATAATTGATCAGCTGTTTTACTGAGTTAGCTCAAAATTAGCTCATTTGAACTATTTTGAGTGTGCCAAGCCAATCGCGCATGTTGGTTTTGCTGGCACAATGCGATAACTTTGTTTTGATATTTTCGACTTACAAATTTTAATAAAAGTAAATATGCGTCATTTTTAGTGCTTTTTTGTATTTATTTAATTGTAATTAAATTACATTTTTCAGCTGCAAGAAATGAATTCGCGAAAGGTAACAGAGCTAGTGCCGTGTGCTGTTATTGCGTTGTAGGTGCTGGACGATATGAAGATGATGATGAACCCATGGCAAATCGCTCATGATGGATAGACAAAATTAATTTGACTCGAGCGAAAGAAGGAATGTTTCCAAGTTGAATGCAGAGTTGCGAAGTATTCTGCACAAATTTATAAATTATGTGCGCTTGGATGCAGCCACTTTCGATCAGCTCTTTTGTTGGGAGAAAGTAGACGGCGACTTTCGTGAGCCAATTTCACCTGGCGATAGACTAACAGTGACACTGCGCTATTGGGCTTCAGGATCCAGCATGACATCCTTCTCATACAAGTTTAGAATGTCAAAGGCAACAATATGTGGAATAATTCCAGAAACAGCATCGCATACAGTTGAAAAGTATTGGAGACGAGTAATTAAATATGTTTATTTATTTGATATGTGTATATTGAAGTAGGAGTGGTAGCACCTAATGCCAAAGTAAGTATCTTTAAGATCCTCCAGATTTCGTTTTTTTTTATTTTGTTTCTAAAAGATCCTCCAGAACCTCATACTTTTGAAGAGATTCTCCTCTCCTTCAATTTGGTCAAATTCATCCAATTGACTTGAATGTGCGGCTTGAGTAGCATCGGTTGGCCGTGTAGCTTGAGTAATGCCGAAGCCTCATATTACCAAGTAGGACCTTCTCCTGCATGTTTGTTAACACCCTGTTAACACATATTAGGAATTCCAAAGCCAAGTCCGGATGCTTATCTTCGAACCAAGCGCCCCAAGACTGCAAAAATATCAATAAAAATACAATTACATGCTGCAGGCAGCATTTGTATTGAATTGCAAACTCACACGAAATGTGTTTCGCAAGCTGTTCCACTTGTCGACAGCGTCTTTCTTGGTGACGCCAAGCTGATCGGCAACGCTACTCCAGCTAGACTCCTTGGCATCACGATTTTTATAATTGATGCTGGTCATATTCCAGAGGCATTCCGACTCCTCGACGGCTTCAATAAGCTTTGGGATCATATCGGCATTCCACTGCATTAATTCTTTTCGATCATTCATTTTTGGATTGTTGATATTGTATTGTGGATCTGGCTCAGTGCTCATGAACTCGCTTAATGCTCACTTTTGTGCGCAATGTAACCTCTGTGACGACAACAAGAAGCGTTCACATCAAAAGTACTCATTTGGCTTGTCATTTGGCTGACCCAGCGCTGTGAACACTTTTGACTTCTGAGTACTTTGGGCACAGAGGGTCACAGACGACATTTTCACAGTGTGACGCTATGTAAACGTAGCATTGCGGCGCTTGGATAAGATTAATTCGAAGATGAGCATCCGGACTTGGCGTTGGATCATGAATAATTTTCCAGGAATTTTCACCCCTGGGTGGCGGATTTTCCGACATTGGAAAATCACATTTCAAATTATTTTGTATTCTATCCTTACAAACCGAGTTTCAAGCCAATCTGATGAAAAATAATTTTTTGCCTACAGAATTTTCCGGCCATTTTCCCCCTGGTCGGGTTTTCCAAAATCGGGAAAACACGTGTCAAATTATTTCGCGTATTACGCTTACGACCCAAATTCATGTCCATCAGATAAAAATAAAATTTTTCCCATACAAACTTTTCCGACGCTTTTCCTGCTTTTCCGGTTGGAATTTTCCAAAACCCCGTCTTAGTACGCACTTTTACCACTAATGGAAACTCCTGTCCAAATGTCAGCCTTCTATCTCTTACCGTTTGCGCGCTGCGTTGATTGCCAATCAGTCAGTGAATCAGGACAAAATGTTTTATATATAGAGGAGACTAGCATAAAACTCGTCGCGCTTCGCTGCGCCGCTATCAGTATAGCCTTTATCAGTATGGAACCAATATACCACGTCCACACATCCCACCCACTTCCCACTCAGCGATCGCTATCGTTATCGTTATTATTATCGTGATCGTTATCGTTCTCGTTCTCCGTATTTTATCCTTACAAACCGAGTTTCAAGCCAATCGGATGAAAAATAATTTTTTGCCAACTAATTTTCGGGGAAATTTCACGCCTGGGGGCGGATTTTCCGACATTGGAATATCACATTTCAAATTATTCCGCATTCTATCCGAACAGACCGAGTTTCAAGCCAATCGGACGAAAACTAATTTTTTTGCCTACAGTATTTTGCGGGTATTTTCACGCCTTTGGGCGGATTTTCCGACATTGGAAAATAACATTTCAAATTATTTCGTATTCTATCTTTATAAACCGAGTTTCAAGCCAATAAGATGAAAAATAATTTTTTGCTTACTGAATTTTCCGGGAACTTTCACGCCTGGGGGGCGCATTTTCCGACATTGGAAAATCACATTTGAAATTATTTCGTATTCTATTATTACAAACCGAGTTTCAACTCAATCGAATGAAAAAAAGTTTTTTGCATGCAGAATTTTCCGGCCATTTTCCTTCTGGGCGGATTTTCCAAAATCGGGAAAACACGGGTCGATTTAACTCGCGTACTATGCTTGCAAACCAAATTTCAAGTCAATCGGATGAAATAAAAAAATTTTCCCATACAAACTTTTCCGACGCTTTTCCGGCTTTTTCGGTTGGAATTTTCCAAAACCCCGTCTTAGTACGCACTTTCACCACTAAAGGAAACTCCTGTCCAAATTTCAGCCTTTTATCTCTCACCGTTTGTACTCTGCGTTGATTGCCAATCAGTGAATCAGTCAGTCAGTCAGGACAAACTGTTTTATATG
Organism: Lordiphosa magnipectinata; assembly: GCA_037044535.1. Lineage (NCBI taxonomy): Eukaryota > Metazoa > Arthropoda > Insecta > Diptera > Drosophilidae > Lordiphosa > Lordiphosa magnipectinata. Next base: position 163,217 of record JBAMBO010000888.1, on the reverse strand, counting down.
TAGAGTAGAAGTAGATGTATGAACTCTTTATAATAATCAAACATGCAAAACTACTAAATGAAATTAAATAAAAAAAATTTGTGTTCCTTCAAAAAATCGGCAATGTTTGGTGTCATTTTGTTGGACATATACACACACACGCGGGCACAAAAATACAGTTAACTCGTTTGTATGCAGAATGCATTCTCTCTCTCTCTCTCTCTCCCTCTCTCTTTGTAGTTTCTTCTAAATGGTTGTTAAAAAAAAAAAAACAAAATAAAAAGCAAGTGAGTGGGATGTGGGTGGGAAGTCCATAAGAACTAGGTGGTTAATGGGTGGGAAGTCGGTGCAAAGTGGATGGAAAGAGGATGGAAAGTGGGTGGGACGTGGGTGGGATGTCGGTGGGAAGTGGGTGCGAAGTGGATATAAAGTGGGTGGGATGTGGGTGCGAAGTGGGTGGGAACTGGGTGGGGGTAGGTGGTTAGTGATTGGGATGTGGGTGGTAAGTGGGTAAGAAGTTGGTTGGATGTGGGTGGGACTTGGGTGGTAAGTGGGTGGAAAGAGGGTTGGATGTGTGTGGGAAGTGGGTGGCATGTGGGTGGCATGTGGGATATTGGTTCCATACTGATTAAGGCTATACTGATGGCGGCGCAGCGAAGCGCGACGGGTTTTCTGCTAGTAATTTATAAATTTGTGCAGAATACTTTGCAACTCTGCATTCAACTTGGCAAACATTCCTTCTTTCCCTCGAGTCAAATTAATTTTGTCGATCCACCATGAGCGATTTGGCTTGGGTTCATTATCATCATCTTAGTCCAGCACCCGCAACACAATAACAGGACACGCCACTAGCTCTGTTGCCTTTCGCGCACTCATTTCTGGCAGCTAAAAAATTTAATTTAATTACAATTAAAACAAGTAAGAGCGCTGTACTCGAGTTTCCCGACTACAAAATACCCTGTTCAATTGAGACAATTGTTTAAAAACTTTAGTGTTTTTGCTCGTATCTTATTTTCCTTTTGAGAGTAGTTAGATGTAAGGCCTAGGATAGCATATGTTAAGCCACAAGGTTCTAACTTTAAAATTGTGGCTGTGACAATTTTTTCGCGGTTTAAGGGGGGAGGGGGGGATATTTTCAAAATCTGAAACAAACTTGATCTGGGTACGGTATTCACCTATGTGCATGCCAAAATTTGTGTCTCTATCTCTTATGGTCTCTGAGATCGACGTGTTCATACAGACAGACGGACAGACGGACATGGCTATATCGACTCGGCTGTTGATGCTGATCAAGAATATATATACTTTATAGGGAAGCTTCCTTCTGCCTGTTACATACATTTGGACAACTTCATGATCCCCTTTTCCCATTTTTAATGGGAACAGGGTAAAACGAGAGCATAAGTTAAAGTCGGCTATAACCGACTTCGAAATACCCGTTACTCATGGAAAGAAAGGTTTAATAGCCTTCCTGTGTGTCTGAGGCAGGACAGCCGAAAAGTATGCAAGATTTTTTTAACTCGGCTATTTATCATCCGATCTTGATGAAAATTGGAGGGCTTATAGATGTTGCGAATATTAATGTAAGTTTTAAATTTGAGATCGATATCTCAAAAATTGTGGGAGTTATTCAACATTTTTTATTGTGGGGGCGTGGCAAAAATTTGAAATAAACTTGATCTGCGTGCAGACAATAGGAGTCTACATTTCAAAATTGGTTGCTCTAGCTCTTCTAGTCTCTGAGATCTAGGTGTTCATACAGACAGACGAACGGACGGACGGACGGACGGACGGACGGACGGACGGACAGACGGACAGACGGACATGGCTATATCGACTCGGCTGTTGATACTGATCAAGAATATATATACTTTATATGGTCGGAAATGATTCCTTCTGCCTGTTACATACATTTGCACGACTTTAGTATACCCTTTTACTCTACGAGTAACAGGTATAAAAATACACGAAAGCACTAAAAATTACGCAGATTTACCTTTATCAAATTTCTTAAGTCGAAAAAAAACAAAACAAAGTTATCGCAATGTGACAGGAAAACGAGCATGGGCGATATGCTTGACACAATAAAAATAGTTAAAATGAGCTAATATTGAGCTTACTCATTGGATCAGCTGTTCAATTAATTGTGGTCACAAACGTGCCAGCCTCGGTCACAGAACCACTGTGACGCCAAACGAGTACTTGTGTTCACATTGAAAAGTACTCGTTCCTGTGACAAGGCATTGGCCGTTCACATTGCGCTGAGCCACTGTGACCCTGAAATGTGCCGCACTGTGCCCCAATGCAAACGCAGCATTAGACTTTACAACGGGTTCGAGCCCCCGCAGAGTGGTCCAAATGGCTTCGCTAGCATGCCGCTAATTAATTCAAATTTTGACTTTAAAAAATCCAGTATTTTTTTGTTTCCTTCTAATTTACATTTATTAAAAGTGCTTAGAAATGCTTTTACATAAGCTTTTAAAGGCAACACTGATCCGCTGAGAGATTTTAAAGTGACCATATGTCTAGCCAAGTGGCTTGCAGAAAATAGCCGGCAATTCTTGATTGATACTTATTTCGCTGTAAAAACGCAGTTACAATTATTCTATTAAAAATCTTTTTGCTTTTATTATTAAAAGGTATGCATTAAATTGAAAAAATATGCTTATGACCCGTCCGTACATGTGAAGTTCATAAAATGGGTTAGAAGTATGGCGTTTTAGAATCTTCGTTTTAGTTACCTACCACTGTCTTCTTTGGAGTATAACTAAAATTGGAAAAATTTGGATAAGGCTGGAATGTCGCTTTAAATTTTTGGGCACAATTATTGTCGCAATTTTTATTTACTGGACAAAAGTCGATGCTGTGTTTCATCTCAGCCTCTTTAAAACATTGTGCGGCCAATTCAAGCACACTTTGATTCACTTACACCAACGACTTTTCCTCATAGACCGAAAATTGTGACTAAAAATGTCCCTAAAAATTTAAAGCAAGCCAGCTTGGCTTTTTTCATTAGTGTGAGTTAATTGTGCAATATGAAGTGCAACTTTCCGCAATTTCTCAAGATTTTTTGACTTTTCAGTGGAGATGTCAGTATCAAAGCGTGCCCTATTATTTAAGGTGGCAGAACAAAAAAATAAAAAAAAGCGGGTAATGAAGGCTTCTGTTTTCGGTACTGTTTAAAAAAAATAAAATTTACTAAGACTGATTTAGCAGAATTTGATAAAAAATTATACATTTTTGTTAGCAGGCTTGCTGAGAGATGTTAAAGAATCAAAAAATTTTTTCAGAAATAAATTCCGAATGTGAATAATAACCAAGTTTCTTTTTGTTTTGCTTTAAATAAGTGTAAACTACTATTATAAACATGAAAATACTTTTTTTTACTCTTTTTAAGCAACTTCCAAATAGTATTTGTATGAGATCCATAAGATGTGGCCCAATGGCCCAACTTTTGTGTAACTTTCACAGAACATGTAGTTATGCCTAAAACTCTTTAGTTTCGGGTTTCATCGCGATATCTCTCTATTTGTTCGTTGTATTACTTAAATGGCGCTAGCGCAGCCATTAGGACCACTGTGCCCCGGAGGTTTGAAGCCTCGTTTAAAATGTTGCTATAGTGTTTGGATGTGGTGAGATATGTGAGACATTCGGATTTGACATTTGTGAAATTTAGCTTATTAACTTAATATTATTAAGTAAACAAACTAGCCTTTTTAAGCTCGATACCTCGAGTTATTTTATGTTTGCACATAACTTTAAAACAGGAACATAATCTACAAGCAAACCCAATATTTTTATTCATAAGAAAAAGTCTGCCACAAAAACACGGATTTTTTCTTTGGCGCCAAGCTGTATTTACCTAATGGGGAAATGCTTCCTGCCGCACGTTTCAAAATAAATATACTATTTAAAAGGCAATTAATTAAAATTAAATAAAAATTTACTATACACTTCAAAAAGGTACACATAATAATTTAAGCCTTTCGAATTTGATTCAGAAAATGTAAATTTCCTTTAATATTTAGAACCTCGCATATTTAACATATTATTTATCAGCTACTTCTTGGCGTTCCCATCGGACTGCTTCTTTCTGTTTGCCAATATGCTCGTAATGAAGAACTCTCCAGCTTTGTAGGAGCTGCGCACAAGTGGTCCACTCGCAGTATAAAGGAATCCCAGCTGATTACCTCGCTCTTCCCAATGCTTGAACTTTTCCGGCGTCACATACTCGATGACTTTTAGATGTTTCTTGGTGGGCTGCATATACTGACCCAAGGTCAGACATTCTACACCAGCTTCCCGCAGATCCAGCATTGTTTGCTCCACCTCGCCATCGGTTTCGCCCAAACCCAACATTATAGAGCTCTTTGTAACGAGGTTAGGATTAAAGCGTTTCGCCTCGCCCAGCACTTTAAGCGTTTGCCTGTAGTGGGCACGTCTATCCCGGACGAACGGTGTCAGCTTCTCCACAGTTTCAATATTGTGTGCATAAACGTCCAGCCCGCAATTAGCAATTGCTTCCACACAGCTTAGATTGCCGCGAAAGTCCGGCACCAAACATTCGACAAAGATATTTGGATTACTGAAAGACCAAATACTGTACTCATATCAATAAATTGGTGCTTCTTCCCTTACCGAGCCTTGATTTCTCGCACAGTCTGAGCAATATGTTTGGAGCCACCATCCGGTAAGTCTGGAGTGCAAAAAGCATTTATTTACATATCGCCTTTGCAATGGCATTCAAATACCAACCGTCACGATCCACAGATGTCAGCACTATGTAGTCCAAGCCCCAAGAAGCCACAGCTTTGGCTGTGTTAACAGGCTCGTTTTCGTCTAGCGGCGGTGGCACACGAGCCGTCTTTACCGAGCAGAAGCGGCAACCGCGTGTGCAAGTGTCTCCCATTAGCTGGCGGAAAGTACAATTCGTCGAGAGTGTTAGCTATCAGTTGAACAATCGCTGTCACAGAGGTCATCTTACCATAATCGTTGCGGTCTGTGTTCCGTGCTCGCCACCGCCCCAGCACTCGCCTATGTTGGGACAGCGCGCCTCCTCGCATACGGTGGATAGCTTAAGTTCTCGCAGCTGCTCCTTGATCTTGGCAAAGTTCTTTCCCATGGGAATTGTAGTTTTTAGCCAGGGGGGGAGGCGCAAGCGTTGCTCCTCCCCTTTCTCACGGCGCAATTTTCCCTCGTAGTCCCAATCTTCCTTTGAGTTTTCCGGATTCTGCACAAAATCCTGAAAATTGGGTCCTTTGGCAAGGCGTTCGCGAATCTCTTCCAGCTTTTCCGCATTTGTTGCTGCTGAACGCTGCGTAAAAAACAAACATAAGCACTTTCACTTGAATGTATATTTGGATATCTGCTGCTTACGATCAGCGATGGCGATTTAATTGGCGACTTGAGTGTCCGCAACATTTTACATGCGTTTACTTGCATAAATAAATAAAACTAAATTTTTGCCAATTATTTATTATTACGAAATGATAAGTGTGACCAGTCCATCAAAAGTATATCTGCCATATTAGCAGCTGTGAGCCACATTGTTACTTTGTCACTGAATAAAAATAGTCACACTGTCCCAAAACAAAAGAATTGTCACTTTTTGCATTTTTGTTTTGGCAGTTCCTTTGTTGAAGTGTATACTAAGCTTAATATGTGGTTTTTATTTTCTTTTTGCCTTTTGTTAGTTACGATTTGTTGGTTCGATATGTCGGATATAGTCTTTTTTTTTTTTTTGGCTAGTGTCACTCCGTCGTGACGTCGAGTACGGCCGCTTAACGCATTTAGCCGTTTTGGTGATAATCAGTGTTACCAGTTTCGTCGGCCTTAGTGATGGTTCAGCTGTAAAACGGCTAACGAGTATTCCCAATTTAAAAAGTGACAGGTAGTGAAACGCTCTGGTGAGTATTGTAATACGACTTGCAAAACATAAAACTTAAAATTCTAGTCCAGTATGTTTAATGAAAGCCGCTAACTCTCTGAAAAATAGCAGTTCTTTTGTCATTAAGAGATCTTTTAAGTTTGAAAATCGTTTAACAATTTTAAATTTTTTCCTCGCAGCGGAGAATCTTGAACACTCAAATATATCAACTTTTGGCAAACATTATAAAAATAGTCCGACCTCGCTTTGATCGTGAATAGGTATACATTATTATATGTATGGTCAGTCAAAAGTCCGTTTCTAAGCTTGATTGTGTAAGCATCCCATTTCAAGTGAGAATGCCAAGGAACAGTCGGAACGTCAGTAAAGACATCTGCAAAGTAATACTCCTTTGTCACCTTATAGTGGTTATTCCAATTAGAGTGTATTCTTTTTTTAATGTTCCTTAAGGCTTCACCAACGCTGAAGTTGAACTCAATGCTAATGCCATCATAGATAGCATCCTTGGCTGCTTTGTCAGCATCTTCTTTAACTTGTAGGCCTTTGTGACCTGGTATCCAAATAATTTTTGCCAGTTTTAGCTCCGGCCTAGTGAGCATGTTGTGTATAGTGTTACACAGATATACATTGGATTTTTTTTGCTTTAGAAGACTAATAGTACCGAGACTGTCGGTGTATATAACAAAATAATCACTTTACCTATCACAGGCGTATTCTATAGCTAGCTTAATAGTTAGTAGTTCAGCAAATACAGTCGAACGGTCCTTGTCTGACTTATATTTTAATATCAAATTATTGGTGGAATCAACCACCGCCATACCGACTGAGCTTGTAGATAAGGAAGCATCAGTGGCAAGGATAAGAAACTCCAGGTCCCTGTGAAATGTATACGATTTTTGAAATTCACTTTTGATCAGCTGTATGCAAGTGTCATTTTTGCTTTGAAGGAAAGTTTTACCTATCAGTTCAAGCTTGGGATTAATTTGGTAAGGCTGAGCTGGAGAGGTTGATTCAAAAATGTCCGAGAACAAGTTGAAACACCGCTGGTAGCTCGAGTCCTTGGTAAGTAGATTGATCTTGTTGAAGACTTGAGGGTTGAGACTCATAGTCTTCAGCAGTTCTTTAGCTGTTAAGAGGGGTAGCCTGAACTCAGGAGGAAGAACCCCCGATAGAGCATAGATTAAATGAGTAGGTGTGCTAGGTGTTAGCCCAACACATCTCCTCAGCACTGAGAGCTGCGCAGTGCTTAGTAGCTTATTTGTGGTGAGATTTAGATTGGAGAAAGCTGTTGCAGCATACTCTTGCTTCGATCGCACAAAGCTTTTAAAAGCATTAAAAAGTATTAAAGCTGAGGTAGTAAATTTTCATTCTCTAGAAAGCTGTTGATTCTTATTCTCATTCTGCTGATTATGGTTTTAGCCATAACTGAAATAAGAGATATAGGTCTATAATTTGCGAACACATCTAAATTTCTTCCTGTTTTTGGAATGGGTTTAATCTTTATCTCTCTCCACTCACTCGGAATAATGCACCGCGTGAGCTTTTCTTCAAAAAATTCTAGAAGTTGATTTTTAGAGTCATCGTTTAGAGTATTTAGCATCTCATATGTTATTCTGTCGAGACCTCCAGCGGAACCGCTTTTAGCAGCAAGGACTTTTTACAGTTCTTGCAGCGAAAAAGGGTCATGTTGGTTCTGGGTAGTGTCTGGCTCATAGGAAAAAGGACTTGAGACATGGCTTTTCAGAAGGCATAGATAATTTTGGTGTTCTGTTTCTTTTAAGGAATCGATTTCTGTGTTTATTTTACTTTTGAGACTCGCTAAAAAGCGCCAAGCTTTTCTAGAGCAGGGTCGCATGTTCACCTGCTCTTGCTTTCTTTGAAAACTTTCCTTTTTGGCTTTTTTGACAGTGTCCTTCCATCTGACCTTGAGTTCATATGCTTTTTCACATTTCGAGCTGGTCGAATCTCTAATGGCTTCTTTTTAAGCGGCAATGTAAAACCTAAATTGTTTGCCAAGCTCGTCATTCCACCAGTATTTCGGTGTGTGACCTATACTTAGAGTGCGAGTGGCAGACTTTATTTTCCCTTTGATTTTCTCCGTAAGGTCTTCTAGGCAGTTAGATTCACTGATAGTGTTAATGCTTCGAGTTAACTTGTGTTTAGACCGAAAGATTTGATTTTTTACTTTGGCTATCATTTCAAACGTGATAGGGAAATGGTGGCTTCCTTCCAGACAGGTGGGATTAAGCTCCCACTTGAAGTCTGAAATACAGTTTGTGAATGTCAAATCCAGCACTGAATTTGACGTTCCATCAGCAAACGCTTTAAAGGTGGGTTTGCCATTGTTTATGCAACAATCTTTTTCTGCTCCTTGAAAAGGTCAAAAGATTGATTTGGAAAATACTGCTCCAGAAATTCTTTTCTGGCCAGCTTTTTAACAGTCATGATTTTCGTTATATCATTTTCATTTTGCCATACAGGACATTGTCTTTTGTGCCATGCACGATGACCAGTATCATTGCGCAGAAGGCACTTCTCTCCCTTACACTCGCCAAGGGTGGCCAACATTACAATCATACCTTCCACACGCCAGGCAGCGCTTGTAAGCATTGCCAAGTAGCAGTCACAGTTATCAGTCATCTCTATTCGAATAGTATTTTATGCGGTATTTTAAATGAACTGGTACTAGTTCAGCTTCGCTTTAAAACTCCCAAAGTTTCAGTCGCAGAGAGACTTTGAGAGATATTTGTGCTCCGTTTTCTTGTTGGAAATTAAAGGGGCGAGATACAGATTTAATAATAACAATCAACTTCCAAAAAGTGCAACATGTGAACTAGCAGTGCAATAAAATAATTATCAAATTGATTTCGGTGAAATGAAGATTTGAGCGCGAGTTTGATTTAATATTATTTTGCCTCGTCTTGGTGTTGCCCACACCTAAGAAAACTTGTTTTGTTTGCGTGCACTTTGGTTATACACACACATTCACATTCACTAACAACCACTGTAACTTAAACTTACATATACAAAAATTGCGATACATTGTGTGCAGTAGTTGCATGCGTTTACTCCAATTCGAGCTGGGTTCAATACAAAAGCAAGGACATACCAAAATGGGTAAGTTTCAAATCGGAAGTTCCGTAAATACCTCCGACCTTATAAAGGATTGTTTTGCCTTGTTGACCGTATGTAATCAAAGTAAACATTGAGCAGGCTTGGATCTTATGACCGCTTCCATTGCGTTGATTAGGCTTTGGTTTCGATCCCAAAACTATACGTGTCAGGGCTGCAAATCTCCTAATAATCAGGAGGGGTGCACCCCGCGAAATTTGTTCGGGTTCACGGAGCGGGTTCAGAATGTCGTTGAAACTGGGTTCAGTTTCGAACCGAAAAATATGTACATATGTAAATTGGAACAAACTTAATAATTTTATTCATATGTGGAAGTTTAGAGTCTTGACATTCTCAATATAATATTCGAGCTTAGTATAAGTTAATAATTAATATGTCTTCCAGTAAACTTATTTGGCTGAATAAAACAGTTTAAATCTACTGATACTTGTGTTGCAAAGCTTATAAAGGATGATTTTTTGAGTGTTTGTGTTTTTGAAAACTTAAAAAAAAAACAGATAATTTGCAATAGTGAGTGAAATATTTATTTGGAGCGTTACATCAATGCCTACCATTTATTTTTAAAGATTTTTATCATGTAAATGTTGACCGCGGCTACGCCTGAGGTGGTCCATCCGTAAGCTCAAATTTTGCTGTACTTTTCCAGCATTTCGGCCGGTATCCTACCAATGGCAGCTGTAATGTTGTCTTCCACGGCTGCAATTCTAGCTGGCTTGTCCCTGTACACTAGAGACTTCTTATAGCCCCACAAATAATAGTCTAGTGGGGTCAAGTCACATGATCTTGGCTTCACATGGGCTGGTCCAAAAAAGTGGGATTAATTGCTCACCAAACTCGCCACTCAATTGGTCCATGGTTTTGCGTGTGTACCATGTGGCACCGTCATGTTGAACCACATGAGCATCAAGTCCAATTCTTTCATTTTGGAAAAAAAAAAGTCGTTACACACGACTACGTTGGGGACAGAATCGAAAAGTGACCGGCAGAAATAAATAACGTCGTGGTTTTTGGCTTGAGGTGTCAAAATCAGTATTCGGGGGTTTTTGAGTGCTCTTTTTGCAGATTTTGCAGAACTTAAAACTATAACTATAACTATAACTATACGCAAATAATTTGATATATGGCCAACAAGTTCGATAATTTGGATAATTTAGCCAAATGTTCATCAAAATTTGGTCAAATTCTTTGCCTGTGTGAAAACAGCTGAAGGACTTAAATCCAAAAATTAAGTTTTAAAAATGGAACATTTTGATTTCATATGATGTTTTATTATAAAAATTTTTCACACATATAAACTATCTCGCTTTTTAAACATAAGTGCTTCTAATATTTCGTCAGTTTTTTGGTGTAGGTATTTGGCCTCTACAGCTAACAATTCTTTCAAGTGGGGTAGAGCTATGCAAAACTTATAAAAAAAAAAACTTGTGAAAACAGCTGAAGGACTTAAATCCAAAAATTAAGTTTTAAAAATGGAACATTTTGATTTCATATGATGTTTTATTATAAAAATTTTTCACACATATAAACTATCTCGCTTTTTAAACATAAGTGCTTCTAATATTTCGTCAGTTTTTTGGTGTAGGTATTTGGCCTCTACAGCTAACAATTCTTTCAAGTGGGGTAGAGCTATGCAAAACTTATAAAAAAACATTACACATATTTTTATACTTAAGTATGGATTCATAAGATTTGCTATTTTCGGCAAGACAAGTTAAGACTTTAATTTCAATATTAGAGTTTCATAACAACTCTCAGTTTCAACCAATCTTTTATTATTGGTAACGTAAGAGTCTACTGAATCCGTTGTATTTGAACTCTCATTGATAACAGTTTCCATACATTTTCGTAATTTCTTCAACATGCCAATCTTTAAATACTTTGTAATTATGTTGTTTTTATTTGGAATACACTTCAATTTAAATTTTGGAAGTGTCATAGTGGACGAAACAATCTATAGGCATTTTTATCAAGAAACTTGGGCAAAGTTGTGCTAGCGCGACCGTGCAACCGCATATTTCAAAATGAGTTATGAATAAATATAATGCTTTCATTAGTTCAATTAAATGGTTTCCACTTGAAAATATGATAAAACAAAGTGTTTTTAACCACTTTTTACTTATGGTCTCGGTGGACCTTTTGGTGGAAATGCACACATCTCTAAAGCTGGGGGCACCTGAAACACACATGCTCATTTTGGCGTTGCGTGAGTGTATTTCGCTCTGCGTTGTTGTTGTCATTTTTGCACGCACAGTAAATAGCGACGTGCCGGCCCCTGCTCTAAAGAGACTCTCTGACGATAGTGTAATAGCAAATTAAATATCTCTAAATATTTGAAAATTTAGCCTTCTTTGATGAAATAGAACAGGTTCTATTTATTAATTCTATGAGAATTTCGACAACCGACTACTTAGAGCTTAATATATATGACAAGTGTAAAGGCAGCTTTAGTATTTATCACTTTTTCATTCGATACATCTTCATCAGAAGATGAACATGGTAAAAAACATTGATGCTTTTATTCATTAGTTCCACTTGACGACTATACAGTTCAGCAATATGTTTTTTTGCAGGCTGTTTTTGTTCAAACGTAACAATATTTGGTTTCTTAGATTCAACAAGTAAGAGCGCTCTTGTCGAGTTTCCCGACTACAAAATACCCTGTTCAATTGAGAGACACATGCAAACACACTCACATACACAAACGCTAATAACTTTTGTGTTTTTGCTCGTATCTTATTTTCCTTTGAAGAGTAGTTAGATGTAAGGCCTAGGATAGTATATATTAAGCCACCAGGTTCTAACTTTAAAATTGTGGCTGTGACAGTTTTTTGCGGTTTAAGGGGGAGAGGGGGATATTTTCAAAATCTGAAACAAATTTGATCTGGGTACGGTATTCACCTATGTGCATGCCAAAATTTGTGTCTCTATCTCTTATGGTCTCTGAGATCGACGCGTTCATACAGACTGACGGACATGGCTATATCGACTCGGCTGTTGATGCTGATCAAGAATATATATACTTTATAGGGTCGGAGAAGCTTCCTTCTGGCTGTTACATACATTTGCACAACTTCATGATCCCCTTTTCCCATTTTTAATGGGAACAGGGTATAAAAATACAGATGTTAGAAAAGGGATTGAATTCAAAATGTGAGAACGTTTTTCTTAGCACTTTCTAAATATGTACGAACCTTCAAACGTATTTCGTATTGGAAAATGACCGAATTTAATAGAAAAACTTAATAAAATTTAATAGACCATTTTTTTTCAACCTAACCGAACCCTTTTTGACTTTTTTTTTTGGCTCCGGACCTGATTCCGACGGAATAAGGTTTTCTGCTCCGGTTCAGGTTTGATTCGGACTCGAAAAGCGCTCGTTTTGAAATTTCTTTTCAAAAATAGTTTTACCTTTTTACAGAAATCGGTGATGTGTCTTGTAAGGCGAACTCGAAAATTCTTTGACTCGCTTACACCAACGACATTTCATCATAGATAAAAATTGTTCCTAGAATTACACAAGGCAATACGAAAAAATCTCCACAAACGCCATCCACATTTCCATAGAAATGCGTCTACCTACCAAATCTATCAGCTTTGCTACGTCACCCTCAGTTTCCAAAATATAGCGAAAGATGTGAATTTTGCATATCTGGTGACATTTTGAATTATGCGGCTAGTATAAACGTAATTCCTTTTCTGATTACGACTTAAAGCGGTACTTCATACATCAACGTTTCGTAAAAAAAAGTTTCACGGTCTTAAAATTCGAAATTTCGAAAATCGACTTATTTTCCCTTTTTTATTGGTCTTAACTCCGTTATTTATTGACAGATCCCTAATATCCTAGTTTAGACCAGAATGGTGGGTATAAGGAGTAACGAAAAAAAAAAATTTTAAATTGAGCAACAATTACTCTTTTTATTTTGGCAATCATTTTCGAAAAAGTGGTTTCGAGAAAAAATTATTTTATTAGATTGCTTTTAACAAAAAATTATCAAAATCGGTTAAGTAGTTTTCGAGAAATTTGGGTCAAAGCGCGTCAAGACATAGTAAACAAAAAATCTCAAATAATTTCGAATTAAAATTGTTTAAAAAGCAACATTTTGGAAAAATACAAAAAAACAAGTAAGAAAGTCGGTCTATTCAATGTACCTGCAAAAGCAGCGCTGCTGCTGAGCTACGGCACCGAACTTTCGTTTGGTCATAACTTGACAAATAGATGGCGCCACTACTGTGACCATTTTAAAACTGACGAATAAATGGCGCCACTACTGCGGTAAAAATTGAAAATAAACTTGATCTGTCCTGCAAGTATAAGAAGGATATGGGTCATTCTTTTATAAACCGAACAGTTAAAAAACTCACCATTTTTGATTTCAATAAAAAAAAATCCGAAATTAGATCTCGACATGCCCACCTAAACATAATTTGCGGTTTTGCAAAAAAAATTTTTGTTAATTTTATAAACAATTTCAAAAATCGTCAAAAACGGAAAAATGGAAAAAAAGGGTTTTTAAAAACTGGATTTCTTAGGTTTGTTGTATCGGACAGGTCTCGTGTTGATATTGCTGAACAGTATTATAATGTATCTACTAAAATAATAATATATTAACTTTTTAAATTATTTAATAATAAGTAATTGTTGCTATATTTTATATATAATTTTTTCTCAGTGTTAACCATCATGATATAGCTTCTAAGAATATACAAATTATTGCCCTAAACATAACTTAAATTACGGTGCTTTCAAAAAGATGGAGACTTTTATAGTTTAAAAGATATTCATTTTTGAAGTTACAAACGAATAAAAATACTCCCTTAAATAAAGCTTTGCCACGCAAAGCTATGTGGCTGAATCTTGGCAATTAAGCTTTATATTTATCAAGCTTTTAAACAAAAAAATTCAGCTTCAGGCAGATCGGATGTCTATATCATATAGCTGCCATACGAATGCTATGATTAATTGAATTTTGTGGTGGTGTAGTGTGACCATAGTTTGCAAACTAAATTATACCACTAGCAAATTTAGCATTCCTATGGCAGCTATATGATATAGACTTTCGATCTGCATGATGTTGACATTTTTTAAAAGCTTTATTTTATTATTATTTTTTTTTTTGCAAAACAGCAATTTAAGTTTAATTTCGGATTTTTTTTTATTGAAATCAAAAATGGTGAGTTTTTTAACTGTTCGGTTTATAAAAGAATGCCCTTTATGGCCCATACATGTCAAACCTGTTTCTCTTACCATCTCTGAGATCTGTGCGCTCGCACAGACAGACAGAGGGACAGACAAACTGACGGACATTGAAAACAAAAAAGTTTTTTTTACTAAGACTTTTTTCTGATGAATCTTTTGTATGGCAGATATACTATAAAGTTGTCAGATTTTCATTAAACTTGGTGAAATTAGGTAAAAGCATAGAAAATTAATAAATGCGAAATTGGGGACTAGTTTTTGCTAGTTTTTAGACCGATCGTTCCTATAGTCATCCAAATGTCATACAAATGTACAGCGTATTAAGATTAAGATAGCTTTAAAACTGAGGGAGTAGATAGCATAGAAACAGACGGACATGGCTATATCAACTCTATATATAGTTCAAAGGGTAGGCTCAGTCGATTTCATCCTTAAAATATACTTCCAAAAAATCATGGAGCTATCACGCGACAAATATGGAAGTCGTTTTTTGCTGCATCTAAACAAATTCATAAATCCGCGAATTATAAAAAATATTTTTAAGCAGTTAACTTTAAATTAAAGGGGGAATAATGTAGCGATTTGATTAGTGTAATCATATTCAACAAAAGAACTGTCAAAACAACTGTTGGCAGTCCACACTTCCCACAAAAGGCCTCAAGAAAATTCCGAAAAAATACTAGATGCGTATTTTTTGCGTTTTTATCGATAGCTCAAAAAAGAATGATGATACACAGATATGACTTATCGGGTGGAATTTGAATCATTTTCCCATCAACGATAGGACGCAATTTTCAAAGCAAGTTGCAAAACATCGTGAGGCTACAGCCAAATATTAAACCTGGCTATAAAATATAAAGTTAATTCTTACTATAGTGTCATATCATCTCAACAAGCGCGTAGCCAGGGGTGGGACTTGAATGTCGCATGTTATTCATTTTAATTTGTTTAATTTGAAGCCAATGAAACTTGTAATTTAAAATTTCAACAAAAACAATGAAACAGACAATGTGACCATATCATATCCTACAATCTGGTTGCACTGTCTGCTACAAGAAGTAGTCAGCCGATCCGGGCGGTCCCGACATATTCGCAGCGTGCAGCTAAAAGAAGACTCTGTGCAAAATTTCAGCTCAATAGTTTCAAAACTGAGGGACTAGACAGACGGACGGACAAAGCTCAATTTACTCAGCTCGTCATGCTGATCAAGAATATATATACTTTATGTGGTCGGAGATGATTACTTCTATGCGTTGCAAACTCCTGGGCAAAATTATAATACACTTTTCAAGTGTCTAAAAAAGCTGTAAATACATTATTTTATTTAATTTAATTTTTTCCTCGAAACCAATATAACTATTTTTGCTGGGCTAAATCCATTGAGAACTTGAATCGCGATACTCACAAACTCGTTCATTTTGGTTTACGACAGTCTTTAAGCAAGTGAGCGATATGTATTTTATACTCTAACACAGGACCAATGACCTTTGAGGAAAATTAAACAATAAACGTTGCTGGCACAGTTTGTGCGAAGCTCTTTCTGTCAACGCCTAGGCAACAACAAAAAATAAATGCATCCGCATCTAAGAATCTTACCGGCATTCCCGCTGTGGCTATGACTGAAATGGCAGTAAATGCCTACAAGGGCTTGAAACGTTGATGCTGATGTGAATTGCAGGCGCGGTCCATTAATTCCGGTGACGTGCAATGACTCCAAATGAAAATAAGATACATACTGTGGGCATTAGAGCATAAATACATATGACAATAAATAAGACAACATATATGAAGTAGTTACTTCGAGAAAAAAGAGAATAACATTTGAGTTGCGATAATTTTAAACATACAAAATAGAAAGGATTCCGAGAAATACTGTCAAACTTTCACTTGAGCATTATGACTATTGATGGGGACCAAAGTTCGTGGAGAATCAGTTTTTGGTAACTGTCTTTCAAAGTAGCATCATAAAAGGACTACTGACAAATGTTTTTATATTTAACAATCATGCGTTCAAGGTAACAAAGGCTTTTGCTGCGGAGTTGTGGTTTGTATGTCCCAGACTCCTTTGTTTCGATTTCAATAATGGTTTGCCATCTAAGTCTCTCTTGATCCTATTCCCATAAAAAAGAGTAAAACGGGTATATTGAAGTTGTGTCCCTTATAAAGCAGGGAAAGACAAATCGGTGTCAGTTCATTCATTATCATCATTAAAATCAAATTGTCTCGATTACGGTTCCGGTTCCGGTTATGTGTTTTTATTTAGATCACGTTACGATTCGGCTACAAAATAATCGTTTCGGTTACCTGTCTCAATCCGGCTAAATATACATTTAAGGGCCGATTTCACATCTTCCACATAGAGCTATCTGTCACATAAAGTAACAAATAACAGAGCAAATCTGAGCATCTGACACATAGCAGCTATCTGGAAGAAGAGAAATCGGACCTAAATTTAAAAGAAAAATGCATTTGATTTGATCTTAGTAACATAATTGCGTTTAAACTTTAAAGTATTCAAACTATTTTGCATGTGAGTGCCGACTTTGGTGCAGGCACTCTTGCAGATTTCTGCTCTGTACCAATGCCACACAGAGTATTTTAAGTTTGCGCGTATGTATGTTACAGGGACAAGGAAACATCTCCGATCCTATATGGGTCATAAACAGTGATTGGAAAGGTACTCTATTTTCTTATCTAGGTAAGGTAAAAAGTAAATGTCAAACGAGAGCGTAAGTTAAAGTCGGCTCTAACTGACTTCGATATACTTGTTACTCATGGAAAGAAATGTTTAATAGCCTTCCTGTGTGCCTGAGGTGAGGCAGCCGAAATTTATGTATGGACGGACGGACAGACGGACATGGCTATATCGACTAGGCTGTTGATGCAGATTAAGTATAAGTATACTTTATATGGTTGGAAATGATTCCTTCTGTCTGTTACATACATTTGCACGACTTTAGTATACCCTTTTACTCTACGAGTAACGGGTATAAAAATATACCAAAGCAATCCTTATTTTCGAACGGTTTGCATCCCTGAAAAAACCCACGACAAATTTCCAATTAATCGGTCCATTAGAACTTGAGCCATCATGTCAAACTGTAGTGTCGAGAAAGGTTAAGTTTTAACAGCACTGTTAAAATAATTGTCGGATCGACTTGAAATTTTGTGTGTGTGTACTTAAATTTATGAGCGTGCGTTGCAACGCCCCTTCAGTATTATACGCACAAAACGAAGTGGCCGGGTGTAGCTCAGCGGGTAGTGTGTCGGCCTGCTGTGCTGTAGGTGTAGTTCTTAAATCTTCGCAATAATCTGAACTCATAATAAAATTTCGCAAAATTTTTAAACTAAATTTTAATTGCCAACTTTTAAATCTAAATGATAATCTAATTATTAAATTGTACAAATTTTCACCCCTCACTTTACCCGTCTTCATGATAATCTAACTCATACTCTTTGGACCGTTCGATCTAACCATTTACGTTTCTACAATTACCATCTATCAAATCTTCATTATCATGAAACTCATAAAATGGTTCGAATTTTCGATTTTTTGTGCCGTTCAGTCCACAATCAGCTATACTATATATCAAATCTTTGTGGTAATCTGAACTATTTTGCAAGTTTCCAGGTTTTTTGGATTGTTTGATCTGCACCTCATATTTACCCGTATAGTTACTCGCTTTTATGATAATCTATACTCAGAAGACAATTTTGGAAATTTCGCGGTTTTTTTTGACAGTTCGGTGGAACACTACGTGTTCGCCGTTGAGTTTTATTCAATCCCATTGTGGGCACTTTGATTAAAATCATGTTTTTTTTCATTCCAATCAGTTCGGGTGTTTTGTTCGTTTGGCTCAACGACGATTGGTTAGAGTGTTAAATGAACTCTTGCAAAGACGAATAGGCTGAGACGACGCTGCTGACGAATATGGAAAAAGAGAGAGAATTTTACTCTGAGTTTTGTTCGATCGAACACATAAATGTTGTTAAAAAATTCTAACTTAACCGCTCGATGCTTTTGCCGGTATGACTCTGATTATATTAAACACTGAGTTTTGTTCGATGAATAAATATGCACAAAACGTTCGATTAAAAAACTCTGACTCAACCGCTCGATGCGATTGCCGGTATGAGCTGAAAATATTCAACGCTGAGTTTTGTTGATTAAAATTTAATGTAATTAAAAAATTTTAAGCATGAGTCAATCAAGAAAAAATCGATTTTCGCAGTTCTCTGGAGTGTACCTCCTATATTTACCCGACTACTATTGCCGTCTATGAAATCTTCATAATAATTTTAGGTCATATAAAAAATTTGCAAAATTATCGATTTGTTAATCGTTCGATCTACACCGCCTATGTGCCCGTCTACATTGTCATTGCTAATTTCACAATATTTTGGACTGTTCTGGTACACCTCTTATTTACAAACGCCTGAGCTTTGGTAAATACTCAAATAAAAATTTAGCAAATTTCGCGGTTTTTAATCTGCACCATCTCAATTGTCATCTATCCAATCTTCATAATAATCTGACGACCGTTGGATCTACAACTTCTTTGCACCCGCCTGTTTACCCGTCTTTATTATTATCTAAACTCAAATGAGAATTTTTAAAAATTTGCCGATTTTTTTGCCCATTGGTACACTTACACTTTCTATTTACCAACGCTTGCATTCGCTTTCATAAATATGCAAATTTGGCGGATTTCTGGACCATTTAAATAAAAGTTATATAGGCCTATGTTCAACTCAAGGTTATCAACTATTTGTGTGCCAAATTTCACCCAAATCCGTTCAGCTATTTCTGCGTGATTGTGTGAAGCTGAGTTTACAAAGGCAAATAATTATAATAATTATTCAATTATTATTATATTATAATAATTATAATTATTTAATAATTTAATTTTATTGTATTTTGACAAATTTTTGAGGAAAATTTGGCTAAAAAGCCATGATTGGAGACTTTGCAGGACTTAAAACGTAAACTATGGTTCCATTCACTAATAATTTGATCAAATATGGACGAGAAGTTCATTTGGACAATTAAGCCAAATTATCATCAAAATTTTTAAAATTATTTGCCTGTGTTAACTTAACAAACATACAAACTTTCACTTTTATAACATTAACATTATTACATCTTCCTATGTAATGCCGGCATAGTTTTAATTAAAGACTGCAGCATAAAAACTGCAAGAAAAAGACCACCCATTAAACGTTTTCTCTAGAATACTTCAACATATTTGCTCAAATGTTGTGTTGAACAAGGAAAGCAGGACACGTGTTTATGGTTATGCGCGACTTATTTTCAAGTGCGCAACACCTCTCCAGTTCAACAACCGTAGCAGATTTAGAAAGCCACGGGTAAAAGTTCTAATATACATACATATGTACGCATATGGATGTATACCTGGTTAAAAAATATTTTTAAAATCTTTTGATTGCCATCAAAGGAAGTCAAGAAAAAATCGTGTTTGGCCTTAGCGATATCAGTGCGCACTTTGCCAATTCGTACCATTTCGTAAAATAATCCGCAAGACTCAACCAACTTTGAACCGAAGAAATAATCAGTTAAAGCTAATTGAACAGACCGGTTAAAAAGTAAATAGCTTAAACTCTTCTAGCTTCTAAACTCTTAAAACTCTGCTGATAGAGGAAACTGGAATCGGCCATTCAACTTAAACAATTAGTAACTGTCGGCAGTAGATTTTTGACCTTTATACGATCAAATTTGCTCGTTTGGGTATCAAGCCAAGTAAGAATATAATTCCATCCTAACCTAACATGCTGTTTTAAACGTCTGACGAGCTTGGTAGGACAGGATTAAATTCGGATTTAATACTATCTGTTTAGAGGGGAATAACGATTATATCACCTTTTTTGTTAATTACTAATTTAAACTTCACTTTGGTTTATTTAATATGGGCATTTCCAAACTTACGTGACCTTACGTTTGTACGAAAAAATTTTGTTAAAAAATATGAAAATCTCTCTCTCTTAGCACTACAATCATCAAAAAAAATGACATCAATAGATCATAAGGAGTTAAAGATATAAGCAAAAATATATGCTGGCGTGATGTTACAAAAATGGAAGTGTGTTTTGACTTGTTTTAGAAAATTCCAAAACTCTGCGAATTGGATAAAGTTTTTTGTAAAGGGTGATGTTTTAGCAACTATCTTTTTCGTCACACTGTTTTTGGCAGCTCAGCTGTCTTCGTGTCACATGTTACTGTCAAACGAGTTCAGTTTGGTCTACAATTTAACCATGAAACGACTTAAAAACGAACAACGCTTGCAGATTATTGAATTTTATTATCAAAATTCATGACCGGTTAAGCAAGTGCACATATTCCATTTTAGGGTCAGTTTGGACGGCTTTCTGAGGCGGCTATTCGGAATGTTGTGTATATGTTAATGTTCATGTATGTTAAAGCTCATGTATGTTAATGCTCATGTATATAGCGACAAGCCCGCAACACTTGACGCACTGGAAGCCAATATTGAAGAATCTATTCGTAACATACCGGCCGATATTTTGGAGAGTATGCCAAATTGGCATACGCGGCGCAGCCGCGGTCAACATTTACATGAAATCATCTTTAAACATTAAATTATTTATTTAATAATTTTTATAATCTCGAAAAGTGTATTATAATTTTGCACAGGAGTTTGCAACGCATAGAAGGAATGATCACCGACCACATAAAGTATATATATTCTTGATCAGCATGACGAGCTGAGTCGATTGTGCTTTGTCCATCCGTTCGTCTGTCTGTTTCTACGCGAACTAGTCCCTCAGTTTTGAAGCCATCGAGCTGCATAGAGTTTCCTTTTGGCTGCACGCTGCCAATATGTCGGAACCGCCTGGATCGAATGACTTCTTCTTGTAGCTTCCATAGAGACAGTCGTTCAAAAAATGAGTTTTTGTGAGAAAAACTTGTTTGTATTCAATATTAGCGTTCTTAAACTCGGTCATTATTAAAATTATATGTTTTCAAACTGATCTACGAAATTTGGTCCAATTCGCTAACCTTTGGAGCGAGCTTTTTCAAGTGTATTAAAACTTCGGCACAGACGAATTTAGCTTTCCTTTCTCTTTCTTACAAGTTTATTTTTAAGGTTATATTATTCAAAAATATTACCTTAATTTTTATTTTATTTGCATAAGTATCTGACATGACGTTACCAAAGAAAATTTAACGTAGATGCACAATTTGAAACGCCTCTCTTTTTTGAGTGATGTTTACTCCATTGTGACAATTAGATACTTCATTCTGACAACAAAATCTGTTACTCTAAATTATTATCGACATAGGAAAACTCTGTGGTTATAGACAGACGGACATAGTCAAAAAATAACTCACACTGGTATCTGGTATCTAAAATTATTTGGAAAATTTAAAATAAATATGTTTTTCCATAAAATTGATCTGTTGTGTGCAATTGTATTGACCGAAAAAATTTGTTATAGATAAGAACATTCAAAAATTACCAATTTGGGCCAAATTCATTAAAAAAATTTGTTCCTAAACAGCAGAGCAAAGGTTCAAGGGCGAGATTCCTCAATTTTAGCAACTTATAATTTATTAATGTTAACAACTTTTAAACATCTTTGTTAAAACTATACTTTAATTACAAAGGTTTTTGTTTTTAAACTAGACGAACTCTAGCAGCATGTACAAGCCAAGGCAACAAGTTATTATTAACTTTTGAAATCTCTGTCGCCAACTTTCGTTTTTGTCAGGAGCTAGCATTCTCATAATCCACTTTTGGACGACCTCCTCTATTCATAGATCCACAATTTACTTCGATATCAATTACTATATTTTTATCAAGCCATTCAGAATGCTTATTTTTAAATCTTAGTATTTGTCGCCCTCAATTTATATATTTCCTTTGTTTGACAAAAGCGCGTACCTTTTTATACCCGTTACTCGTAGAGTAAAAGGGTATACTAAAGTCGTGCAAATGTATGTAACAGCCAGAAGGAATCATTTCCGACCATATAAAGTATATATATTCTTGGTCAGCATCAACAGCCGATTCGATATAGCCATGTCCGTCTGTCCGTCTGTCCGTCTGTCCGTCCGTCCGTCCGTCCGTCTGTCTGTGAACACCTAGATCTCAGAGACTAGAAGAGCTAGAGCAACCAAATTTGAAATGTAGACTCCTATTGTCTGCACGCAGATCAAGTTTATTTTCAATTTTTGCCACGCCCCCTCACGCCCCCGCAATTTGGAAAAACGTCATATCTCCTACAGTTTTGATGATAGATGGTTCGTACTTTCTAGAGATATCTAGTACTCAAAATTGTTTATTGATTTGCTGAGGGAATGATAAAGATCGGATGAACGATACTCAAGTTATGAGCAAAAAACGGTCAGTTAACACCCACCACCCACCCCACCCATAACCTAAGCATTGCGTTCAGCAGCAATCTTAGTGAGAGAGAGAGAGAGAGAGAGAGAGAGACTTAGAGAGCGCACTGCGTTGTGCGTTGTGTGTTAACTGGCCGTTTGACTCGTGACCAAATTCGAGATGCGACATTAAGGGTGCAGAGTATGTAATAGTCGGGCTTGATGACGTTTTCAAAAGTTTTGTTGTCTGATCTGTTTATCGTGATGAATTTGGAGTCATTTATGTTGCATTTAGTAATTGACAAATGTCTATTAATATCTGGCGGATAATAAATAGCCGAGTTAAAAAATATTGCATACTTTTCGGCTGACCCACCTCAGGCATACAGGAAGGATAATAAACATTTGTTTCCATGAGTAACGGGTATATCGAAGTCGGTTAGAGCCGACTTTAACTTACGCTCTCGTTATACTCTGTACCGAAGGTACACAGAGTATATTAAGTTTGTGCAAAAGTATGTAACAGCCAGAAGGAATCATCTCCGACCCTATAAAGTATATATATTCTTGATCAGCATCAACAGCCGAGTCGATATAGCCATGTCCGTCTGTCCGTCTGTCTGTCTGTCTGTCCGTCCGTCCGTATGAACGAAGAGATCTCAGAGATGGTAAGAGATAGAGGTTTGACATGTATGGGACATATATTTCTTATACTTGCAGGCAGATTAAGTTGATTTTCAATTTTCGCCAAGCCCCCTGCCGCCCACGTAATTTGGGAAAAAAATCATATCTCCCATAGTAAACTTCTACCCTTATTTAGTGGTCAGTATTAATTATCGATCCGCCAAGGAATGGTGAAGGCCGGATGAACGATAGTCGAGTTATAAGGAAAAACTATTATGCTGGATGGCACCGGCCGCAACGACGATGGGCAACAATTCACACACTATGGCTTCCTTGCCACTTGGTGGGGCTTCTAACTTAAATTGATCAGATATAAAGAAACTTTGTGGGCACAGAGCATATTATAGTCGGGCTTGACCGACTTTCTTAATTGGTTTGATATAAATTATATGCAGTCGATGGGCAAAGACTACTGATGATACAACCGGAAGGTTCTTAAAACAGCTGTATAGTCTACCAGACTTCTTAGTGGTGTAACAACAGGACACCTGTTAACCTGTCGTCAAAACAGTCACAATATATATGAAATAAAATACATATTATTTGTTAAACTAATACAAATACATTAAATCTATATTTTTTAGTGTTTTGGAGCTCCGATCTCTAGATTTTCAACGCAGTCAGAAGGTAGTTTTAAAAAATCGTCAAATAACACCTTAATTATCTCAATAGATCGGTTTATTGTAAACATATGTCTATATTTGTTGAAAATATATATCGATTTTCACAACAAAATATTTGTTAAATATCCAGCACGCTAATATGTTATAGATTTTATTTTGTGAATGTCAAATCAATTCTTATTGAAAATTAACATATAAACTGCGAGGTATATAGCATCAGAACAATTACATCGACAAAACCAAACCAAATAAGAAGTTATGTGTGTGTTTTAGTTTTATGCTGAGTGAACACTGCGTCACAGAGTGTCACAGTTCAGGGCAATGTGAACGAAAAATGCCTTGTCACGAAAATCACTTGGTTTCTCATACTTTCTGCAACAAATTTTCACAGACAATATGTACGCAGTGAACAGCTAGCGTACTCAATAACGTCACTTTGTTCATTAGAACCAGATGATTCCAAAGGACCAATGGTTCTGTAACTAACTCAACTGAGCTTCTCAGGCATGTTTAAATACTAAAGTGAGTTGCTCAGCTGCGTTTTTTGACTTCGAACACGTCAAAAATGTAGTGTTATAAAGCATCTGACGTACATCGTTTAATTGTCATTGACTTGGTGGCTTTGCAAATTAAAGCACTGATGAACCGAGGTTCATTACCATTGTGACCGATTGACCTGTCCAATGGCAACGATTTGGAGTTCGCTCTTAATTGGCTCTTGCGATGTGAAGAACGCCAACGCCTCAGTGCGAGAGCAATGTTTTCGAAACCAAAATAATGGTTACACTTAGAGAAATTAGGTTGTCAAATAAAATGTCAAATGTCTTATCTTATTTTAAAACTTAAACAATCCCACACTGAGAATAAAAGATATCCGTTGAAAATATTTTGTTGTAACTAGACTCTGCACATCGGGCCAGAATCCATAAATTCAAAAATGTAGTTCCACAATTGTAACGTGGCACATTCGATAGATACAAAACAAAAAGACAATTTTTTATGCTCTGTACCAAAGGTACACAGAGTATATTAAGTTTGTGCAAAAGTATGTAACAGGGAGAAGGAATCATTTCCGACCCTATACAGTATATATATTCTTGATCAGCATAAACAGCCGATTCGATATAGCCATGTCTCAGATATGGTAATAGATAGAGGTTTGACATGTATGGGACATATATTTCTTTTACTTGCAGGCAGATCAAGTTTATTTTCAATTTTTGCTCAGCCCCCTCCCGCCCCCGCAATTTAGAAAAAACGTGTACCTTCCACAGTTTCGTAGATAGATGTTTCGTACCATCTAGAGATATCTAGTAATCAATATTATTTATCGACATTCTGAAGGAATGATAAAGATCGGATGAACGATACTCAAGATATGAGCAAAAAACGGCCAGTTAATACCCACCACCCCCCCACCCATAACCACTGCATTCTGTTGAACGGCAATCTTAGTGAGAGAGAGAGAGAGAGAGAGAAACTTAGAGAGCCAACACCGCATATGACTCGTGAAGAAATGCGAGGTAAGGGTACAGAGTATGTTACAGTCTGGCTTGACCGACTTTCTTTCTTGATTTTTATACTCTGTACCGAAGGTACATAGAGTATATTAAGTTTGTGCAAAAGTATGTAACAGGGAGAAGGAATCGTTTCCGACCCTATAAAGTATATATATTCTTGATCAGCATCAGCAGCCATGTCCGTCTGTCTGTCTGTCCGTCTGTCCGTCTGTCTGTCTGTCCGCCTGTCTGTATGTCCGTCTGTCTGTCTGTCCGTCCGTATGAACGAAGAGATCTCAGAGATGGTAAGAGATAGAGGTTTGACATGTATGGGGCATATATTTGTTATACTTGCAGGCAGATCAAGTTTATTTTCAATTTTTGCCACGCCCCCGCAATTTGGAAAAAACGTCATATCTCCTACAGTTTTGAAGATAGATCGTTCGTACCTTCTAGAGATACCTTGAAAACAAAATTTTATCGATTTGCTGAAAGAATGATAAAGATCGGATGAACGATACTCAAGTTATGAGCAAAAAACGGCCAGTAAACACCCCCCACCCCCCCACCCATCTCCACAGCATTCTATTGAACGGCAATCTTAATGAGAGAGAGAGAGAGAGAGAGTGTGAAACTTAGAGATGAGATGATGATATGTTCTGAGGTTGGTAATGAGGAGTGCGATATTTTAATGGATAAGACTCTTAACATTTCTCAGAAATAATTTAAGCTATGAACTGGAAATTTGATGAGTGGGTTTAAATGTTAATATCAACTTGCAGCCACTTCAACTTTATATATAATCACCCTCATAAGAAACATGTCCACTCAATTCTAGGGACTATATAGTTGTCATCCAACTTGGTGGATACGAAGTTGAATTGAAAACAAAAAAGTTTTTCTCACTAAAACTAGTTTTTCGAGCAATCGTTTCTATGGCGGCTATATGCTATAGTTGTCCGATCCGGCCGGTCCCGACAAATGTGCAGCATTTTTGTACTTAAAGACTTCGTGCAGTCTGGTCAAGATAGCTTTAAAACTAAGGGAGGAGATAGCACAGAAACAGACGGACAGCTCGTCAATGTTTCAAATAAAGTTTCAATGTTTTCAAATCAAGAATATGGACATTTCCACCAAAAGGTCCACCAAGACCAAAAAATTAAAAGTACTTAAAAACACTCTGTTTTTTCAAGTTTTCAAGGGGAACAATAAAATTGAACTAATGTAAGCCAATCTTACATTTAATTACAACCCACTTCGAAATATTCGGTTTCACGGCTGCGCCAGCTCGAATTTTCTAATTTGGACATAAATATTGCACATTTTTTTGATAAAAGTGCCTATAGATTGCACTTACTTTTGCTATCTAAAATCTTTCTGAGGGTACAAAGAGTTATAAAAGAATGCATAAGAAACCATGAGAAACTATGTGATTGCAATTAATAGTAAGTTTTTGCTTCGCATTATACAAAAAACACATAAAAACGAGAGCGTAAGTTAAAGTCGGCTCTAACCGACTTCGATATACCCGTTACTCATGCATAGAAATGTTTAATAGCCATCCTGTGTGCCTGAGGTGAGACAGCCGAAAAGTATGCAACTTTTTTTTAGCTCGGCTATTTATCATCCAAACTTGATGAAAATTGGAGGGCTTATAGATGTTGCGAATATAAACTTAAGTTTTCAATTTGAGATCGATATCTCAAAAATAGTGGGAGTTACTCAACATATTTTATTGTGGGGGCGGGGGTGGGCGGGTCAAAAATTTGAAATAAACTTGATGTGCGTGCAGACAATAGGAGTCTACATTTCAAAATTGGTTGCTCTAGCTCTTCTAGTCTCTGAGATCTAGGTGTTCATACAGACAGACGGACGGACGGACAGACGGACATGGCTATATCGACTCGGCTGTTGATGCTGATCAAGAATATATATACTTTATATGGTCGGAAATGATTCCTTCTGCCTGTTACATACATTTGCACGACTTTAGTATACCCTTTTACTCTACGAGTAACGGGTATAAAAATAACGGAAAAAAGTGTCGTCTTTGCAATGACACGTATCGAATCATATTTTATTTTGAAATAAGAAAAATAAAGAAAACTTTACGATCAAATAAATTCTAAAATAAAGATAAATTATTCAACAACATTTTAAAATTAGTCGCACTAAATGGTTTTGGCAGATCTTGCTGAGTTTTGCTTTTATATTGATGGCCAAAAATACCACTTCCATTTTTTGTCGCGTGCGAATCGCTTTTTGATTGGCTTTATCTTGGAACCAGCACTAGGTGTGCTCTACTTTTTTCTCACTAAATAAATTGCTTCGAAAGTGCTATAAGTTAAAGTAACAAAAGAAAAAAAAATTATTTTAATTTGACTTCAATTTCACTTTAAATGCTTACGACTGTCGCGTTCGAGATCATAGAATACCCATATACATATATGTGTCATTCCATGTGAAAACAGCCATATATTTTTTGTGTCCCTCCGGACTTCCTTCTTTGAGTTACAAACATTTTGACAATTTTAAAATATCCTCTGCAAGGGTATAAAAATTAGAAATCTGGCCCAAACTGCCCTGTACTAAAAGTAATTAGGTACAGTTGTGGTGCTGTGGGTAGTGTGTTTTATTTTTACTATTGGTCTGCTTTATGAACCTGGAAATGCTTATGCAGTTCAATCCTTGGCGTAAGCCGTTTAAAAATTTTAATTTTTAATTTTATTGAACATTTGATGAAAAACATATACATATTTTTGCTACAAAAACTACATATTTCTAAATTCATTTAAAAAGAAGCCAGAATGACCGCCGTGACTTTTTTGCATGATAAATCTTCATAATTCAATCGAAGGAATTTTTATTGTAGTTTTTTTAAGCACAGTTACCTATACTAGACAGTTACCGTTATTAGTAATAAAACTCATTTCGGGAGATACTGGGACCGAAATTAGTTTCGGGATAATTCGTATCTTTATTTACTTAACTAAGCCCACTAGTCCCACTAGTCAGACGGGGTTGAAAAATAATAATTTGTTTATAGAGACTAAATACTAACTTATACCTAGTACTCGCAATTGTTTTGGTGCACGGTTTTTTGGTCATAAAATGAAAACGAATGAATATTTTTCAAAACTTTTTTATTCTTTTAATTCGGTCACTCAATGGCTAAAAATCGTAGAACAACTTATTCGAAATGTCCGCCTTGAGCCTACCAGCAACGCCGAAGTCTCTCTGGTCACTCATCGGTCGAAGTGCGCGAACAAATGCCCACAGACGAAATCTGTTTACTGACGAGAAATTTTCACCATAGAGGAATCGTTCAACAAACAGAACGATAGAGTGTATGCTGTGTCATCAAGTCATGCGTCCGAACTCATTCCGAGAGTTCAGAGATGTCAGGCTTATGTGATGGGTTGGCAGGGAGTCGCCTATGATGGGGTCACCAAGCTCCATTTTTTTGAAAAAGGAGTCAAAACTTCGGCAAAAGTGTACCAATCTGACGATTTGGAAAAGGTTGTGAAGCCTCTCAACACGATATTATTTGCAAACAATCCGTGGACCTTTCAACAAGACTCGGCTTCAGCTCACAAGACCAAAACGACTCAAACATGGTTAAAAAACCATGTACCGAACTTCATTTCTACGGATGATTGGCCTACTGGTAGCCCAGATCTAAATCCATTGGTCCGTTCTCGAGGCTATGGCTTGCTCTACTCGACACCCAAATATTGAGTCTTTGAAGCGCACCCTTGTCCGAGCAGTGGACAATTTCTCAATGCATGAGGTGCGCACTGCGATCAATGAGTGGCCACAGAGACTTTGGCGTTGCTGGAAGGCACAAGGCGGGCATTTCGAATAAGTTGTTTTACGAATTGTAGCCGTTGAGAGCCCGAATACAAAGAAGAAAAAAGCTTTGAAAAATTTCCATTCGTTTTCATTTTATAACCAAAAAAAACCGTGTACCAAAACAATTGCAAGTACTAGGTACTAAATATAAAAAAAATATAATAAAAATATAGATAGATATATAGATAGATAGATAAATATTTTTAGTAAATCTCTTTCCAAAACACGAGAGATCTATAATTAACATAAGGTATGGTACATTATGTGGTGGGCATATTAAAATTGTCCAGATGTTTGTAATGCTTAGAAGGAAGCATCTCCGACCACATAAAGTATATATATTCTTGATTAGGAAGACGAGCTGAGTCGATTATCCGTCTGTTTTTATGCTATCTCCTCAGACATTTTAAAAGCTATCTTAACCTAACTTTGCACGAAGTCTTGAAAAACATATACGCTGCGCATTTGTCGAAACCAGCTGGATTGGGTGACTATAGCGGGCAGCTGCCATAGGAACGATCGGTTGAAAAACTAGTTCATTTGAAAATCACCATTTTGTTTTCAATGGTAACGTCTTTAAAATTGTCAGTTATTATATTATCTTCTTCAGCACAAGCTTCACGAGTTGATACAAAAATATTTTTTTCATCTGATTGACTTGAAATTTGGTTTGTAAGCATAGTACGCGAAATAATTCGACACGTGTTTTCTCGAGTTTGGAAAATCCGCTTAGGAGGAAAATGGCCGGAAAATTCTGAATGCAAAAAACTATTTTTCATCCGATTGGCTTGAAACTTGGTTTGTAAGGATAGAATACAATAATTTGAACCGTGATTTTCCGATTTCGGAAAATCCGCCCCCTGCGTAAAATTCTGTAGTCAAAAAATTATTTTTCATCCGATTGGCTTGAAAATCGGTTTGTAAGGATAGAAAAAGAAATAATTTGAAATGGGGCGGTAACGATAACGATAGCGATAGCGATAGCGATAGCGATAGCGATAGCGATAGCGATAGCGATAGCGATAGCGATAGCGATAGCGATAGCGATAGCGATAGCGATAGCGATAGCGATAGCGATAGACCATACTGATGGCAACGCAGCGAAGCGCGACGGGTTATATGCTAGATAGGTATTTTAGCGTTAAATATTTTAAATTTAAAATAAAGTTTTTTCTCACTAATACTACTTCTTCGACCCATTTTGATTTAACTTAGCAGCATTAAGTGGAACCTCATAATACTAATAAACATTAAGTTAGGAGTCGATAGGATTAAAAACAAAAAATTTTCTTACTAAGATTTTTTTCCGACCTACTTTTTCTATGGCAGCTATACTATATAGTTGTCCGATTTTCATCAAACTTGGTGAAACTATAAAAAGGCATAGAAAACTAATACATAAATATTTTGGAGTCGTTTGATTGCATTGAAAACAAAAAAGTTGTTTATGTGTTCGGAGATGCTATTTTAATATACCCTCTGGAAGGGTATAAAAAACACAAAATGGGTTTCCCACTAACCCATTTTCCGACTAATCGTTCCTATGGCAGCTACAAGAAGTAGTTATCCGATCTAGTTGGTTCCGACACATTAGCAGCGTGCAGTAAAGAGAAGATTCTGTGCAAAATTTCCTCTTGATAGCCTTACATCTGAGAGACTAGATTGCGCAGAAACAGACAGTCGGACAGTATCGACACTGGTCGTCGCCCTGATCAAGAATATATATAGTTTATGGGGTCGGAAATTACTATTTTAATGCGTTGCAAACTTTTAGCCAACACTTCGCAAGTGTATTAAATTAACACTAAGCAGCATGGTCCAGGATATTGAAGGGTTGTGGGGAATACAATCTTTTGTTTTGACTCTCTTTGATATTATTGTTAAGTACTATTTCGTTAATATAAGACAAACTATCTCTAAGAATTCTACGAGTTTTTATAGCCCTATACCATTTTGAATACATATGCTCGATATAACAAAACTGACTGCTGTTTAAAGGTATGCCTTGCAAAAATAGTAAATCATTCTAATAATTTGTATAGAATTCTAATATAAATTTCAACTTATGAGTTCAAAATGGTGTCATTCCTAGCACATGTATTTAAAATGGTATATCTTCGCGTAAAAAAAAGTAGAATTCTTTGGGGTAGTTTATTTTAAATTTAAAAAATAGTACTTCACGATAATATTTAAGAGAGTTAAAACAATACTTTTGGTTCCCGACAAAACGCGTTTAACCAAGTTTAAAATACTCATTTTAAGCAACCTTAAACTCAAATTTCATTTCCGAAAACAGATTCGTGTTTAGCACACGGAAGTCATCTAGAATCACCACCAACTCATCAATACACTGAAAAAATGTTAATTTTGTTGCCTTGAGTAATTTTAGTTTTACTTAAATGTTTTTTTCGGAAAGAAGAATTGAAAACTAGAGTTAGTGGTTAGCCAAACATCTATATTTTTAGATTCTCTTCATTTGTTAACACTGGACGCATTCCATGATACAATAACAACAAGGTAGTGCAACCGGAAGTGCCTTTTACAGTAACAAAAATCAAGGCCACTCAGTCGTTACTTACATTTTTTGACACTTTTCGATAGAAGTTCCGCGCTAAACCAGGAAATCGAAAAGCAACCATGTCAGTCCGATATATGTACTAGATTACAACTTTGAATCATCGAACTAAGGCCTACTGAGAATATCGTGATTGGCGAATTTACTAATCGCAATCGGCAGTCAGCTGGTAAAATCGATAATCATAAAACACAAATCGCAGATAATGTTGTAACTTTACATATAAACTTTTACAATTCGAAATCGCAGTCGATATTGTTCTCGGTGTGCTTGTGCACACCGCTTGGTTATCAGTAAAAGAGAAAGGGTGAGAAGAGCGCATGTGATGTCACGATAAAGAGAGTGGACACTCTCTCAGCTCTTTATCAATTCGAACTCGAAAACCATTCTACCATTCTGTCATTCTACTACAACGGCAGAAGCAACAGTTGCTTTCAGTTCTCATTCATTACTGCTGAAGTCGTTTTACCTCCATATACCGACAAGTCCAGAGGGAACGCCTGGCTTCGATGACGTCGCAGAGTGTGTGATTCATAGTGTGTTTGTATGTGTTTATGTATTCGGCATCACATTTGACTCTGAGTGAACACAGCTTGAAATTGTGCAAAATATTGAGAACTTAATCTAAAACTCTTATATATTATATTACAAGCGCTCGATCAAATCGTTGTGCCGCTGTGCAATATGCCTGGGAAGAGTAACAATCGCGATCGTGTACGGGATCCGCGCGAAGAGATCCTACTTGAGACGAACTTCGAGGACGATGGTGGCATTTTGACTCGAGCCTACAACAACAATCCTTATAATGGGGACAGCATACAAAACCGGCGACGCAGCTCTTACCGGTCGGACCACTCCTTGGATAGGTACACAGAGCGGGGCGGTGAAGGTATGCAAGAGAATCGGAAAATGTCCGCACTTCTTTCCGATGTAATTGTTCAACAGCACAACAGTTTTTCAAACACTTGCTTATATCGCTTGGAATCACTTTGTGATTAAGTGTGGCACACAGATAGCAGCTAACTCGTATATATATACACATTGTTTTCTTTTATGTGAATCACTGGCCTATGTACATATGCTTCTCACCTATTATCTTATCAGTTTCGTTTCATCATTTTAAATGCACTCGCCGAAAGACACGACGATAATAAATACAATACATAATATTAATAAATAATACAATACATAATATTAATAAATAATACAATAATAATAAATAAAATATTATATAAGTTTAGCAGAAATTGTCTAAATTGGCCTCTAAAGTCAGACAACCTTCGATTTATGACATTTTTTTCAAAATAAATCATCCTGTTAAAGCTAGTACGCTTATTGAATTTTTTAGCCTTTTGAGTATAAAGCCAAACATACGATCTAATTATGTGATTTTTATGGCATTTAAATAATTTTAGTTTGCAAAGTTACAAACTGTTTATGTCGAAAATTCCTATTTTACTTTATGGGAGGAAACCTAGATTCCTACTGAAAATTTGTACGGGAACAACTGTGAAAAGGCTATTTGATTCAACATATAATTTATCATCTATCTACATGTAAACTTAAAACAATTTATGCTAAATCAAGTAGCCTCTTTACAGTTCCTATACAGATTTAGAGTGACAATCTAGTTTTCCTTTCATAAATTTTTCTTTTAAACAGGCTTATAGCTCTGCCAAACAAGCTGATATAAGTGCAAACAAATTCTCATAATTTGAGCATTAGTTAGTTTTTATGCCTAGGTTGTTCCAATAGAAATTCGACAACCACACTAGCTAAGAGGGGATGAATTATTTTGAGAAAATTGCCATAAAACTAGAATTGTCTGACTTTAGAGTCCAATTTAGACACTTGCTGCTAAACTTAGATACCGCCTTTGATTTTTATACCCTTGCAGAGGGTATTATACTTTTGGCCAGAAGTTTGCAACGCATACAAATATTCATTTCCGACCCCATAAACTATGTATATTCTTGATCAGGGCGACGAGCTGAGTCGATTGAGCTTTGTCCGTCCGTCTGTCTGTTTCTACGCAAACTAGTCTCAGTTTAAGAGCTATCGAACTGAAATTTTGCACAGAGTCTTCTTTTTACTGCAGGCTGCTAATATGTCGGAACCGACCGGATCGGATGACTATATCTTATAGCTGCCATAGGACCGATCGGTCAGAAAATGGGTCTTAGTGCTTTATATGCTTTTAAATAGATTCGCAAAATTTGGTCGAAATCATATGACTATATCGTATAGCTGCCGTAGGTTACCTACCTTCTTAGTGAGAAAAACTTTTTAGTTTTCAATGTAAGCGTTCATAAATTCTTCCTTTATTAATTTTAAATGCATTTTAAAAGAATTGCCAAATCTTGTTGAAATCGGATGACTATATCTTATGGCTGCCATAGGACTTATCGGTCGGAAAATGGATCTTATTCAGAAATTTTTTTCAATTTTATCGATCTCAAACTCGCTGATTGTTAATCTAATATGCTTTTAAACAGATTCGCAAAATTTCGTCGAAATCGGATGACGATAGGTTGGAAGTAAGAAAAAATTTTTATTTTAGTGTTAGCGTTCTTAAAC
This sequence comes from Lordiphosa magnipectinata, assembly GCA_037044535.1. NCBI lineage: Eukaryota > Metazoa > Arthropoda > Insecta > Diptera > Drosophilidae > Lordiphosa > Lordiphosa magnipectinata. Next base: position 128,847 of record JBAMBO010000888.1, on the reverse strand, counting down.
TCTGATATTTTAAGCCAGCATTTGCAAGCGTATAAAAACTTCGGCACAGACGAAGTTCGCAATAATGGCTTAGCCATAGGGCTAATAGCTTAGCCTTATCGTTTAAAGATGCATTGATATGTGCTCTGTCGCAAATAGCTCATAAATCCAGATATTGTATGTAGACTATAGGTAAAATTATAAATATTTGTCACAATAAAAATCAATTTGTTTTTTTTTGTAAAAAGGAGCACATCAACGTTTCACACTTGGGCAGAATCGAAAACTGACCGGCAGAAATTAATAAGGTCGTTGTCTTTGTTTTTAAACCTGTCGAAATCAGTACTGAGGGGTTTTCGGGTGCTCTGATTCCATTTCAAGCACTGTTTTTCCGATCGGTGGAGAGGGGGCTCAGTTATGTGGGGGGAGGTCGTAATATCTAAAAATAGAGGAAAGCTAACTTCGGCTGGACCGAAGTTTTATACTTTTGTAGCTTGTATGATTTATATAAATTAGTAGCCTGATTCCACTGACACAAATATATACATTCGGCCAAATGTACATATTTTTGACATTTTTCTACACCCAATTTTTATGGCAGCTATACTAATAGTTGTCCTATCAATCTTGGTGAAATTATGTGAAAGCATAGAAAACTTATAAATACGAGGTTTGGGGACGTTTGCGTTGAAGACAAAAAAGTTTTTATCACTAAAACAACATTTTCGACCGATGGTTCCTATGACAGCTTTATGCTATAGTCATCCGATCTAGCTGGTTCCGACAAATGTGCAGCTTTTTTGTATCTAAAGACCGTGTGCAAAGTTTGGTTAAGATGGCTTTAAAAATGACGAAGGAGATAGCATAGAAACAGACGAACAGACGGACGGACATGGCTATATCAACTCAGCTCGTCATGCTGATCAGGAATATATATTCTTTATGTCGTCGGAGATGCTTCCTTCTATGCGTTACAAAAATCTCGGCAATTTTAATATACCCTCTACAAGTGTATAAAAACAAAATCAAATTGGATTTCGTTTTATAGTTTTTTGGGTGCTTCGATTTCATTTCTGGCAATATTTCTGATCGGTGTAAGGGCGGCTGACTTATGACGGGTGGAGGGAGCTAAAACTTAAAAAAAAATAGAGGAAATCTAACTTCGGCTCGACCGAAGTTTTTATACTCTTGTAGCTTGTATGATTTATATAAATTAGTAGCCTTATTCTACTGACACAAATATGTACATTCGGCCAAATGTACACATTTTTGACAAGGCCTCCTATATACATTTTCTACACCCAATTTCTATGCCATCTATACTATATAGTTGGCCTATTAAACTTGGTGGAATTATGTGAAAGCATAGAAAACTTATAAATACGAGGTTTGGGGACGTTTGCGTTGAAGAGAAAAAAAGTTTTTATCACTAAAACAACATTTTCGACCGATGGTTCCTATGGCAGCTATATGCTATAGTCATCCGATCTGGCCGGTTCCGACAAATGTGCTGCGTATTTGTACCAAAAGACTTCGTGCAAAGTTGGGTTAAGATAGCTTTAAAACTGACGGAGGAGATAGCATAGAAACAGACGGACAGACGGACGGACAGACTGACATGGCTATATCAACTCAGCTCGTCATGCTGATCAAGAATATATATACGTTATGTGGTCGGAGATGCTTTCTTCAATGCATTACAAATATCTCGACAATTTTAATATACCCTCTACAAGGGTATAAAAATTAAATGGGGTATCATTTCATAGGGTTTGAGGTGCTCCGACTAGATTTCTGGTAACATTTTTCCGATCGGGTGAAAGGGGGCTGACTTAAGGGGTGTGGTAGTAAAGGGGTAAATTAAAAAAAACCTTGTGTATCGTTTCTAAGGTTTTCGGTTACTAACGATTACCCTGTCATTATTTTTTCGATCGGGTTGACTTAAGGGGTTTCCCGATTTTTAAGGTTTTTAGTACACGCTTATTTTAGGTAAAGACTAATATTATGGCCGAGTTTCATTAGAGATCGGTAAATTTTTAGATGTAGCTCCCATACAAAATTAAAAACTAAAAATATATGTAAAAAATAACATGTTGTTTCGCATATGGCCCCTTTATGGCTACAAAATAAGACTAGTGACTTCCGTTCAAGTCTAAAGTATCAAAAAATGACAACCTTAGGCCGGCCATAGCCGGACCTTTATTTTCCCCGGTCCAAAAAAGATGAAAATGTGTTTTTTAATCTGTTTCTTCAATTACAGTTTTAACCGCAATATTATGAAAATTAAATTAACCGAAAAGCTTTCGCATAGACCGAATAAGAAAAGAATTATGAAAAGTTAGCCTCAACGAGAAAGGAAAGCTAACTTCGTCTGTGCCGAAGTTTTAATACACTTGGAAAAGCTTGCTCAAAAGGTTAGCGATTTCGACCAAACTTCGCAGATCAGTTTGGAAACATTTAATTTTAATAATGACCGGTTTTAAGAACGCTAACATTGATAAAAAAGTTTTTCTCACCAAAACCCATTATTCGAACGATTGTCTCTATGGCAGCTAAGTAGTCATCCGATCCGGTCGGTTAGCAGCGTGCAGCCAAAAGAAGACTCTGTGCAAAATTTCAGCTCGATAGCTTTAAAACTGAGGGACTAGTTCGCGTAGAAACAGACAGACGGACGGACAAAGCTCAATCGACTCAGCTCGTCATGCTGATCAAGAATATATATACTTTATGTGGTTGCGTGGCAAACTCCTGGGCTTTGTAATTTTGCACTTTTAAAGTGTATAAAAAGTAGATTCGAGATATTAACGTTTAAAGTGTGGTTTCTGTTTAGTTTTTTTTTCAGCAAGAAAAAAATTTCATCCAAATCGGTTGCTTGGATGGCAAGCAAAATTTTTTTTTAAAAATCAACTTTTTGGAAAACTACGAACTTTTTATAACTTTATTTGAAGTTTTTTGATTAAAAAAAATAGAGGAAAGCCAACTTCGGCTCGACCGAACTTTTTATACCCTTGTAGCTTGTATGATTTATATAAATTAGTAGCTTGATTCCACTGACACAAATATATACATTCGGCTAAATGTACAGATTTTTGACAAGGCCTCCTATATACATTTTCTACACCCAATTTCTACGGCAGCTGTACTATATAGTTGTCCTATCAAACATGGTGAAATTATGTGAAAGCATAGAAAACTTATAAATACGAGGTTTGGAAACGATTGCGTTGAAGACAAAAAAGTTTTTCTCACTAAAAAAACATTTGCGACCAATGGTTTCTATGGCAGCTATATAATATAGTCATCCGATTTGGCCGGTTCCGACAAATGTGCAGCGTATTTGTACCAAAAGACTTCGTGCAAAGTTTGTTTAAGATAGCTTTAAAACTGACGGGAGGAGATAGCATAGAAAACGACGGACAGACGGACATGGCTATATCAACTCAGCTCGTCATGCTGATCATGAATATATATACCTTATGTTGTCGGAGATGCTTCCTTCTATGCGTTACAAACATCTCGACAATTTTAATATACCCTCTACAAGGGTATAAAAAAAAGAAATTGAATTTGGAAAAATACCCTAAAGTTTATGTGTAAAGTGACAAATATGACTGAGGTTAGTAACTAGTAGATCAGGTCGTAAGAATGATAGAATAATTAAAAAATTGTAATCCGCTTCGCTTTGAGTAGCCGGTTTCAAATCAACCAACTTTATAGATCCGATCTATTGACCGACGATATATTTGTCTCTTCTTTATATAATATATGGAGTCTGAAATCGCTGTCGATATATGGACCACATCCCATTATCTAATTTTATCCAGACAACATAAGCTGCGTCTTCACTGTTCTAATAGGCCGGCATTTCATCATGAATTATGAATTAGACTGGCTATTCACATATAAAACTAAAAACATTGCCGGCTTACTAGACTATCATGTCTCAGGCTTCGCACTTACACTGTACTAACACCAATATTAGTTGTTCTAAAATGAAATTAGTTATGTTATAAATGAATTTGACTTATTTCTAACTATTTATAATATGGTTCCTACCTTTAGAACGAATTTCTCTAAGTAGGGATAAATTTATTTTGCGATTTAAATCGACTCCTAAAAATTATATCGATGTTTCTCCAAATTGGAAAAAAATCGATACAGCCACTTGTGTGGCTCATTTCTTATACACATTCTCGAGCAAAAAACGTGTGTTGATGGAACCACCAAAAATATTTTGTAATGCTCTTTGTTTTTGTCGCACTTTCATTTGTCTCTCTCTCTCTCTCTCTTTTGAGATTACAAAAACAATTTAACGGCTCTTACCGTTGCTTCTTCGAAAGCAAAAGAGAGCGAAAGCAATAAAAGTTATACATACTTATGTATTTCTAGTTTGTGCGCGTACGACTGCCACTTGAAGACAAAAACAACATAAGGCGTCGGGTACAGCAGAAACACCAAAATTTGACAGAAGAGTACACAAGACACTCAGTCACAAAAATACTAATACGACAACGAGTGGCTATTTGATTTGGCTTTAAATTTTAGGTGTCACCCCGCATACGCTTTTACAGCGAGTGTACTTGTAGACAAGAAAACAGTCACTCTCGCAGATCTCTGGTCAGTGGCTTTCAAAAATAGTCTGACCCTCTAATATCTTGGCCGAACTTTTCACGTGAATGCTAATCCACTTAGTAATGATGACAGCAACGCTGATTAATAAAAAAAACTTGATTAAAATACTTAAAACGGGAAAACAAAGCTACCTTCGTCTGTGCCGAAGTTATACGCTTTAAAAAAAAAGTCGCTCCAAGGATTAGCGGAATCGATCAAATTTTTCTGATCAGTTTGGAAACCTGTAATATAAATATTTAAGATCGCTTACATTGAAAATAACAAGTTTTTTGTCACTAAGACCCAAAATTTTTTTTTTTTTAAATAACAAAAACTTACTCGCGGAACACTACTTTATAGAATATGTACAATGTACATTAGTTTGGACCTCGTGAATATGAAATTTGAAGGTCATGGTCTCACCCTTCTATCTTTACTTTTTGGTGTATAGTAAGCGTAAAAAAGTCGTGTTTTATCGGGCGCGAATAGGCTCTAAAGTTTTTGTGTATTATCATATATTTGTTTCATTTATAATAAAAAAAAAATAGATGAAAGCTATCTTCGACCGAAGTTTTTATACCTTGTAGCTTGTTTTATATAAATTAGTAGCCTGATTCCACTGACACAAATTTGTACATTCGCCCAAATGTACACATTTTTGACAAGGCCTCCTATATACATTTTCTACACCCAATTTCTATGCCAGCTATACTATATAGTTGTCCTATCAAACTTGGTGGAATTATGTGAAAGCATAGAAAACTTATAAATACGAGGTTTGTGGACGTTTGCGTTGAAGACAAAAAAGTTTTTATCACTAAAACAACATTTTCGGCCGATGGTTCCTATGGCAGCTATATGCTATAGTCATCCGATCTGGCCGGTTCTGACAAATGTGCAGCGTATTTGTACCAAAAGACTTCGTGCAAAGTTTGTTTAAGATAGCTTTAAAACTGACTGAGGAGATAGCATAGAAACAGACGGACAGACGGACATGGCTATATCAACTCAGCTCGTCATGCTGATCAAGAATATATATACGTTATGTGGTCGGAGATGCTTTCTTCTATGCGTTACAAACATCTCGACAATTTTAATATACCCTCTACAAGGGTATAAAAATCGGCGTGGGTTTTATTTAAAAACTATTCGAATTTGAAAAGTAATAAAAACGAGAGCTTAAGTTAAAGTCGGCCCTAACCGACTTCGATATACCCGTTACTTGTGGGAGCTATTCAACATTTTTTATTGTGGGGGCGGGGATGGTCTTGGCAAAAATTTGAAATAAACTTGATCTGCGTGCAGACAATAGGAGTCTACATTTCAAAATTGGTTGCTCTAGCTCTTCTAGTCTCTGAGATCTAGGTGTTCATACAGACAGACGGACGGACGGACAGACGGACAGACGGACATGGCTATATCGACTCGGCTGTTGATGCTGATCAAGAATATATATACTTTATATGGTCGGAAATGATGCCTTCTGCCTGTTACATACATTTGCACGACTTTAGTATACCCTTTTACTCTACGAGTAACGGGTATAAAAATGACTAGTATGTAGATGTAAGTTATTTCAAATGTTGATTGATTACGCAATACAACACTAAAAACGACCCCCTCATTAAACCCTTAAATTCTGATACAATGGACTTCTGTAAGCATCACCTCATACCCAGTTTTACGAATAAAGCCTCGGTTTGCGATTTATGGGTTTTGGCTGTCCAGTAACATCTCTTAGGGACATGCAATAGTCCATAATACCATCATAAATATCTATTTTAATAAAAATCTACAGTGCGCTTTTAAAGATATTTAAGAATTAAGGTTTAATTCCTGCTGGAGGTACCTTAACCAATTGTACGATTGAAGTGAATTTTGTATATTGCGTTCCCAATGACTGTCCACATTTGCTGAATTTTGCAGATTTTTATCTTAAGCCATTAAAAACTAAGTTAAAATATTTGCCGCTGTGTGTTGCAAGTGCAAAAGTACCCATAAAATGCGAACCAAGGCTTTATTCGTAAAACTGGGTATGAGTTGATGCTTACAAAGGTAACTTTCATCTTAATTTTAGGGTCTTATGACGGGATTTTAAAAAAAGTTTGATTTTGTCGAACTGTGTTATGATGACAATTGAAATAACTAATAATTTCGTTGTAAAAATTTGTATTTGATGAACGTGTATTTGTTTTTTCTTCAAACTTTAAGACTCTGCCGCGCCCATTTAAAGTTGAAATAGAATTTTTTGATTTTCACAATTATTAATTATACAACAAATATAAGCTTTGGGAATGCTGCGAGCTACTTTTTTCATTCTCCGTTTTGAGCTCCAACCTAATGTACATATGGGCATTTCCACCAAAAGGTCCACCGAGATCTAAAAATTAAAAGTGGTTCAAACACTATATTTGATCATTTTTCCATAGGGAAATAATCAAATTGAATAAATGTAAGCTAATCTTACATTTATTCATAACCCATTTAAAATTACAAATTATTTATATTATCTGTTTTCAAACAATTCTACCAAGATTCATTAAAATTCGATCAAAGTAGATACTTACGGCCAGTCAATTGGTCACAGAAGAGACAACTATTGAAATCATTCAACTAGAGTTGTTTTTGCCACATAGTAGTTATCCTAATAACTTGCCAGCCAACCCACTTAAACCTTATTTACTTCATATTTTTCAGGTGACTGTTGCCAATCCTGTATGGCGCGAATTCCATACGCCACGCTAATTGCAACACTTATGTGTCTGCTTGGCGTAGGCATCTTCTGCTTCACTATGTACCGCGGTGCTTCGCTTACAGTTATCATGATGGACCAAGTGTTTCATCTCCGCTTGATTTGGTGAGTGATCCCAAGAATCGTACTCTGTTTGTAAATTTGCTCTTATTAAAAATCGATTCCAGGATTGAAGCAGTGCAGATGATATTTGTCATCATTGCTGCTGGTATGGCTGCCCTAGGCTTCATGATACTTTTCGTGGGATTCCTAGCTACCGGCTCTACCCGCTACAAGGTATACAGGGCGTGGCGATCTCGGGTTGGTGGCCGCATCTCCTGTGCCGTCCTGATGGGCATCACATATCTGCTCAATTTTGTTTGGAGCCTCATTCTGTGTTTCTTGGTAGTCGTGACATTCATATACACAATGTTCTGGAACATGTGCTCCAGTGTGGAGCGTTCGCTGAGCTGTATAGACTTGACGCAGTTTCGTAAGTACTCTGGCTTTTACTGAGGCATTTATTCTATAGCAATTTTCTATTTGTTCTCTTATAGATTTTATGTTTCCACCAAACACCAAGCTCGAAGACATGAAAGTTTGCGAGAAATACGAAATCAAGGCATTCTGCAAGGACGGAGTTGAGAACGCTGAGGTCATGTTCATATTGGCCACGCTCTCTACGCTTTTGGTTATTCTTAGTCTGGTGCACTATCTGATGTGCCTTTCTGCTAACTATGCGCACATTCGTGACCATGAGAAATTTCAGGAGCTTCAGGAAATGCAAAATCTGAACGAGCTCGAGTACAGTGCCACGTCGAAGGATCGCTTCTAGGACATATTTCAGAAGATTCAATTTGAGCTTAAAGAGCAGTAAGGCGTTCCCAACGACATTGGCACACAACGACACTAAAATGCAACGAATACCACAACACGACAAACTTATGATTTTGTGTTTAGACCTAAGATTACAGTTACATTTGTAGTTTCACCAATTTAGTTTTATGAACCATTTGTCTTTAACTTAGTTTATGATTAGACATCGACATAGACCTGCAATGCACATAAAACTACCAAAGTGATGATTTTAAAAGAAAAGAAAAATACTAGATCCGATCCAAATGCTCTGCACAGCAAGTAATGTCCTGCCCTAGAGGAGTTGTTAACAATGAGCTTGGCAATTTGCATTCAGTATTTTCCATACTGCTAGATGGTCTGTGCCACAGTTCCTCAAACGATGAGATAGGGCACACTAGTTACAATTTTCCGTCCATAAATATCAATTTTTTTTTTTTTAAGAACTTGCGTTTTTATTTACCATGTTTCTTTTATATTACAACACACATACACACAATAAAGACGAACAAATTAAATATTTGAAACAAATGATGCTCAAATTGATTCTTCTGAATTTGCTAATAAGGATTTAATTAAAGGAGAAGGCAAACCAATGATTTGCAGGACGAGATTATTATTACAATGCTACTTAAATCCCCATGCATGCAAATACTCTTCAATTACAGCCCCAACCGTTTATCTTTCGTGTTTATATCAGCATCTACTTACCAATGAGAAGCAATACAATCGGCCTATTTTAACAAAGTATGAGATTTTATACATATGAATCACATACAATACAAACTTGTACCGATGTTGACATTTTTCAGATTACTGTTTATAGTGTATACATTCTATATAAGGGCTAAATATGTACGAATTCCAGACAACGTAGTTTTATAGTATATTTATATACAATACATACATTATATTTTATACCACACATTTCTAAGGTGTAACATAACCCTCTATACATTACACACACTTATTCACAAATTCAGAGACAAATTTTACATATTGATCAAAATTCGCCAAGAATCATTAATAAAGTTTACATTAAGAGGTTTTGTATATTTTAATTACTTCTATGGCATATTTGTTGGCGCCCTCTTGAGGTACAATATTGTTTCTACTTTTAAGACTTTATATCTCTGTATACTATATACTAGCCTAGACCCCCTGCGCTTCGCTACGCCGCTATCAGTATAGCCTTCATCCATATAGACTTATCATCAGTATAGCTGATAAAGCCGACATCAGTATCAGTTTCAAGTCAATGGAGAGCGACAAATATTGTCTAACTCTTGAACACACCCCCCGCCCTCCATTTTCACACTTTTCTAGAATGTTTTTTAAAATTAATGCGTAGTTTTTTCATTTTTTTGCACTAAAGAGGCTAAAACGGAATTTTATTCACCAAAATTGAAGCATAATTTTCCATTTATTTGCCCTTGAGAAATTTCAAACGGAATTTTATTCAGCTTGACTAAAAAACAACGAACATACTACCGCCCTCCATTATCCGATTTTAATATAAGGTTGTCCAAAATTGATGCATACTTTTTCCATTTATTTGACCTAAAGAGATTACAAACGGAATTTTATTCAGATCGGCTAGAAAGCAACGATTGCCCTTGAACACACTCCCGCCCACATTTATCCGACTTTGCTAGTGGTCTGGAGCATCCATTTTCCATTTATTTGCCCTAGAGATTACAATCGGAATTATATGCAGATCGAATTTGCTAGTGGTCTTGAACCCTCCCAAGCACCGCATTTTGCCACCTTGGGGAGGAGTTTACAAGACTAAAGATTTTTTACCGAATTTCATACTGAAAGGATTAAAAATAACGTTTGGCATTGACCCCATCCCCTCAACCCATTTACCACCGTTCGGCATGATTTTTCCAACATCCAATAATGGATTCACGATGAATTCGAATTCTATCCCTACAAACCGAATTACAGTAAATAACGGTTGTATGACGAACCGCTTGTATGCAAATACCGGTTATATGCAAAAATTTAGCATTTTAGAGCAATTTTTGTATAAGAATTTAATTGCTTGTATGCAAATCGCTTATATACAGCCATGCTCCCATTTTCGCTTTCGCAAATTTTTTACGATTTCTTTGAAATACGTTTTTACGAAATTTGAAATAAACTTGATCTGCGTGCAGACAATAGGAGTCTACATTTCAAAATTGGTTGCTCTAGCTCTTCTAGTCTCTGAGATCTAGGTGTTCATACAGACAGACGGACAGACGGACATGGCTATATCGACTCGGCTGTTGATACTGATCAAGAATATATATACTTTATATGGTCGGAAATGATTCCTTCTGGCTGTTACATACATTTGCACGACTTTAGTATACCCTTTTACTCTACGAGTAACGGGTATAAAAATATAAATATAATATCGCTTGTACGCAAACATTTTTCACCAAATTTGAAATGGCTGCGCACTATTTTAATCGGTTGTATGCAAAATTTTCAAACACTGTTCCCATAAATGTATTTATCGATTAATAGCCTGATTCTACTGACACTTATATGTACATTCGGGCAAATGTACATTTTTTGACAAGGCCTCCTATATACATTTTTTGCCGCCAATTTTCTACAATTTGAAAATATTATGTTATTCGCCACTAAGGGGCCGCGCACACATGCTGCTGAAATATGATATGACGGCAGAACTTTAGGCCGATCTTTAAGCTTTCGAAAAACAAACACACTACATGCATGGAAGTGCGCACACTATGCGCTTAATTGAACATTTGAATTCAGCCGTAAGTTCAGCTTTGTTTAAATGAACAAGCATGCTTGTTTATTTCAGCTCGCTGATGTATTTAGTAATGGCGGCAGTTACACAGCAGTCATGGACTACGAAACATTATTAAGTGAATTTGCATTAAAAACTAAAACTATTCCAATAGAATTGTCAAAAAATGTCAATGCTACAAGTATATGCTCTTATAACACAATAACGTTCCAAATTAAGAAGCTCACATACATACTTACATATGTACATAGATGCGAATGATTAAGACTTTCCTCCTTGTGAATGCGATCTCCCATTTCATTTAAAATATTGTCGCGTATTGTAAATATAAGTGACCATATCCATTCTGGCGTATTCATAAAAGTTTTTTGGATACGTTCGTGATTGACCTATAAATTATGAAATTCACCCAATGTCTCTCTAACAGTAACAATCTCGTGAACCCATATCCTTTTTTTTTTTGCTTAAATTTTCTCTGCACTTTTAAATTTTCCGCAATTAAAAAATTTCCCAATCGAGGCGACACCATGTTGCTAGCAAGAATCAAATGAATAAGCTTAAAGCTCGGCGACTTCAAAATTATAGGTGTGCTGAATCAAATTCTATTGTCAGCAAAGCTTTCGGTTCTGCAGTCAGTTCATTTTTCAGCTACAAGTGTGCGCGGCCCCTAATAGACTATTTCATATTTCGTATTTTTATACCCGTTACTCGTAGAGTAAAAGGGTATACTAAAGTCGTGCAAATGTATGTAACAGGCAGAAGGAATCATTTCCGACCATATAAAGTATATATATTCTTGATCAGCATCAACAGCCGAGTCGATATAGCCATGTCCGTCTGTCCGTCTGACCGTCTGTCCGTCTGTCCGTCCGTCCGTCTGTCTGTATGAACACCTAGATCTCAGAGACTAGAAAAGCTAGGGCAACCAATTTTGAAATGTAGACTCCTATTGTCTGCACGCAGATCAAGTTTATTTCAAATTTTTGCCACGCCCACCCCCGCCCCCACAATAAAAAATGTTGAATAACTCCCACAATTTTGGAGATATCGATTGAAAATGTACATTTATATTCGCAACATCTATAAGCCCTGAAATTTTCATCAAGATCGGACGATAAATAGCCGAGTTAAAAAAATGTTGCATACTTTTCGGCCTCAGGCATACAGGAAGGCTATTTAACATATGTTTTCATGAGTAACGGGTATATCGAAGTCGGTTAGAGCCGACTTTAACTTACGCTCTCGTTTTTTACGTAGTTGACAAATAAGAACTTATGATTACATTATTTACTCATATATATTATTATTATTATCTACTCTACATATAAAACAGTTTGTCCTGACTGATTCACTGATTTACTGATTGGCAAACAACGCAGAGCGCAAACGGTAAGAGATAGAAGGCTGAAATTTGGACAGGAGTTTCCATTAGTATTGAAAGTGCGTTCTAAGAAGGGGTTTTGGAAAATTCTGTCGGGAAATGTGGAAAATTTCAAAGATCTTAATGAAAATTCAAGAAGAACTGCATACAAATTTTCCCAAAAATTTGTCAATTTGTTGTTAATTTTGGGTTTTTTTCATGAGAGCGAGTGTGAGAGAGAGGGAGAGCGAGCTTGGTTTAGTGGTGGTTGAATTTTAATTTATTTGAGAGAGCAAGAGAGAAAGAGCGAGTTTGCTAAGGCTAAGCACACACACACACACACACATATTTGTGAGGTGAGAGATGCACACCAAAGTCACCACTGACGTAGCACCCAGGGTTGAGCGATCAGCAGCACAACCCCCGCGTGATAAACGACTCTCACAGCAATCGGGTCTTCGCCCCGGAGTCGACGCAGTGCTCACCACACTGCCCAAGGATTGCGACCCCCGGCATGCGGGGACACAAGTATGTACAAAAGGAGGTTAGTTGACCGAACTGCTGTTTCAATGGTATCTCTACCATATCATCAGCGGTCTTCATCTGGTACCACAATCAGAAAACAACTCCCTCCTCATGCCTGAGATGCCATAATCGCCGCGCTGTCTGTGGTCTTTGTGTGTGTGTGTGTGTCCCAATGGTCTTACAATGTTAGTGAGAGAGATTTCCTCATCTGGCTCGTTGTGTCCATCTGTTTAAAAATTCATTTTAATCTTCAACTGTAGTGAACACACCTTTGTAAGGCCACAGACAGCGCGGCTCTGGCTCGTTGTGTCTGTTTTTGCTGTTGAATCGCATTGGAGTTCCCAAGCGATTATGGCATCTCAGGCATGAGGAGGGAGTTGTTTTCTGATTGTGGTACCAGGTGAAGACCGCTGATGATATGGTAGAGATACCATTGAAACAGCTGTTCGGTCAACTAACCTCCTTTGTGGTGTGGTGTGTCCCTGTTTTAAAGTTATGTACCAACATAGCGAGACCTAGAGCCGGCAAAAAAAATTTGAAGGTTTAAATAACATAAAGGTCGTTAAAACATACATGCACGTAACTAAAAAATTTGTAAACAGAGAGTGAGAGCAAGAGAGAGAGAGTGCAGGAGAGTGCCAAACCAAAACTACAATCCGAAGAACAACAACAAGAGCAGCTAAAGCAACAACAAAACCAGCTTGAAAAACAAAAACAAAAACTTCAGCAGATCAAGAACAAAAATAATATTAATGAAACAACTACAACGAATGTTTAATCTAAGTTAATAGTAGTGTTATTAGATTACATATGTATGTAATTTTTATAATAATCAACATGCACTAAATGAAATAAAATAAAAAATTTGTGTTCCTTCAAAAATCGGCAATGTATGGTGTCGTTTTGTTGGGCACGCGGGCACAAAAAAACGGTAAATTCGTTTGTGTGCAGAATGCATAGGTGTGTTGCGTGTTTCTTTCTCTCTCTCTCTCTCTCTCTCTCTTTGTAGTTTCTACTAAATGTTAGTTAAAAAAAAAAACAAACAAAAAATCAGCCTAATTTGCTTACACACACACACAAACTCGATTTGTAAGGAGTGAGTGTGACGACATTCACACCTTTATTTTAATATCATGAAAAATTTAGTAATTTGGAGACTCTGGAAAAAAAGTCCTCTCTTAAGAAAGAATTACCCATAAATAGATTTTGGATTGAAATCAATGACTATTTTTGATTTCTATCACTCACAATATTCACTGTATTAATCTGTATTGTTTACCAGTCAAGTATGAAGTGTATCATCTGAGAAATTCCCAGTTTACGGCCATATATGCAAATACAGGTTCAAAGTTTATCAATTGAGTAAGACAGAAGTTGCACACAGATACCACAAAAGGTTATCAGTTGACATAATGAACAAAGCCTACAGATAATCAAGAGCTATCAATTACAGTCATTCCCATTAGGAATCTTCTTCAAATCTTGAGTCGAGTCAACATTAAGAAATGCATATCAAATTATTTAATTAGTTTCGCTTTAAAATCCATATTTATTGGGTGAGTTATACATAATTAGTAACGCCATTGGCCATTGGAATGAAGTATAATGTTGTCGGTGGATTGATCTGGCCCACCATTCCACGAGGGCCCACCTCTGGGTCCCCCATTGGACGCTGGTCCCCCTGGTATTCCATTAACTGCAATCAGAGATTGAAATTGAGATTAGATTTAACTTAGATTCTTTTTTCTGGCAATGACTTACCGCTGCTTAGGGCGAGGCAAACCCAAAGCAAGACGATCCAAATGTTTTGAAAGCGGAGGAGCATTGTCAGTTTGAACTCTTCAAATGATTGAGCTTTAAATAGAAGCAAAGCATTTTATACATATGGCATACATATATAATTGAAATCGCTGTTCTCTTGCTCTCTTTCTGTCTCTTCTCTCTTTGTCTTGCTGCTATGTGGCTCTGGATACCAGTGAGTGGTACGTGAGGGGCCTGATAATGGTTTAGACTCAAGTCTGGTCTGGTCTTATGCATAATGCAATTTGCTGTCTTTTTGCACTCTCGAGTGCATTTGCCAAGTTGAACCTCACCATAGTCAGGCAATTAAGAAGTTTCGCCATGTGGCTACGTTTCTAATTATTTTCAATTGAATTGCTTTGCAATACGAGAGAAAAAGTTTTCTATTGCTTGCCATTAAACATATCGTTGAGCTCTGTTCATTGACACGAGCCGCAGTTGAGTAAAGTTGTCACTCGCTGAATACGAAATAATTTGAAATGTGATTTTTCAATGTCGGAAAATCCGCCCCCAGGCGTGAAAATTCCCGGAAAATTCCGTAGGCAAAAAACTATTTTTCATCCGATTGAGTTGAAACTCGGTTTGTAAGGATAGAATACGAAATAATTTGAAATGTGATTTTTCAATGTCGGAAAATCCGCCCCCCAGGCGTGAAATTCCCGGAAAATTCCGTAGGCAAAAAACTATTTTTCATCTGATTGAGTTGAAACTCGGTTTGTAACAATAGAATACGAAATAATTTGAAATGTGATTTTTCAATGTCGGAAAATCCGCCCCCCAGGCGTGAAAATTCCCGGAAAATTCCGTAGGCAAAAAACTATTTTTCATCCGATTGGGTTGAAACTCGGTTTGTAAGGATGGAATACGAAATAAAGTGAAATGGGGCGGTGACGATAACGATAACGATAACGATAACGATAACGATAACGATAACGATAACGATAACGATAACGATAACGATAACGATAACGATAACGATAACGATAACGATAACGATAACGATAACGATAACGATAACGATAACGATAACGAACGATAACGATAACGATAACGATAACGATAACGATAACTATAACGATAACGATAACGATAACGATAATGATAACGATAACGATAACGATAACGATAACGATAACGATAACGATAACGATAACGATAACGATAACGATAACGATAACGATAACGATAACGATAACGATAACGATAACGATAACGATAACGATAACGATAACGATAACGATAACGATAACGATAACGATAACGATAACGATAAAGATAAAGATAACGATAACGATTTGTTCGCTGGTACATAATTGCATTCAATTTGGTTGAGTCCATACAACTTCTTAGCGGATGCATTATAAATTACGCCAGAAAATAGGCGTTCCACGCTTCTCTCTGGGCGTCTCTTATTTGCATTACAAACATCTGACCAAAATTATGATGCCCGCTACTAAGGTTAAAAAAACTGAAACTGTTTCGGTACCTACGTTTCGGTTTCGTTCCGATTCTATCGGTTCTAGGGAATCAAACCGCAACCGTATTCCGAAAAGAACCGATTAAAACTCAGAACTAGAACCTGTACCGAAGCCGATATATTTATATTTTTGCGTAATGGTATCCGAGAAGCGATATTAATGGAACCTAAAAGACCGAAAAGAAGCTAATCATTGTACCGGTACAGTTTCGGTTCTTAGGGAATAAACTTAACTGTTAAACAAGCACTTTGAAAATTGTAGGCTTAAAAGAGATTCTGGCTTAGCAAAACTTTTGTATTGCGAAATTAAAAACTCGAGAATAGTCTTTTTGGACAAAATGCATTCCTATGTGGCATTTTCTTTGACCCTCATTATAATACCATGAAAACTTCTGAACGGAAAAGTACTTGTGTAACTATTTTGGAATATATATAGTACTAGTATATAGTACTAGTATATAGTATTAGTATATAGTACTAGTATATAGTACTAGTATATAGTACTAGTATATAGTACTAGTATATAGTACTAGTAATAGTAAAAGTAGTACATAGTAGTAGTAGCGGAAAATATGTATTCAAGAGTTGTAGCCATTTCTGTCCAAATGCAGCTTAATAAAGCAGCATTGCCACAAATACTTTATCTGAAAGTCGAGACGAAGTCGATTTATTTTTGCATTTGTGTGAAAAGAAACATGGCAATGAAAAAAATTCAGTATTTTCACAGAACAGTTTAATTTTCCTGATCTTAAAACGCTTACAATATAAAGATGATTTACTTCAATAATGGTCAGAAAATTCGACAGTTTCCAGAATTGTATGAACTATCAAAAGTTGGTCTTGCTGTTCCAGCTACCTAAGTAAGCGTAGAACGTTATCCAGGGTAAAGTTTATTAAGTCCCATGAAAGAAATCGGATGAACGTAAAATTAATGACCGCCCTCTTAAGCCGGTACATACCGGTACGTACCGGTATACCTAAATACAAATCCAGGTACCAGTACGGAACCGAATACCGAAATATATTAGAACAAAAACAGATCCTTTTACCGGGACAAAATTTTAGGTACGTACCAGAACCTGAACTGGAACCGAAATACGATTCGGTTTGATTACTTGATGGGTTCCAATAACACCGGCAAACGGTTTTCGGTTCTCAAAATAAATTTTGTTTCGGTTTCAGCATTGGTTCCGGTATGTGATTTGAAATGGTTTATTTCGGTTAACGGTTCCGGATTCGGTATTAATCCCTGAAATTGTTTAAAAACTCCAAGAAGTAATTTTCCGTTTGTGTTTCAATTTGTATGCTCTGTATCTTACCACTTGAGGAAAACAAGAGTAGTTTATTTTTAGTTTATTTCAAGCATACAGAAACTTTAGGGTACTTGTTCAACTCTGTGTTTTTTACCACTTGGAAGGAAACACTAGAGTTTCTCGAAGGACCAAATTGCGACTCCAAATCAATGAATAAGCAATGAAGTTTCAATACGCTCTGGTTTTATTACTTACAAATCATTTTCTTAAATACTAACATCAACTCTTATCTCCGACTGAGTCTAGCTTTCCACGCGTCTTCTTTGTAATCTATCCAGGGGTGGGAATTCAAATGTCTATTTTTAACCGTGCATCGGCTTACATTTGGTTATGATAGTCATATGTACATATGTATGTTTTCGTTTGTTGTCGAATCCTGTGATTATGATTCCCTCTAAGTAAAATTTCACGATTTTTCACGTTTTCAGTTTCTTAGTTCTCGATGAGAGAAACACACGAAGCTGTCTTACGATAACAGCTTGGTGGGGATAATATCGTTCGGCTTTCAGCAGCCGAGCAGAACAATAGAAGTGTCAGCGCAGTGCCTTTCTTGTTGTTGTTATGCTAAGTTTTTTTTGTTGCGTTATAAATTCCATCGCAGGCAAAGCGCAAAAGAAGAATGCGGACAAAATAGCACACAAGCACGCATACACACTTGCAGTTCACTGAGGCACACGCGCAACACACATTCATGCGCAAAAGACACTTTCGACAGATTCTGCCCAGCAAAGTGTCTCATGGAAACAGAACCACAAAGTAGGAGCGAAAATTCTAGGTCATTGAGCAAAGATCACGTTGAGAAAAGACAGAGGTGAACTGTCATTTAGTTTCCCCTTTTCATCGAGTGTGGAGGAGGGTGACGGTTTTTTTTCTTGGTTTTCTGACCGTCTGTAACAAGCGACCACTCTTTGCGACCTCTGCTGAAAACTCATCTGTGAGTTCAGCTCTGAATCCCATGCGTCAAAAAAGCGAACATCATAAGGGCTCTGTCTGTGTTAAATTCATGATGCAAAAGATGGAAGTATCGCCATCTACCCTCAGCTTCATAATACAGCACACATTGACAGACTTCGTACTCATACAGCACACAAAATCGCAGTTCCAAATGGAAATATTCCCTTGCCATTCACTTGTATGGCCGTTAGAGACAAGATGGAATTCATTCTCTTCATCAGAGATCCGAGGAACTGCAATGAATCCTCCTAAGAATAAGCCTGTACTAACATTGCTCCAAAACCGGTTTTTTTGTTATATGTAATCGGGTAAGGTTTTTTAGCGTACTGTATACCTTAAAAAAAATTTTTGTTATTTAATTTTTAATTACTTAAACGTTCTATTAGGGTCTTATAAACATCCTGTAAAACTTTCAAGCAGATCCGACAATATGTTTTACAAAAATAAACAAAAACAGTTTTTTTTCCGACCCGCTTATATGAAAAAAATTTTCATCAACCCTCGTATTTTTAAAAATTCCATTGTTATTTCCTTATTTTAGTTTAAAATGTTCGTTATTTTCCAAAAAGTTGCTTTTGAAAAAAAATGTTACTTGGAAATATTTGGAGATATTTTTTTACCATGTCTTGACGCACTGTGACCAAAATATCTGGAGAACTACTTAACCGATTTTTATAAATTTTTTTTTTCGTGGAATCTATTATCTATTTGAGAAGCTAAAGTTTTGTAACGCTTTGTCGCACATCTAAATGTTATACGTGAAAGTCTTTGCAAATTGTATGCTTTTTAATTTATATTATGAGATAATTGTGCGTAGCTCTCACCAGAAACAAGAAAAATGGGAAAAAACTGGAAACTAATTTTTTCGTACAAGACCTGAAAACTATTGCCCGCACAGAAAATTTTTACGCACCAAAAAGAAGGTTGTGTTATTATCTATAGCCTTGTCTTTGACATTTTTTCTCCAAAGTCAATCGATTTCAAGATACAGAGCAAAGTATTGCGTTTTCCAATATGGCGGCCGTTCCCAATGACACAAATTGGAACTTAAGCCTTTAAGACAGTCCCCTACCACAAATAAAAATCTGGATGGTCAAAATTGCATGCATAAATTCGCCCTTTTCATGATTTTTTTGGAATGTGACAAATGTTGGTTTATTTGGTGTATAAATTATATGTGTGACCGGTGTGGCGCAGCGGTTAGTGTGTCAGCCTGCTGTGCGGAAGGCGTGGGCTTAATCCCGTCTTGGACCATCTAACAAAAAGTTTTTTTCTTTCTTAAGAAAATAGCTTTTACACATCCGGTCACCTTCAACATCTATTGGCGCCAACTGCGAAGTCACTAGCTATGAAAAAGCTTCTCAAAGTATGCCGTTCGGATTCGGCGTTAAACTGTAGGTCCCTTTCTCTTATGCGAAAAATTATAACCACACTCGCCAAGAGATTGAGATAAGCATGGCTCGGCCCTTTGGGGCTGTATAGCCAACTTTTCATTTACATTTATATTATATACACTTTATAGAAGATCCGAAGATTCGCTGCCACGGACTTATTTATTGATATGTTTAATTGAAAAGTTTTTCAAAAATACTTCAGATGTTATTACTACCTATATAACGTGAATATAACATATATAAACCAACATTAATCACATCTCCAAAAAAATCATAAGAATATGTTCTTTAATTTCTTTTTAAAAACCTATCGAACAAAAACGGCTTATACTTTTTGTGAAATTTCCTTTTTGGTAAACCTTTAAAAAATTACACCTGAAGGTATACAGTACGCTTAATAATTTTTGCAATCCTGTGTCAATAAGGAATTGCAGTATATCTTGAGCTATGTCAATATTGTGATTTCAATACCAATGTCTTACTCGTTTTCTTTTCTATATTGTGACAAAATTTCACAGGGACAACCTGATACCGTTATTACAAAGATATAACTGTAAAACATAATAATATGATTCTTGATTGCTTAAGTTTACAAAATCAACAACAGCATTCTCAGTTGTGTTGTTCTTCCCCATTCGGCATCTGCCTTATCGCAGAATTGCAATTTTTACTTTCAGTCAAAGAAAATAACACATCAGAGATTTGCTTTTATTTTAAACTACAAGCTGTGACTTATGCGCTTATTCCATAATGATATTTTAGCTAAATTGATGCTATATCTGGACTTAAACTTTAATTCCATATTAAAATTGTTTTTTTCCAAAATACTTCAACTTTCTGGTACACATCTTTAGCCTTTGTTCAAAAAACAGATTGCTCAAAGTTTAATTCATAACTCGTCTGATGCTGTTTTTCCAAAGACAAATCAATTTAGTTTTTGAGAAATTTGTTCGTATGTCCCTTAACTTCCGATTTTTTAATAAAAAAGAAAACGACAATGCATGATTTGTAAACCATACGGTAGATTAATATTTAAAGGTATTATTTATTTTGTCATCTCATGCAATGCTGAATGGAGAAGATAGAACAGATCTGCAATGAAATGAAAGCAAAAATTAATCAACTATTTTGGTAACTATGATAACAATGATGGAGGCCATCACGCGGTCCCTAGTCCCCTTAATCCAAGGGGTAATGCCGCAAAATCAAATGTCGAGTGGTTGAATTTATAAAATATATAAATGATCAAGCGATTTAATAACGAAAATGAAATAATTTTTCAATTTTTTTTTAGATGTGAGAAATGTTTCTTAAAAATGGTTTTGATTTTACTTAAAAATATTTTATATAGGGTATTCACTAGACCTCTTAAAATGGTAAATGGAAAATGGTAACTTCCAAAAATTTACGACACAACAACAAAATATATGAGAAAAAATTACCAACTTTTTGCTGCCTTGGGGTATTAACTGAAGTGTTCAAAGTATCGGCTAAAAATACTTGGTACTTATCTGATATAGAAATTTCGACACATGTTTTCCTGAATAGGCGTTGGCTGAGTGGATGGGATTGTCGCCTTGTATTTTTTTTAAAAATTCGCAGTGAGGCTTCTGAAATTCGGTGTAAATATTAAGCTTTGAATCTCAAGTAACAGCAAAATTCAAAGCCTGTCAAAAATAGCTGATTTATCAAAACAATTACTACGGTAAGTCACAAGAGGTCGCTCACTAGCTCATGTGTGGTAAATTTACCAATTACGGTTTTACGAGGGCAGGTGAATACCCCAATACATTACCCCAAACATTTTTATCCATCATTATATTTATGTGATTTGTGTTATAATCAGAGATTAAAACCGAAAGGAATAAAGGTTAGGGTTACTATTTTGGCCGATCGTTCTTTTCCGATTACGGTTATATTACGGTTGTGGGATATGGGTTACGGTTATTATTATTTTCGGTTCCGGCCACGGTTATAAGTATCACTTTTAAAAAATTTTGCAGATAAAAGCGGCTCTATCTCGAATCTCATTTATTCAGTTAAAGTATTAAGTTTAAATTTCTAATACAGAAGTATTTTCGCCTATTTCAAAGTTTAACATTATATGTTTTAACTAAAAGATAAGAAACCATTTCATTCATGTTAAGTTTAATTAATTAGATGAATATACATTTTTCAACGTATATACTATTTGTCGTTATATACCTTCATAAAACAATGGTTTATTTTCAGAAATTACATCTTAATCGAGATTGTAATTTTGATAGAGCAGACGACTCCTGAGGATTCATTATAAATTTTACTCCTGATAACAAACGCCCAACACTTACTCTTACACGTGTGGGTGGTACTGCTAGCACAACTTTTGATAATTCAAAAAGATCTGGAAATATTATTGATTTTTTTTCACACAATTTCAATATGTCTACTTTGCTAAGCACTCCTTTTTGTTTTAAAAACATAATTAATGAGGACGTCAGATTGTTTTAAATTAAAACTGTTTCATTTTCAGATTTTTTTGTACGTGACATCATATGTATAAGAGAAAAGACACTACATATATAGACACCGTATCTCATACACACTTCTTTTTTGGGGTTCAATGTCAGCTCCCAAGAACAATCGTTTTTTCTTTCACATGCGTCGTCAATAATATCTATAAATCTTCGCTGTTAACCAACACCCAGTTATTAAAACGAATAGCTAAATATCAATGCATATATTCCTCGTAAAGGCAGCGAGAAGCAAAAATTGGGATCCAATGTCAGCTCCCAAGAAAATCGCTTTTTGTTTCACATGCGTCATCTATAATATAAATAAATCTTTGATAAGAGTCAACATCACTGCGAATTTCCGACAAACTTGGTTTTGAACTGTTTTCCTGTGATAATTCAATCGATTTAATGTTGTCTAATATTCGAGTGTGCAGATTTGATAAAAATTTAATACAGATATTTTTCTGCTCGCAGATCCGAGATATACTCGGATCAAGAAATATTTCACATGGGTAAGCAACATTCTCGAACAGACTAGGTTCTATAAATTCGAACTCCTGAGACAAAACTTTCGTCAATGCTGAGTTGTTATAGAATTAAATTTTTTATTGAATCCAGTTAGAATAAAAATAACCAAAGACTAACAGTTCGCTCTGCATTCTTGTTGTTGCATCTTTTGCTGGTGCTAAAACTGTAACAAAAATGAGGACTAGTTGCTGCCAAATTTGAGCAGAAGTTGTGCATTTTTGGATCAGAACAAATTGACAGTGTAATATTACATATGAATAAGGAAAGATGAGGAAGGTAAAGATTTTGGGTAGCTGCACTTTCTCTTTCTAGTTCGCTTTCTTTCCCTTGGGCCCCGTTAGCAGCAGTACGGTGCAATGTATGTATGTAAAATAGTCATTGTAGACCTACTTTGAACTTTTAAAAGGTGTCTGCCTTCATTGATAGTTAAAAGATATAATATATTAAGGGGAAATTTGAAATTTTAAAGCCTTCGCGGGGCTAAACTTAAAATATCTGATTTTGGATTTACGTTTAATTTTCTATAAAATATACTGCAGTTTTTGAGCCATATTATGCAAAGAACTTCACATGTTGAAAATTGTGTGGAGAAAAGAACGGCGTATTGTACATACATAAAATAAATTTAAGTTTATCGAAATCATAGAACTTTTTTGCGGGCTCAAGGTCTATAAGTTATGATTTTCATCATAGCATTTCTAAAACAAGGCACACACAACACCACAAAGGAGGCTGGTTGATCGTATAACTATTTCACAAACTACCACAGTTTGATCATCAGCGATCTTTTGCCCAACTTCAATGAGTTGGCAGACGCTACCTCATGCCAGAACTGCTATGATCGCTTGGGAATCCCAAGTCAGTCTTGTAGCAAAAATTCCGACAACTGGAGCCAAACGCCTAGTCATAGAAGCTTTGTATGTGTGTCCGTGACGCGTATCGGCCCTTCTGTTGTTAACTTATAGACCTAGAGCCCGCTAAAAAGTTCTATGATTGAAATCTTAAGATCGCTAAAACAGTCACATTGTTTATCGAAGTTTTTACTAATAGAGGAAAAACAGAAATTATCCCATATATTTGTTTATGTTCCGGTACTGGTAACTGGTTATGTTAATAAAGGTTATAGGGTCACGGTTATAAGAAAATAAATTTGTTCGGTTACGGTTACAAATTTTTAAGTGTTTTTAGCGGTTAAAGGTTTCGGTTACGGTTTTAATCTCTGGTTATATATAATGCAAAGCCAAAACTTACAGTTAATTGCAATCGCGTAGTTTCTTATTTTTTCTTTCTTTTCAATCTTTTTTTGTACCCTCAGAAGAATTTTAGATTGCAAAATTAAATGTAATGTATAGACACTTTTATCAAAAAAATAATCAAAATTAATGTCCAAATGATAAAAATTGCGCTAGCGCTACCTTGTAGCAGACTATTTCAAAATGGGCTATGAATGAATGTAACACTTGCATACATTAGTTTTATTTGATTGTTTTCTTATGAAAATATGATAAGACGTAGCGTTTTTTACCACTTTTAAATTTGTGGTCTCGGTGGACCTTTTGCTGGAAATGCCCATATATCAAAATATATTTAACTTTATTCTTAAAAAAACTTTTCTTTGTTTTTATAGTACAAATACTTTTATCTTAGTCAACTACACTAGCGGATGCATCTATTTATAGTAGAATACGATTATAGCAAGGCGCAGACACCGTCGTCTTGGGAGTCATTGCATTGCAGTCAGGTTTCCTGTGGCTGCCTAACAGGGGGGCGCATTTTAGTCTCAGTTGTACTTGCGGCATTTGAGTGATCCGATCTCGAACTCCTAATGGCAGGTCATCATGTTGGCTGAAGTGTGTCGAGACTCCATTGGGTTGTGTGTATGTTATACCACCACCTTGGGCATCCGGTATAACCGATATTAAGGATCCGTCATGGAATTGCACTTGCACAATACCATGGGACAGCTGGTTGGATAACAACATTAGAATAGGTCTGGCTAAGGATGAGTAAGAAAAGCTCACCTCAGTTGCAATGCCAACGTCGGGAATATTAAGCCGCTTTATCGGAACGTTCTGTTGAGCAGCCATCATTTGTGCCCTCGAAGTACTCGAATGTGCGCTACTAAAGTCACTTCCACTCCCATTGCGCACCGATGAGATGGTGCTCATGGAGAAGTTAATGGAGCCCTGAAATAAATTATTACACGTATTAATATTAATTTTAGAAATGGAACTCGAAAGTTTCCAGGCTTAAACGCTGCATATTTATTATAGTATTTATTATTGAGTTAAGTTTACTTTTAGATACATAAATACTTTCAGTTCATTTAATTACAAAAGTGATTCACGTTAGTGCTGTATAGTTTGTATTAGTATCATATATTCCGAAGGCTCTATACCAGAATGAAAGGCACTCGTATAAGCGTAATAAGTAATGTGTGCAAACCTGATTCGACTTTGGTGTTGAAAACGCAATATTCGTGGTGTCCCTCAGCCCATCAAATCGTTGAGATGACTGAACATTTGTACAGGGTCGTCGCCCAATTGTGACGGGAAAACATGTATTCTGACTATTGGATTGCTGAGCCAGCTCTAGTGCATTGCAGATGTTGATGCAGTGGGCGAAACACTCGTTCCCATGTTCAATCAACTTTTTCGCCTCGGAACTTGCATGATCTGATAACAGCATGCCGTAATCACCGTACAGCTTAAGTCCATCGCCGGGGAATGACTTCAACAGCTTCGCTCCGGAGTAGTAGCACATCTCAAAGTCGACCATGTTCTCCATTAAATGACATTTGGCCATTGCACTAAAGTAGGTGACCTTTGGTGTTTTGCTCTTGACCAGGTCCACAAAACGAGCAGCATACATATATTTTTTCCAGTGTTTGCTGGGCAAGGTATCATAGGTATAGACGTACTCTTCTCCATGTATATGGGACTCTGGCGGCGGTTGTTCTCTAATGGGCAATCCGCTGAAATGAAAATTAGACGAAACTAAGATTACCTCGTCCATTTTATAATTCAAAATATTACATGCATTACCAAAAGTATTGAAATTACGTTTCAATTTTCTACTGATTGTTTATCACCTTTACATAAATTTAAATCACAATGCCGGCTTCTGAACACTACCTTCGATAAAGATATTTTTTTAAAAGATATCTGTTTAAGCTAAGCTAACTCAAACCTGCTTAAAATCAGCAATATAGGCCGCATATGAATGAATATTGATTTAGTTTTAATTTGGGTGCTTCCATCAAAACTGAAACGCCAAGTATCAGCACAAGCCAGATGTGTGTAGTACAAACGAATTTTTAAGTTCCTTCTTCCATTCTCTTTGCTTAATGAAATGATTCGTTAAAAATCCTACATCCATTTTTTTTAATGATCATATTTTAGATTTTATAAAAGACTAGCATAGTACCCGTCGCGCTTCGCTGCGTCCCATTAGATCGTTATCGTTATCGGTTACCGTTACCGTGGCGGGCGGATTTTCCGACATTGAAGAATTACATTTCAAATTATTTCGTATTCTATCCTTACAAACCGAGCCAATCGGACGAAAAATAGTTTATTGCATGCACAATTTTCCGGGCATTTTCACACCCTCTAGGGGGATTTTCCGACATTAGAAGATTAAATTTCAAAATATTTCTTATTTTATCCTTACAAACAAAGTTAAAGTTACAAAGTTAATACAAGTTACAAAAGTACAAAGTTAATCGGATGAAAAAAAAATGTCCCATACAAACTTTGGCGACGCTTTTCCATTTATCCCAATTTTCCTCAAACCCCGTCTAAGTTCTCACTTTCAATACTAATGGAAACTCCTGTCCAAATTTCAACTTGATATGGGTACGGATACACCTACATACATGCAAAAACTTGTGGCTCTATCTCTTATAGTCTCTGAGATCGACGCGCACATACAGACAGACAGACGGACATGGCTACATCAACTCGGCTGTTGATGCTGATCAAGAATATATATACTTTATAGGGTCGGAGAAGCTTTCTTCTGACTGTTACATACATTTGCACAATTTCGTGATCACCTTTTTTCATTTTTAATGAGAACACGGTATAAAAACTGAATTTCGCTGCGCTTGCACGGCTGTTTCGCCCACTGTGGAGCGGTTCGTCTCCAAACCGGTATGCAGCCCTGGTTTTTAGTGAGAAAAAGTTTTTTGTTTTCAATGCTAGCGTCACCAAACTCGGTTATTATTGAAATAATAAGTATGCTTTCAACCAGATTGGCAATATTTGTTCAAAATCGGATGACTCTACCTTCTTTAGTGGAGTCGAGTTACGCTATAGAAACCTTACGTTTTATAGCCGAAGAAAAGCGTTCCGATTACTCTAAGCTTTTTTGTCTAATAAGAAATGCCAATGTCATGTCAGAAAACACAGGCAATGTGTTTTTCACTTCCATAAAGAACTAAATGGGGCCCGCTCCAGTTTAGGCGAAGGAGAATTAAAACAAAGTTTTAAAAATTTATTCCACTGTGCTCCTGGTGATTGAAAACGATCCTACGATATATGAAAGCTGTTCAAAATGTGAAGTATCGTGCCGAACTTAATTTTTATCTCATCTGAATTATGCTGGGTTTACATTGCGTCAAAGAGAGGCACATTTCAGTGTCACAGCGCAATGTGAACGGAAAATACCTTGTCACAGAAATCACTTGGTGTCTCATACTTTCTGTTACGCCAATTTGAACAATTTTGAATTGTGTCAGAAATTGTCACAGAAAATGGAGTAACAGTGCTATGCAGTGTACAACCAGCATTAGGCCTTAAACAGAAACATCGATATTTCGATATCTCGATTTTATTTCCGACATCACTACAATCGTGCACATAGACCGGGGAGCTCTTGATAGTAATCGCAGACACCCCGAATGAAGTGCACAGTTCTTTCTCAAAAGCATGGAGCAATGAGTATTAGAGATAAAATTTGCGCTGCCTCAGTCAGCTGTTCGCTCTCATTTACACTCTCTGGATACATTTGCTCAGCTGTTCGCTCTCACTTATGCTCTCTGAATATATTTGGGAATATGTCCGTCTCGCTCTAACCACTGTGATTTCTTATGTGGCACTATAAGTATCTTTTTGCGCACTATAGTATCTTTTTGGGCACCATCGTTTAGCACCACCAAAATTGAGAGACAGCGCAAATTGGTTCTCTAATACTCATTTTCCATGTCAAAAGGGTTTTTGCAAAGAAAATTTAACATAAAAGCACAATTTAAAACGCCTCTCTTTATACAAAGAAAATGTAACGTAGAAGCACTCTGAAACGCCACTCTTTTTTGAGTGATGTTAACTCCATTGTGACAAGTAGATACTTCATAGAGACACCAACATCTGTTACTCAAAATAACTGTCGACGTAGGAAACGCTGGTTAGAGGGAGACGGACCTAGCTTAAAAAAACTCGGAGAGTCAAAAAATACTCAAAGAGCCAAAATGACAGAGAACAGCTGACAAGCAGGTTAGTACAATTGAAACTTACAACAAGCGTGCTCATTAAAAGTGTATAAGTACATACAGGCAGCAATACTATATAGTTGTCCGATTCTCATCAAGCTTTGTGGAATTATGAAAAAGCATAGAAAATTTATAAATATAAGGTTTGGGGACGTTTGCATTGTAAACAAAAAAGTTTCTCATTAAAACTAGTTTCTCGACCGATGGGATCAAGGTGTTCATACAGACGGACAGACGGACGGAAATGGCTATACCGACGCGTCCGTTGATTCTGATCAAGAATATATATACCTTATACCACCGAGACCATAGAAGAACTAACATAGAAGCACACTTTAAAACGCCTCTCTTTTTTGAGTGATGTTAACTCCATTGTGACAACAAATTCTGTTACTCCAAATTATTGCCAGCATAGGAAAACACGGTGGTTAGAGGGAGACGGACATAGTCAAAAAATAACTCAAAGAGCCAAAATGACAGCGAACAGCTGACAAATATCTGAGTGAAAAGTTGTCGACGCAGCAAAGTGTGCTTCTATGTTAGTTCTTCTATGCCGAGACATAGAAAAACTAACATAGAAGCACACTTTGAAACGCCGCTCTTTTTTGAGTGATGTTAACTCCATTGTGACAAGGAGATACTTCAATAGTGACAACAAAATCTGTTACTCAAAATTATTGTCGACATAGGAAAACAAGGTGGTTAGAGGGAAATGGACATAGTCAAAAAAATAACTCAGAGAGTATAAAAATAACTCAAAGAGCCAAAATGACAGCGAACAGCTGACAAATGTCTGAGTGAAAAGTTGTCGACGCAGCAAACTGTGCTTCTATTTTAGTTTTTCTATGGCCGAGACCAAAAAATTAAAAGTACTTAAAAGCACTATTTTTTATCATTTTTTTCATGGGGAAATAATCAAAATGGACTAATATGACCTAATTTTAAATATATTCATAACCCATTTCCATTTGGATACTTTTTGTTGACATAAAAATGCCTTTAGATTGCATTGATTTTTGGTCTCTAAACTCTAAGACACCATAAGAAACTATATGAATGCAATAATATTCTGCTTTATATTATAACAAAAACAACATAAATATAATGAGGAAATTTGAGTAACGTAACGTCAGGTAACGTCACATCAGATACTTAAGCAGATAAAAAAAAATTGGGCAAACATTTCTGGGAAATAAACTTTTATTATTTCAAATCATACGAAAAAAATTTGTATACAAAAACCTTTGCCCAATTCTCAGAGTTTTGCATTTTTCTAATACAAGTCAAAACCCACTTCCGTTTTATGTAACCTCACGCCAGCATATTTGATTGCTTATATCTTTAACTCCTTATGATCGATTGATGTCATTGTTTTTGCTGATTATAGTGCTACTTAAATGCTACCCAAATATATAACAGCCTTCAAAAATTCAAGATTTTAATATTTTTCAAAAAGATCTTTTCGTACGAACGTAACGTCACGTCAGTTTGGAAATGCCCATATATACTTATTTCGGAGTGAGATGCAATTCCTGCTAGCCATCCCATTTCTCAAGCCAAAAATTCTTCATCACAGCTACTACTTCTACTACTTTCCGAAATATGCCTTTGAACAATATTTTGAACCATATGAACATTTATTAGTACTTTAGAGTTTGTAAAAGTCCGCACTTACCGTCCTGGATCAGGTTGATATATTCTGATGCGACGTCCATCCTCAGAAATGCGACAAATATCAGTTATGCGATCCTCGTTCAGTTTGCCCCTGAATTTTATGAACTCGAGCACTACCTGTCCATTGCGCAAAATGCTCATGATAGCATTCTTTGTCTTGTAGCGTGTTGGCTGCAGTCGGTTGGTGTTTAATGGAGGCACTGCGATACGCTCCTCAATGACAGGAGCTGTGGGTGGGAGGGCAATGCTACCCAAACGCTCCCACTCAGCCCGGTCTGATTGAGCGCCATTATCTGCATATGCGAGCCCACGTACTTGGTGATGCTCCTGCCTATTGGTCTGCTGCCAATATCCAAATTCTTCCTGTATGTGTGGAAGCATTTGCGGCGCAGATACTGGTGCAGATTTGTCTATTGAGCGCAGCCGTTGAGAGCCTCTTGAGTCATCTACAGAATGCACAAGTCAATCAAAAGTGAGCTACAGAATCAATAAGTTTATAGGGTCGGAAATGATTATTTCTATGCGTTGCTTAATACCCACTTTGAAAGTATATAATAAAAACGTTAAATATGTGTTTTAAGCTTAAAAAACTCCTTTCGTCATAAATGAATTTTTAATATGTTTTTGTTCCTGTTTTTAAATTATTTTCATGACTAAAATTTTGACCAGGTACGGAAATCCAGCGGAAATTCCACGAGATCTTTCCAGCATGGAAGGCAAAGAATTTAAAATTAAAGGTCTGAATCGGTATGTGATTGAATTAAAGATTTAGTTGGAAAACCAAAACGTAGAACAAGTAATATTTTTTAGACCCTGCTCGACCCCTTACTTAAGAAGTTAATACAGAAACATAACAACTCCGACTGTTAATCAAAAAAGCTGTGCCTACTAAACTACATTGGACTCGTCTTTCCAGTTCTGATTCCCGGCTTCGTTTCTTTTTAATGTAGAAAAATCGCTTATGAGTACATTTTATGGGTTACTTCCGTGTTCCCGCAATTTATACAAATTTTTGACGAATTGTAAGTACTTATTAAGAATTTCATGATCAAAACTAGACTTACTGCTGGCAAAAGTGATAATTCCACTGTCGGCACTGCTCATGCTTTGGCTTTGACCATAAACGTCAGACGCACCAGGCGTTGCATAAGCTGATTCTGCTGTTGTCGATGCTTTCTTCTTCATAAACGGATGTCTGAGAACTTGCTCAAGCGGGATGCGCTCTTGGGGATTTTTCTTTAGCAATTTCTCTATCAAATCCTGCGCCTCGAAAGACAAATGCGTTGGCATTATGTACTCGGACATGACCACCTTATTGAGTGTAGATTGAACGGCATCTGTGTCGAACGGGGGCCGGCCAACAAGCAGTGTGTACAGCATACACCCCACGCTCCAGACATCTGCTGGCAAGCCGTGCGACAAACGGGAAACGACCTCGGGTGAGATGTAGTTGGGAGTGCCGCACATTGTCATGTGCTTCTCATCGGGTCGTTTCAGCTGTGTGGCGAGGCCAAAGTCAGCAATCTTAACGTGCATGTCCTTGCTCAGGAGCAAATTAGATAGCGAGATGTCGCGATGCATGATGTTGTGCGAGTGCAAATACAGAAGTCCGGTCACCACCTGCTGCAGTATGGATGCCGCCTCCTCCTCCGTGAAGGGACGCAACATTTGCTGATTCATATACCGATGCAGTTCGCCGTTGTGGGCCAGCTCCAAGACCAAGTACACAAAGTTGGCATCCTGAAAGAATGTATATAACTGCAGGACCGAAGGATGTTTTAAGCGCGAGTGTATCTCAACCTCCTGGCGTACACGGCTGGAAAGGCCAGTTCCCTGAATAAGCTTCTTGTCTATCTGCACGTAGAGAAAATAAATTTAATTCATATTCTTATACAAAACAGCAATCTTCCGATAGTTACCATTTTAATGGCCACATCTTGATGGGTACGCAAACATCGAGCCTTGTAAACACTTGCGAAGCCTCCTTTGCCCAGCAAGTGCTGTACTTCATATTCCTGCAGATGCAAACGTGACGACGCCAAGTAACTACACAAATTCCAACACAGCAATCAAGTTTTTACTCACATCAATTGATTCTCCATAGTTTCGGCAAGAAAACATAGTATTTTTAGATTGCTCAGTTTGCTTTTTATCACTAAATTTAAAAAATTAAAATAAAAACACCCATGTAAACAAAAACAAACAACACAAGCCGAGAATTTTTTAAAACAAAACGCTACATTTCTAGTGTTGCAAAAATTGCGAATATGATAAGTCCTCCCGATTTTTACAGCACTGATCGCGATCAACTAAGCTGAAAATAATTTTCTCTAGTGAGATAAGTAAGGAGATAAAATAGGAGTATTGCGAAAATAAATCATTCAGTAGAAATTTGGACTTGAACAATTAGCATCTTTAATAATAATTGAGTCGTGCCGCACAGTGACTGTATCAAAGTGACTCAACCAGCTGCAATGGAGATGCGCACATGTCGTTGCTCACGAGAATCGTATCAGTCAAATAGGAGGTTTTTAAAATTCATTCCTGTGTCAATGGAGTTGCAATGGAAGGGAGAGTGCTTTATCCCGGTGGCAAAGTGGGAGAAGTTTATGTCCCCCCTTTTATTGAAAACAGACTATGCCCGAGAAAAGTGCGGTAAACATCATAACTCTTTACGGATCATCTGAAACAAACGAGAGCATGAGTTAAAGTCGGCTCTAACCGACTTCGATATACCCGTTACTCATGGAAAGAAATGTTTAATAGCCTTCCTGTGTGCCTGCGGCTATTTGTCATCCGATCTTAATGAAAATTTCAAAGCGTATAGATATGGCGAACGCTTTAAATTTGAGATCGATATCTTGTGATAAGTCGATAAGTTGTGGGAGTTATTCAGCAAACTGCGTGCAGACAATAGGAGTCTGCATTTCCAATTTGGTTGCTCTAGCTATTCTAGTCTCTGAGATCTAGGAGTTCATACAGACAGACGGACATGGCTATATCGACTCAGCTGTTGATGCTGATCAAGAATATATATACTTTATATGGTCGGAAATGATTCCATCTGACTGCTATGTACACTTGCACGACTTTACTACATATGCTGCCATAGAAATTGGGTGTAGAAAATGTATATAGGAGGCCTTGTCAAAAATGTGTACATTTGGCCGAATGTACATATTTGTGTCAGTGGAATCAGTCCACTAATTTATATAAATCATACAAGCTACAAGGGTATAAAAACTTCGGTCGAGCCGAAGTTAGCTTTCCTCTATTTTTTCGACTTTTAAACCTTACCTTACTTAAAAAAAAAAAACTTCATCAGGGCTCTGCGAAATATAAAATTAGTTCAATATCCTCCATTCATATTCACTTGGCTAAGAGAAGTGAAAGAAGAACAAGTTGGGGTGACGATGAGGCAAGCAATATTTTTAACACCGAAGCAAGGCTCCGGCTTTGCACGTGGCTCTTTCATAAACCCAGATAAGCATCATTTCCAGCATCCGGGAACGCCTCTTTCCTATGCAACAATGCCCAAAATTTATTAAAAAATAATTAATTGTTCTTTATGTGGCAACTCCTTCACACAGAGGTTCATGTATAAACAGCAGTCATTTTTTTTACTGCGGTAATGGAAATACGCCTGCTGTGCGTATAAGCGGGATATTTGTGGAATTTGTTTTGCAATTGCATTTATTCTCATATAAATAATAACAGTCACGGTTTCCATGGCAATATTTCTCATCACCAGATTTCGGTGGACGAAACTTTCGACACTTTCAACACTGCACATATTGACAGTGTGGCCGTTGGGATAAGAAAGAAAAATAATATGTTTTCAATAATTCATTCTGAATATGTATATCGTATAATTCTACACGTATATAATTCTTTTATGAGTATACTTCACAATGTAATGGGTCAATAAATAATACTAAATAATTTAAAATTGAGAACATCCGGTCACACTGTGAAAGGTAGCCCTGGTCAACAGGCGAGAACAATTGTCAGCCAATTCTTCTACTAAAATTCTAGTGGTACTCGTACCTTAATAATGCCTCATGAAACATGTAATTTAACATAGAATATACACATAAAATAAATTATTTGAGATAAATTCAAGGATATAAACAACGAATTAAAATCATTAGCCGAGTAAACGTGTTATGCAAAGACAAACTATAAGTGCGTACGGGCGCGTATCTGTGTATTTTGCGAACATATGCATGTGCATGTATATTGTCATATAGATGGCGGCGAGTAATAAGTTTGCATAATTGTTGATCGAAAAATCGGGTAAGAATTATTCCTTCAACAATAAACTGTGTGTGCTATGAGCGAAAGAAGTAAATGTGTGCGTTTATGTGACTTGTACACACACATGCTCAATAATAATACTACGTCACTTCGTCCGAGTGTGAAAAGTGTTGGAAAATGTGTCAAAATAGATATAATTTGTCATAAATTGACGGAATTTGAAGATGGTTTTTAAAAAAGTCGACATGTTCTTTTAATCGCTGTTTTACTCACAAATAAATATTTTACACAGATGCACTGAAAAATTAGTATTTTTTCAACTAGACGTGGCATTTTATGGGTTTTCACCCTTCTCATCTATTGGTCACACTCAACTTTTATTTTATAACCTTAAAATGACAAGTGACAAATTTCTTTTTATATTCATTTAAAGCGACCAAAAACTTTAAACGACAACTAAACGCGACCTATTGACCACGCACTGGAGCCACTGGTGCTAGCCTATGACTTGATAACTAATCTCATTCGATGCTCTGCTATGTAACAATCTAAACCAGCAATTCTCTAATCACCACAGCTCAGCTCGCGATGTAAATAGTGAAAATCGAAAGCGAAATAAACTGCACAAAAGCTCACGCTAATTCAGATGCTGAAAACGCGCGAGTGCACACGTTGAAACAAACCGCAACTAAGTACCCATAACAAAAACATCGAAATTGTACAATAACAAATCGATCAGCAACCGCCGGCTGGGCTGCCTCCAAGAAGATGCATGCCTCTTCCGCGGCAGCGGCGGCCACAGGAGCACTAGTAGAGTACTCCGACGTGAGCTCGGAGGATTTTTCCGACGCAGAGGCGGGAGAAATCGACTCGGATGCTGCTGCGCTTAGCAAGAAACCAAAGCAAGCTGTGGACTCTGTCCTGCGCTTTTCCAAAAACACAATGGATAAGGACGCTGGGGAAGGAGGTGTTGGAGGAGACAGTTATGATGGCTACAGGTAAACCTAATTCGCTTCCCGAACTAAAGCAAATCAATTAACTCAATGAGCTTTATTTCTCTAGAAGAGAAGACTTGGTCAATAGTAGCTGCAGAGTGAGCTTGGTCCCCGGCTCTGAATCCTCGTCAAATCATCGAGACCGCACTGCCGAAGGCCAGGCCTCAACCTCCAAGGACGAGCTGTGGGGCTGCGAGCTATACATGTCCAGCGATTCCATCGACACTGACGAACTGGAGGCCGAAATGAAGCGGCAGAAGCGCAAGAAGCAAAAGAAGGACAAACACAAACACAAGTCAAAAAAGAAGTCCAAGAAGCGAAAGAAGGAGAGGAAAAGGGCCAAATCATATTCCAGCCTGGATTCAATGTCTGACAACGATATCAATGCGTTACTAGACCGACGCTACACACCGCCGACTCCCACTCCGCCACCCTCCACTTTGCCTGGAAAGAGTTTGGCAGTTCGAACGGTGAGCACCCACAAAGAGAGCAGTCCCATATCGCCGGGTCCCGGCCCTGGAACTCCACCGCCCGTACGACGTCCCAATAGTAACAATGCCTCCTACTATGGCGAATCGGCATCAACCACTCCCAACCCTTCACTGCAAGTCACTGTCACGAACAAGCAGGCAAACAATCGGCATCGTTCACCGCGCTACGCCGCCACCTCTCCTCGAACTCCGCCAACTTCATTGTACAGTGG
Organism: Lordiphosa magnipectinata; assembly: GCA_037044535.1. NCBI lineage: Eukaryota > Metazoa > Arthropoda > Insecta > Diptera > Drosophilidae > Lordiphosa > Lordiphosa magnipectinata. The sequence continues at coordinate 92,935 of JBAMBO010000888.1, read as the reverse complement.
AGGCGGTGGTGGAGGGGCAAGTGTTGGAGGTACGCGCGACTCCCGCAGCTCTCGCTATACCCAAAGTCCACTTAAAGATGATCGGCAAGGTCAAAGGATCGGACATGGACATAGCCATGGTCATAGCTATCAAGGAAGGTACTCGGGACCTGGGCCAGGGATCGAGGGCAGAAAACTGAAGCGCATATCGCCGGGTGAGTTTTTTTTTTGTGTTGATTGGGCAAAATTTTTTTTGTAATAAAACATGCTATTATGCATCATATATGGGAAAATAATATAAGAAAGTCTGTTAACCCTGACGCAGAGCTCGCGGATAACAGTTGACCATTTGTCGCTGTTCAAAAATAACTGCTATTTACGGACCCTTTGAGCAAAGAGTCAGAGATGAACCGTTCACATACCGTTCTTGAATAAATCGGTCTGTGCTCGGCGAACAACCGATTTTTTTGTTTTCGTTTTGCTCTGCTTATTCGCTGAACGTTTTGATGCGAGCGAAGAAAATAAAAGATTTGAGTTTGTGTGCGTGTGCGTGTATCTACGAGTGAGGAGTCTGCTCTGGCACAGGTTGTGCTGGCTACACCGGCGACTTTGCGAAATATTGCAAATCTGAATGGAATATTAAAAATAACTTTCAAAAATACTTTCAGATAAATTTAAATTATAGTATTAAGGATTACCCATTAAATTTCAAGGTTACAGATTTTCTCACATGTTTTTCAAGCAGCATTTTCATAAAGGCAAATTAAATAATTGAAGACCGTTCACGTCCACCCGCGAGCTAGGTGTAGACAGGTACAGAGACCTTGAAAATAAAAAATCTTCATATCTTATAGCCTAGTTCCTTTGACACATGTACGTACATTTATAAATTTGGTGATTCCACTGGTTATAAGTTTCGCCTTTTGCCTTTTGTACTTTTGTACTTGCAACACACAACGACAACAATTTTATCTTAGATTTTAAGGGCTTAAGATAAAAATTTGGAAAATTCAGCAAATGTGGACAGGGTCATTGGGAACGCAATACAAAAAATTCACTTCAATGGGGCAATTGGTTAGGGTACCTCTAGAAGGAGTTAAGCCTTCATTCTTGAATATCTATAAAGCGCACGGTAGATTGTTATTAAAATCGTTTTTCATGATATTATAATGGGCTATTGCATATCCCTAAGAGATGTTACTCGACAGCCCAAAAACCGCGAATTGGAGTACCAATTTTATATTCACCCACGAACCACTCCATATAGACTATGAGCCAGACGTAAAAATAGACCGAACTGTGTTTTCAGATTCACAAAGGAAGCTTTGGTTCGCGGACTATAGTCAATTTTGTACCAGCAATTGCCTCTGAGCAACATTGACCATTTGGGTATCACAGGCTTCCCCAAAATTATGTAATTAATCTTATGAGTAATATTCGTCATTGCCACCAACAAAAAGTAAAACTTCAACTAAAATTGTCGTTGGTGGAGAAACCGCGGAACGCTAAGATGCCCTGAACTGAAGTATTTAAATGATACGATCTATTTTCCTGCTGGTAATGAAGCACTTTACTCATAAAATTTATTAATTAATTTTGGTGAAGATGATTTTACCCTAAATGGTCAATGTGGTTCTAAGGCAATTGCTAGTACAAAAATGCCAGCAAACCGCGAACCAAGGCTTCGTTGGTATAACTGAAAACACAGTTCTGTCTATTTTTAGGTCTGGTTTGTGGCCTATATGAATTGGTTTGAGGGTGAATTTAAAAATGGTACTCCATATCGCGGTTTTTTGGCTGTCGAGTAACATCTCTTAGGGACATGGAATAGTCTATAATACCATCATAAATATGTACTTTAATAAAAATCTACCGTGCGCTTTTAAAGATATTCAAGATTTAAGGTTTAACTCCTTCTGGAGGTACCTTAACCTTAACCAATTGTATGATTGAAGTGAATTTTTTGTATGGCGGTTTTTAACGGTCTCATGCCGGGTTTTTTAAAAAAGTTGGATTTTGTCGAACTGTGGTATAGCTGGCATAGAAATTGGGTGCAGAAAATGTATTTAGGAGGCCTTGTCAAAAATGTGTACATTTGGCCGAATGTACATATTTGTGTCTACTAATTTATATAAATCATACAAGCTACAAGGGTATAAAAACTTCGGTCGAGCCGAAGTTAGCTTTCCTCAATTTTTTAATATTACATGATTCCACATAATTCTGCCAAGTTTAATCTAAATAGGATGATTATAGGATTAGCTGCCATAGGATCGATTAGTTCCTAGATGTAGTTCTAGTCAGAAAAACTTTCTTGATTTTAATGGTAGCGTCTTTATGAACAAGGCTGCCAACCTCTCAAATTTTGCAGAAGGTTCGGTCCGGGGTTCGAGCCCTTTGTAAAGTCTAAGGTTCGGTTCGCGGACCGGTTCCTGAACCCCTGAACCCAAGGTTTTGGTTCGAACCTCGGTTCGCTTGAAAAGTGTACTATTATATTTGCCCAGAAGTGTGCAACGCATAGAAGGGGAGTCATCTCCGACCACATAAAGTATATATTTTCTTGATCAGCATGACGAGCTGAGTCGATTAAGCTTTGTCCGTCCGTCTGTCTGTTTCGATACGAACCAGTCCATCAGTTGTAAAGCTATCGAGCTGAAATTTTGCACAGAGTCTTTTTACTGCTCCCTGCTAATATGTCGAAACCGACCGGATCGGATGACTACCTCTCGTAGCTACCATAGAAATGTTCGGTCGGAAAATGTACTTTAGTGAAAAAACCTTTTTTGTTTTCAATATTAGCGCTCTTAAACTCGGTCATCAACATATAATATTATATTAATATGTTTTTAAGCTTAAGCTGAAGTTTGTTAAAAATCGCTAACCGTTGAAGCGAACTTTTTCAAGTGTATTAAAACTTTGACACAGACTAAGTTAGCTTTGCTTTCTCGTTCTATATCCAATAGATTTCATATAGTGTGTACGGAGTTTCTTACAAAGTGTGCGAAATCTACTCTCAAACTAAATTTCCTTAAAAAAAATCGTGAACTACTAAATTTAGCACAACGAACTGTAATTATGGAGTCCTCCATGTCAAGAAATGCTTTCGATTCACATCAGCAACCTTCACCAACGTTACATTCTTCAAAGTTGCATTCCTTTTCTGCTCCGCAGTTGTCATTTAAATGTTCTGCTCGAACCATATTCGATCCATTATCGACGGTGATAGTATAAATCTGACCTAGAGAAATGTCGTAGGATTGGAGAAATCCTTGAATAATAGTAGTTAAATTACAAGGAAAAACTACATCATATTGTGAACCGAACCTAATTTTTCGAAAAAGTGGTTCGCTTCGAGTTCAGGTTCAAAGATTCAAAAATATTAGGGAACCCCTCCGGTATGGTCCGGTACGTCGGACCCAAAATACCCGAACCGAACCGGTTATTAGGGGTTCGGTTTTGGGCCAGTTTGTAGCCTAGGGTTATAAACACTTCTTTATATTGTAGAAAAGTAACACATTTATCTGCCTTTTCTGTCTTGACTGCAATGGTGTAGAGGGTAAGCCCTGAGACTGGAATTCAAACAGTCCTGGGTTTAAATCATGGTAAGGTATGTAAAAATATGTTTTGTTTTGGGAAACAAGAACAATTATCAAGATAATCACACAAAATTATATTCAATACAGTTAACTCGATAACCAAGTTGACGTGAAAACTGTAAACATATAAATATGTTCACTATTATTATACTATTTATAACCGTTACTCGTAGAGTAAAAAGGCTATGCAAAGTTCGTGCAAATGTATGTAGCAGGCAGCATCAATAGCCGACTCGATAATCGCTCTCCGTCTATATGAACATCTAGATCTCAGAGACAATAAGAGCTAGAGCAGCCAAATTTGGTATGTAGACTATTGTCTGCACGCAGATTAGGTTTGTTTCAAATTTTTGTCACGCCCTTCCCTCCACCACAACAACACTCCCATTTTTTTTGCAATATTTGTAATCTCTCAAATTGTCATAAAGATCGGATGATTTCTTTAAAGGGTTAGGGGCAGACAGGGTTTTGAAAAATAATCTACTTTTTTTTCGCATTTTAATTTGGGTATATTTGCATAAATAAATTAAAAATAGTATTTTAATAGTAAATCCAGTGCCTGTGTAACTTTCATTCAAATATACTGAGCAGTTTTTGAATGACAGTTGTCACCGATTTTAAAAACACAGTTTTAGGAAAATCGCGCTTAAAGTCTTAATAACACTGTAAATTCATCTGATACTTCCTTACAAATATACGTGTAACTTCGAAAATAATTGCCGGATTGAGTTGAAGTTTTCTGTGTGTGTACTTAGGTATACGAGTATAAACATTATAAAAATGCAAAAAAAAAAAAAAATTGATCGATTTTTTTTTGAAAATTCTAACTAGCCCTAACCCCTTAACATAATGTTAATGTGGTAACAATAATGTTAATATAATATTGATTAATAAGGTATACTAAATAAATCACCTTATAAAGCTTATGATCTGCTTCCAGAGCTTTGCGAATCATTTTTTCAATTTCTTTTTTTTGCTTAGTTTCCTCTAAGACAATTCCCATGCTTGCAATAACAATGTCAAGCACAAGACTCATTAAGGTGTCGTTAATGTTATTAAAAAGATCACGCGCCTCGCATTACAGAACGAAATAATTGAGCTTACATTATCAGATTCAGACTTCGTACACGTGCATACAGGCATTAATTTAAAGGACATGTTTCGAAATGTTGCAGTATGGGACGTACAATGGCTGTGTATAGCCAATGAACTATTGCTGGGGAAAATCCCCATTTACGGCCTATCGCCTGCTTACATGAAAAGAGAGCAATGGATGCCTTCCTTACTCGCTCAGAAATGTTGTCGTGCCAGAGTAGTTTTCTGTCCAGTACGACGCCCAGGTACTTGGCAGTGTTTTTGAATTCCAAACTTATATTATTTAGTTTGGGAGGGATAAGATCTGGGACTTTGTATCTCCGTGTGAAGAGAACTAGTTCCGTCTTTTTCGGATTTACACCCAGGCGTCAATTAGTCTTTCAAGAGTTTTAAGAAGAAATGAGGATAAGCTTATTGGCCTATAGTCGCTGGGTTTAGCATGTGAGGCTTTGCCAGCTTTGGGTATAAATACCACTTTTGATTCCCTCCATTTTGTAGGGATATAGCTATCCTTAAGGCAGCTTGTAAAAATTAGGTGGATCCACGCGATGGTGTGTTGCAAAGAATTTTGAAGCTGGGCCGGAAAAATATTGTCTGTTCCTGGTGACTTAAAGGGCTCGAATGTGCCGATTGCCCGTTTAATTTTGGCTTTAGTGACAATATCACTATTGTGTTGTCTTAAAAGGTTTGGTTGCCTTAATGTCAATTGTGGGGTACTAGAACATGTTGGAAAGTGTGTGGTCAGCAGGAGATCCAAGGATTCCTCGCTGGAGTCAGTCCAGGTTCCGTCTTCATTTTGCAAAAGACCTGGCGAAATAGGTGATTTTGCCAGGATCTTTCGAAGGCGCGATGCGTCAGATGTGGATTCTATATTGCTACAGAAAAACGCCCAAGACGTGCGTTTAGCTTTTCTTAGGGCTTTTTTATATGTGTTTAGTTTTTCCTTGTATAATTCCAATGAGGTGGTTTGGTCATTATATTTGGCTACATTGAAGGTATGCCTACATTCCTTCCTGAGATTGTCCAGCTCCGTATTCCACCATGGAGGTTTATGTGTGGATTTTTGTTTTCTAGGGGGGCAGGCCCTATTGAAGGGCACACTGTGGTAAACGTGTCGACTAGTTTATCTATCTTTTCCCCGCTGGTTGGTGTAAACGGCGGAACGGGTTCAATATTTTTTGTTAGATATTTACTGTATGTTTCCCAGTTTTTTCTTCTGGGATTTTGGATTTTAATGGATGGGGGGCAATTATTGCTGAATTTGTACTCTATATACCGATGGTCCGAGAAAGAGTGCTCTGTTAGGACCTTGCAAGACACGATTTGGTCACAGAGGTCCTCCGAAATGAGGGTGATCTCTAAAATCTCCTTTCGTTTTTTTTTATAATAAAGGTAGGGTCGTTACTTTTGTTGGCGAGGACCATATTCGTACTTAGTAGGTAATTAAAGAGTGGCTCACCACGTTCATTAATATCTGAGCTGCCCCATTGTGCATGATGGGCGTTCGCATCGTCTCCTAGTATGAGGCTAGTGCGACTGTTCCTGCTGTGTTCTGTTAGGATTTTTAATTTTTCCGGTGGTGGTGGACCCTCCGTGTCGTGAGTCATGTAAAAGGAGGCTATCCTTAATGTTTTTTCCCCCAGTGTCACGGCGAATGTGGTGATGTTTCCATCACTAAATTGAGGAACTAGAAATGTGTTAAAATGATTCTTGGTGAGAATACAAGTGCGGATTTTTCTCTTACCATGGGTTTGAAAAATATTGTATTTGGGGGTCCTCAAGCCGTTGATCCAATCGCCAGAAATCCACGGCTCTTGGACGAGTACGATGTCTGTTTCCAGGCGAAGTAGAAGTGCAGCAGATGCTGCTTTACAATGATGCAGGTTTATTTGTAGGACCTGCATCATTGCCCTTTAACAACGTCTCCTCCGTCAGCGTAGCATCGGCATCCTCTGGTTGGAGTAGCTCCTGCTCCGAGTAGAGTCGCCCAAAGGATGGACCATAGGCGGACCCTCCGGAAATGTAGCCACAACGCTCCTCATTTGGAGGGGTACGCTCGACATCCATCTCCTCATCGCTAGGGGTCTCTTCGTCTATGTTCGCCGCAAGGTTCGCAAGCGCATTGGTATCCGTTTTGTACACGTTCATAGCGACCCTTTGGAATCCATAATTGAGGACCCCACTGAGTCGTTATCGATTTGAAAGGTAACCAAAGTGGTTGCTCGGGTAGTGCGGTCCACTTTAAGGACCTTCCAGTTGCTAATGGGGAAGCTTGGGTTAAGCAACCTCAGCGTCTGCAATATTTTTTCCGGTTCCGAAGGGTGGATGGGTAACCAAGCCCTTGCTCTCGGACAATTTGCAATGTCCTTTGCATCCACTACCCTCAGCCGTGCGCCGGGGTATACTTCTCCCACTTTTGCGATGGCGGCTTTGTAAAGCTCTGCCGATCGCTCATCCTCGCATGCCCCCAACGGTATGTTTCCTTGGAACCATCCAACGCTGTAGCATGAGAACGGTGCTCCAGGGTTCTCGAGCAACACATCCATCGTGACTCGATTAGTAGCTGCCTCTGACTTCGCGATTACTGATGGACCCTTAGTGTCTTGGTCCATAGAAAAGTTGGGAAAGACTAATTTTGTCCCTGGCTATGTCTTCCTGTATTTTGGCAAAATCCTCCTTTGTGATATGATCTTCCCTGATCGGATCAGTTGCATCTCGTCTTAAGATGCGATAGGCTTTCCGCTTTTCGTTTTTCCCGGGTTTGGTTGGGTCGGGCATGATACAAAATTTGCGGTTCTACTGCTTACGATGGGAGCATTCACCGACTTTCCACCAGCAGAAGGACCAGACGCTTGTGGCTGACTGGAGTTTTTCCTCCTAGTGGACGCCACTGACTGCCCATCCCGAGCAGGTGGAGCTTTGCTGCAAGTTCCTGTACGGACAGCTTCAGTCCCCGGATTACTCGAGCCCGATTGTATCGCAGCTCTATCATCGGTTTCCTTAGGTGTGGTGGCACCCTCGCGCATTATCTAATTAATTAAAATAATAAATAGGTAAATTAATTATATAAATGCCAACCATTATATTATATAAAGTCCAGCCTTAAAACGGCTAGGTTCTTTTAGGCTAAATTTTCTCTAATTAATGTAAAAATTTTATTTTAAAAAATTTTGAGTTAATATGATGGGATCTAGCTATAAAAAGGCTAGATTCCAGAAAATTGATCTCTGGCTAAAGTGTCAGCACTGACGGGTGTCGCAACACTGACGAAAGACAGGGTCGTTCTTTTAGCACAAAAAATCAGGGCTGCAAACCGGTTTTGAACCGAACCGGTTCGAACCCTGAATTCCGGCTTTTTTTTACTGTGAACCAAACCCTGAACCGAACAACGGGGACGAAAATAGTTGAAACCGAACCCGTTCCGAACCCAAGCTTTTGGTTCGGTTCAAAAAAAAAAATTATTGGCATTAAATTTATTTGGGTACGCTTGCATGTACGCCACAACAAAGTCGACAATTAGAAATATAACAATACTGAAAGTCGGTCAAACCCGACTATGAAATACATACTTTGCTCTTACTTCCAGTCAAACATATTAATTTGTAATATACAAATTCAATGTAAATAGCTATGTATGTACAGCGTACAGTGTGCAGTGTATTGAACGTTTTATTTTTCATCTTATACATATGCGCCCGTTTCAATCTAAACCAGGGGTGCCAAGAATGAGCTTACGAGCTCGTGAAAGCCAATACAAATGCACAAAATACAACTCAAGCAAGAAGAACTACAAGAAATAGATAGAGAAAACCGATTTTTGTTTGTTTGTGTGAGTGTGTGGTCATTGCTGTCTCAGCAACATTGTTGTTGCTTTTTAATTTGCCAGTGACATAGGAGAGAGAGAAGAGAGTCACCTATGATGTTGTTGTTGCAGGTCTGCACGCGCCAACAACAAAACCTTCGTTCGGAAAGAAAGAGAGGAGAGCACGCATATGAATCTGTTTTTGTTTTATATAATGCCGTGTTTGTATATGGCCGCGTTTTTCGTATGCCCGCGCTATTTGTTGTTTTTGTGCACAATTCCAAGCGAGTTAATTTGCGACGCAGATTATTATGAGACTGGCGCCAATCGCCGAAAAAAAATCTCGAAGCAAGGGTTTGCCCACCATTGCGCACAAACGATAACTAGCGTTTTGTGTATCGGGCGCTAAGCAAATTTGTGCATGCTTAAGCAAAAATATATACATACATACACACAGAAGCGAGTGCCGCGCGCCAAAAATTTGCCCAAAGAAGAATTGAAAACGAAAGAGACAAAAACATTTGTATACAAATCAGAAGTGGCACGCGCATTTCATTTTGTTTAAGAAGTTTGACTTCGGAGGTGCTCAGCAATGACATCAAATTTAATATATATGGAATTTACATACAATGTGAGCACTGATAAATCAGAATGTCACGAATGTAAACTCAAGATGACCGGCCGTCATGCAGCTAATTTGATGCGGCACCTTGAACGAAAACATAAAAGCATTTTTGATCAAATTATTGTGAAAAAAAGTTCCTAGTGTGGCAAACCACCAATCTATGCTCAATTTCGTGAGTGAAAGACTGATCAAAGTGAAAATCTCCAAAGAAGCTATATCGGATGCTTGTGTAGTGCTTATAACAAAGAATGGTCGGCCTTTGAAGATGCTAGAGGATTCAGGCTTCCGTAAAATCATTGAGCCTTTGTGCAATGCCTTTGAGCCGCCACTTGCTATAAACAGGCAAAACATTAGAGATGTAATTGCATTAAAAGCTCAACGCATACGAGAAAGCAACATCAATGTTTTGCAGAATCGGTAAGTTCAGAAAAAATATGTCTGTACATACATATCTACATTCATGCATACATACATGGCTAGCTAAATATTTGTATGTATGAATTCACTTGCATATATACATATGTATATATGTATGTACATACCAGAATTGCCAATTTAGCTATTTTTCCCACCAGATATAGCTATTTTGTAAGCTCGAAAACTGGAGCCTGCAATTCTAGCTAACTATTTGACATTGTTTAGCTATTTAACAGTCGATATCTGGTGGGAAAAATATCTAAATTCTCACTGCTGATACATATGTATGTACATATGCCGAAAATCGACGTACATGTTTATGCATTCATGTGTATGTATATATTTTTGCGGGTGTGATGTACTCGTGATATATATGTATGTAGTATTTGAAAGCCAATAAATGAATTGACAATCAATAAAGCATAATATTTTCTGTGTTATTTCAGATTGATATCCATCAAAGCCGATTGTGTTAGTCGTTTAGACCGGTCGATAATTGTCACAAATGTGCAAATTATTTTATTTTATTTTTCCATAACCAGCACACGAGCGCCAATCTCACATCAATTATAGTCGACGTCTTACAATGTATCTATGCTTCAGATGTACACCTATACAGTTGACAACGGAGCCAACATGGTTCGTGTGGGCGATATAATGGAAAACATTTGCAAAGCTGAACTGGATGATGCTGAGGGTGAATGCAGTTGCGACGCACTCAGTATGGTAGATATGGATTTACAGGATAATCAGATAACTACAATACGTTGTGCAGCGTATTGGATTGTTGCTTTGGATTTCTTTAAAGAATTACATATTGATATGTCCAAAATTAGATTAGTTTGCAAAAAACTACGAACTCCCACATGCCTTAATTTGTTGCTTGCAAGCAATTTAAAGAAACCAATTTTCGACTGTCTAACAAGATGGAACTCTACATTTAAAATGTGCGAACGCCTACTCGATCTCAAAGATTTTTGCATTGAGCATTCGAGCGATATAAAATCGTTACATTTAAGCCAAGCAGAATGGCAAAAAGTAGATGCCGTTTTTTCAGTACTACGTCCACTGTATGACGCTTCCTTAAAACTTCAGAAATCTGATCTCCTGCCTAGCGACTTTTTTGTTATCTGGTCGATGTTGTCCGACAGAGTCTCAAAATCACCAGGCAGGTTTAATGCCATTTTGTTAAAAATTCTAGAAAGACGTTCCGAATTTGTCATAAAATCTCCACCCATACTAGCCTCTGTGTTTCTAGACCCTCGATTCCAAAGTCTATTAAGGGATTCGCAAAAGCTAGAAGCCAAACAACACATTGGTAATATTTTTCATAGACTTCAAAGCTTAAACAGTGTTGAGGTTCCGAATTTGGCTTTGTCATTATCTATTTCAGAAGATGACGATGTAGAAAGTTATCTCCGCAATGTTAACGAACTGCAAATTGTTTCAAAAAATAAAACGATTAATGAAATAATTAGAGCCTTCGATGGCATTGATAGAGAACCGTCTAAGTCCAACATTTTAAAGTTTTGGACACTTCATCAATGTAATCAGCTTACTGTCTTATCAGTGCCATCCACTCAAGTCTCAGTTGAAAGAGCTTTTTCCACCTTAAAATTTATTTTGTCTGATCAAAGAAGTAGCATAGACAGTCAACTACTCGAAGACATACTACTCATAAATTTAAATTAATGATTAATATTACACTTAAGTAAACAAAAATAAAAAAACTGAATATTTTTTTGTATATTAATAAAATTTATTGTTATTTTAAATATATTGGTAACGAACCAAGGTTCGAACCAAAACCAAAGCCCGAAAACCTCGAACCTCAAATTTCCGAACCTTAACCGTTGGTAAATTTTGGTTCGAACCTGCAAACCGGAGGTTCTGAAAATTTTGTTGGGTTTGCAGCCCTGCAAAAAATCAAAACTTTAACACAAAATTAGAGTTTTAAGCTACCAGGCGCCTAAAAACTCACTCCGCTATGCACCGGGACGTGCCCTAGACCTCCTCCCACCTGGTCTGGATTTGTGCCCACAGTAAAAAATGTTGAATAACTCCCACAATTTTTAAGATATCGATCTCAAATTTAAAACTTACATTTATATTCGCAATATCCATAAGCCCTTAAATGTTTATAAAGATCGGATGATAAATAGCCGAGTTCAAAAAATGTTGCTACCTTTTGGCTGCCCCCCTCAGGAACACAGGAAGAATTAAACATTTCTTTGCATGAGTAGTGGGTATATCGAAGTCGGTTAGCTCTCGATTTTTTTTTTAAATTGAGCTTTTTCTAGTGTTGTTGTATTTTTTATAAAAAACAAAGCAAACCAAAATCTTAAAACCCAGCTATCATTGCCGTTCAGCACAGACTCTTTCACAATCTCTAATTTCAATACAGGAATCGCTAATCGCAATTATCTGGCCCATAAACTATCGCGATCGCTGATGCACTATCCTTATGAAACAAATCTTTAAATTTTGCCAAACGCCCTTGCCTTTGGAAGAACTGAAAGTTACCTTTGCTACAGATGAAGCTTTTTTCTCATTTTAAGAAACGCTCAATTGTTTTCCTGTTTCTTTTTTTGTGAAGTAATGGACCTATTGCGGCACCCATTTCGCGCACAACATTCTCATGTCGAGACGTTTGAACAATATGTGATACAATTTCCGGTGTGGTGACCACCAGTTGGTTGGCCACTTTCCGAACATATTCTGTGTAATGTTGGGTTGTAAAACTTAAGTATAACTATTTTTTTCCTTATAATTGATAAAATTAATTTCCCTTCCAGAAGTCGACCGCTATCATCATCAACCCAGTACACCACCGCACAAGCGAAGAAAGTTTGGTGATGGCCGGGACCGAGAACGGGATATGTCTGTGGGCTCCTTCGATCACAGTAGCAGCAGTGCGAGGCATCATGCTGTTAAATATGATCGTTATAGCCGAGATCGGTATCCGAGGAGAGCGACTAGAAGTCCCAGCTTGCAGCACTCGCGCTGTCGCAATTCACCAGTGGGAGGCATTGCATCGGGATCGGGTGGCAGCAATACAAATATGTTCCGGCATAAACAAAAATACGCACCTGCTATCACGCACTCGCCCCCATCGCCCATTCCCACGAGGTCTTCCAAGCGCAGCTCTGGTGGTGGCGGAGCTGGTGTTCCCGCTGACAGATATTCGCGATCGCCACGGACCAGCTCTCGTTCCCGCTATTACGAATCCTCGCCCCCATCGCCTCCAGTCGGGTCCTCACATCATCATCATCATCATCGTCGCAGTGTAATTGGTGGTTCTCCCAAGCTGCGTCATCACACTAGCAGCCGAAAACGCTCGCCCAGCTCGGCCAGCAGTCGCAGCACGGCGTCGCGGTCCCGTTCGCCCGCCTCGCGCGAACTCAAGAACAAGCGCGAGGAATACATCAAGAAAATTAGCGAAACGAGTCTCTTTGCCGAGCTGGTTAAGGATCGTCACAAACGCCAAAAGGCGCTTAAAGAGATTATCGAGCGGCAGGAGGAAAATAGCAATAGTAACGGTGCTCTGACCATTAACGAGAACAGTTCCTCCGTGGAGGTGGATGGTCATACGCCACATGTGGTAGATGGAAGATCGGGCTCCGGTTCTGGGTCGGGGTCGGGTACGGGCGCCACTCCCAATGGGATTCTCAGTGGAAAACCGGATTTGGACGTTAACAACATTCCAATGCCCAATAAAGAAATCGATCTAGGTGCTAGTTCCGATATCACCGATAGCTCGATAATTACGACGCCTCTAAAAAGCAGCCAAAAACCTAAGAGTCTAACTGCTTTGCCCATGCCGCCGGGAATGAATGCTGCTGACCTGGTAAGCGCCACAACTACGCCCTCTCCGCCGAATATACCTACAAAAGCCAAATCGGAAACCGAGAAGAATGTTAATTCCATTGCCAACAAGAGCCTACTGAATCTGCCGATGCCCCCGGTAATACCGGGCAGCGAGGAGCTCAGTGGCGACGATGATGTAATTGACAGTCCCGAGGACTTTGATACGCCGGGTGGCAATAGCAGCGCCCATGGCAGTGGCAGTGCATCAGGTGCAGTGCGCCGACGTCCAGTGATACTCAATCGGAGGGATTCGCGCAATAATGTGCGAGATTGGGGCGAGCGGTGTGTGGATGTGTTCGAGGTGATTGCCCAGATCGGTGAGGGCACCTATGGACAGGTATGTAGTGGGAATGTTGTATCGTGAATTACTAATTTCATCGACTTGGAGAAAATGCGAGGCTGACTCTCAGAATATTATAAAAAAATGGTTAAATGCTTACTGTAAGGTAAACCACACCAAAAATTCGGGAATTATTTTTCCTCGATGGACGGCGAATTATGAAGAATTTACATGCAGGAATTAGTAGGCGGTTGACTATGGCTCTTTTTATACCCGTTACTCGTAGAGTAAAAGGGTATACTAAAGTCGTGCAAATGTATGTAACAGGCAGAAGGAATCATTTCCGACCATATAAAGTATATATATTCTTGATCAGCATCAACAGCCGAGTCGATATAGCCATGTCCGTCTGTCTGTATGAACACCTAGATCTCAGAGACTAGAAGAGCTAGAGCAACCAATTTTGAAATGTAGACTCCTATTGTCTGCACGCAGATCAAGTTTATTTCAAATTTTTGCCACGCCCACCCACGCCCCCAGAATAGAAAATGTTGAATAACTCCCACAATTTTCGAGATATCAAATTCAAAACGTAGATTTATATTCGCAACATCTATAAGCCCTGAAATTTTCATCAAGATCGGATAATAAATAGCCGAGTTAAAAAATGTTGCATACTTTTCGGACCCACCTTAGGCATACAGGAAGGCTATTAAACATTTGTTTCCATGAGTAACGGGTATATCGAAGTCGGTTTGAGCCGACTTTAACTTACGCTCTCGTTTGAATTGAATTTCAGAGTTTTTATTGTGTATTATGTATTTCCAATTCAAACTGCTTTAATTTTTATGTGAAGTGGCACAAAAAAGCTGGGTTACTAGATCAGATGGCGAAAGTAAAACAAATTGAAAAAGACTGTTCAAAGCCAAGTAGATTTGTGCAGTTGGTTCTAAATCGCTCAAATTCACCATCTGATCTAGCAACCGAAGATATACTTTTCACTTTACATATAAAGTTATAGAAATTAAATTGGAAATGCAAACGCTTATACCAAAATCTCTAGTGATATCTGTGTCACCCCCGTATATGTTTCCACATAAGTCAGGCAAGTTTTATCCAATTCAGATGAATATAGCATATAGCTGCCATAGGAACGATCGGTCGAAAAAGTAGTTCTAATGAGAAAAACTTTTTTGCTTTGAATGTTAGCATCTTTTTACTTTCCAGTTATGAATATTATCGGTTGCCACACAATTTTGGGTAGTTTGATCAATATCGTATAAATATATAGTATAGCTGCCGTATAAAAAAATTGTCAAGCAAATGGTTAAAATTTTAACTTTTATTAAAAATTTAAAACCTGTATTTATATAAATTATACAATTTGAAAGGGTATATAAACCTGGGTCGAGCCGAAGTTAGTTTTCCTCTATTTTTAAGAATAAATTCAAGGCGCGTTTTTTAACGTAAAATGTAAAATTGGCTCAAAGGCAACCATAGAGGGCCAGGCCAAGCTTGTCTCAATCTCTTGGCGTGTGTGCTTATAATTTTTCGCACAAGAGAAAGGGACCTTCAGTTTAACGAACGCCGAATCCAGACGGCAATAGTTTGAGAATTTAGTTTTTCATGGCTAGTTACTTTACAGCTGCTGATGTGTTATAGCTTCCCTCTAGTACGGCTGGGGTCAGTCACTCTATTTTCGTCGACCCAGCGTTGCTCTTTGTACGGTGATGCGTCGTGCCGCCTGTCAAATTGTAACATGGGCCGAATGCTAAACAGAAAGAGAGAGAGAGAGAAGGTCGGCCCATAAATGGCATTGAGTCGCCCCATGCATGTCATTGGGTCGAACGAGCGTCGCTTATGTCGCTTCTCTGCATGGCATTGCGTCGACCTAGCGTGCCTGGAGAGCCGTTAACGTATTGAGCGGACATCGCCTTGAAAAATACGTCAGTCGAGCGTCAACGACAGTCACAAAATCGTCGACGGAACGTTGATATAGCGTGGGTCGGCCGTACTAGTGGGTTATTTCTAAAGTAAGAAAAAAACTTTATTTATTAGATGGTCCGAGGCGGGATCGAACCCATAACCTCCCGCACCAGCAGCCTCACATACTACTGGTGCCGTTTTTTTTAACGTGGTTTCCCCTGAAGGTTTATTCCACGTAACCTCCAGAAGTGCGTTTTTTAAATGGTCTCCTCAAAAGAATGGCCTAGTCCACTGTCGTCTTCTTCAGGCACATCCTTTTTCTATAAATTATTATTTTATTTAGTAAATTCTTTATAATTCGCGGTCCATCATGGAATAATTTATCCGTAATTTATGGGGGGATTTTTTTTTGCAGAAAGCGTAAAGCAAAATCGGAAAATTCTAAAAAAATTTCACCAAGAAACCATGGGTTTAACGCAGAGTCCGACACTTCCCAGTCTAAAGTGTATACAACAGCGCTCTGCGGCAGCTACGTTGACACACCGGCAGTAAGCGAGCTTATATTGCTATATATTGCTTATATTGCCGGCCCCTGGATTAACGTGAATTCCTAGCCCGCGCAAATCAACCTCAAATTTTAAGGAGTACTTAACTTAACTTAAAACTTAAGGATTTTGTCTATTCCAACTGGACTTGAGAAAAATGATTTGTATTTTTATAATTTGTACCGAAAGTCCACAGAGTATATTAAGTTTGTGCAAAAGTATGTAACAGGGTATGCCAGCATGAACAGCCGAGTCGATATAGTCCGTTATGTCCGTCTGTGTGTCTGTCTTTCCGTCTGTCCGTAGGTACGAAGAGATATCAGCGATGGTAAGAGATAGAGAATTGACATAAATGCAACAAATATTTATTATACTTGCATGCAGATCAAGTTTATTTTCAATTTATGCCACGCCCCCTCCCGCCCCCGTAATTTGGAAAAATGTCATATCTTCCACAGATTTGTAGATAGACGGTTCGTTCCTTTTAAAGATATTTATCGATTTGCAGCAGGAATGATAATGATCGGATAATCGATAGTCGAGTTTTAAGGAAAACAAACAATAATGATGTGTAGTACCAGCCGCAACGGCGATGAGCAGCACTTCACACACAGTATGAAGTCTACGAAGAAACTAAGATAATGGTGAAGAAAATCTATATCTAAATACCGTAGCTGGATCAAGTTGAGTGACGGAACTAATAGTCAAATTTTCTGATCAGCATGACGAGCGGAGCTAGTAATGCCACATCGATCTGTCAGCTTTAAAGCTATCTTGAGCAAACTTTGCAAGAAGTCTTTAAGTACAAATAGGCTGCACATAAAAAAATAAAGGTCGCTGCAGCAGCGCTGTAGCAGTTAGAGCTGGAAAAACAATCGCATGCTTTTCTCCCAAATGCAGATAATTTGTATACCCGTTACTCGTAGAGTAAAAAGCGTATACTAAAGTCGTGCAAATGTATGTAACACGGACAGACGGACATGGCTATATCGACTCGGCTGTTGATGCTGAAATGTTTCTTTCTGCCTGTTACATACATTTGCAAGACTTTAGTATACCCTTTTTAGTCTACGAGTAACGGGTAAAAAATTATTAAAAACCGTCCACAATTTACAAGATATCGATCTCATATTTAAAACTTACATTTATATAAGCAATATTTATAATACCTCAAATTTTCATAAAGATCGGATAATAAGTATCCGAGTTTAAAAAAATGTTGCATACTTTTCGGCAGAACTCCCGGAAGAACACATAAAGGCTAATAAACATTTCTTCCCATGAGTAACGTGTATATCGAAGTCGGTTAGGGCCGACTTTAACTTACGCTTTCGTTAACTGCTAGATTTGTCCAGGCGATGATAAAAAAAAAATATTTTTGTCTCGTTTAATTTGAAATTGAAATTGACTATAACTATATAATTTATGATTAGGTTTACAAGGCGAGGGATCATCATACCAACGATATGGTGGCCCTAAAGAAGGTGCGTTTGGAACACGAAAAGGAAGGTTTTCCCATCACGGCTGTGCGCGAAATAAAAATACTACGGCAACTGAATCACCGCAACATTGTGAATCTGCATGAAATTGTGACGGACAAACAGGATGCCGTGGAATTTCGCAAAGACAAGGGATCCTTCTATCTGGTATTCGAATATATGGATCATGATTTGATGGGTCTACTCGAATCCGGCATGGTCGACTTTAATGAGGAGAACAATGCAAGCATCATGAAGCAGCTCCTAGATGGACTCAATTATTGTCACAAAAAGAATTTTCTGCATCGCGACATTAAATGCTCTAACATTTTGATGAACAACAGGTAAGCATGGAAGTTGAAGATGGGCCAGCGAAACTAGATGATATAGTACACTTTTCTCTAGGAATTTATTGAGCTAGTGTTCTCGTATCCGGCATTAAAATAATTTATGTTGCTTTTAGTTTAAGTTTAATATCTTGGCCGAAGCCTTAGCTTGAGAGTCTGTGGCGAATTCATATATAGACAGTCCCATGATGACGAACAGGACCGTCGTACACATTTAAAGTAAAAAAAACTCAAAATAAAAGAAATTTTTATTTTGAAAAAAAAAGATTCACTCATAACTTTTAATTAGCCCTATTTCGGCTAATTTTGGGCAATTTTTCGTTTTCAAGCACGGGACATTTAGAACACCAATTTCAGCGAATCCTGAGGCAATATTTTAATGTGACTTACAGATGTTAGAATGTTTTGCATTGGTGTCTCTTAAAAATGGTTTTGATTTCACCCAAAAATAGTTTATTCAAAAGTTAGTTTAAGCAGTTTTGGTTCTAATAATATTTCGTTATTCGGTTTCGCATCGGCACCTGGATTTTTATTTCGAAATAACCTAAACATTGTACCGGTACAGTTTCGATTTTGAGTGCAACAACTAGGCGGTAAAGCTGGCACTTAGTTTTAGGCGATTCTTACGCAATTTGGTTAAATCATAAGCTTTCAAAAAAGAGTCTGGCTTAGCAATACTTTTGTATTGTGAAATAGAATGCATCCTATATTCTTAGACCCTCATTATAATGTGATGATAACCTTTGAACAGAAAAGTACTTGTGTTATCCACTTCTGTTAATATTTATTTCAAACAATATTTATAGAACTACAACTTTTTATATTAACTAACGATGACATAGTAAGAAGTTTTGAATTTTTTAACGTGCGCCAAGTAGTTATAGATAACACTAGTTGACAGCCAAAAAGACCCATTTCTACTGGAACTATTTTTTAGTGTAGTTTGGATTGGTGATCTCTAAAATCGATTTATGTCATATTTATGTATGATATATGATTAATCGAGATATGGGCATTTCTCAAATGTCGAATGCGACATTCGTGCGCGTTCAAAGCGAAGAAAATCATATGCCAAAACATTATTTTATTTTGACAAAAGGCGAAACGTATTGCTCTTGATTAGCGCTATAATTGGTGCTAAAGTTGATTTTGGGCAACTGTTCGTTTTCAAGATAATTACCAAAAACCAATGTATTCGCATGCGACAAAAACAGAAGTCGCTTTCAAGTCGAACTGTTCAAACTCTGATTTCAGCGAAACCTGATGTAATATTTTAATGCGACTAATTTTAAAATATTATGCATTGATGTACCTTAAAAATGTTTATTTGATTCAAAAATATTAAGTAGTTTATTTTTTATTTAATTTTAATCACTGTCGCACGTGACATGTCGCATGCGACAGTTTGTTCCATCATACTTTTAATGCTTATTTTTTTCCTTTTTATGTAATAAGACATGAATAAGATACCATAAATGATATTTAATAATTTCAATATATTTATTTTCACAACAAAAATCATAAACTTGGCAAATATCTTCAATAAAGAAAAACACAAATAAGTTTATTCATCTTAAAAAAAACGAAGAACAGAAAGTAACTTAATTAAGAATACTATTACTAATGTCGAATAAGGTTTTTTTAATGGAATATGCAGTCCTAGCTCCTGCTACCTGTTGGCCATCGCAACAAAATGAATGCAACTGGGATATACCTGGAATGCTTTTTACTTCCTTCCATTTTTCGTCCAACTTATAATTTAAGGATAAACTTTCAATTTTATCAGATGGCATAAAATACATTTTAATTGCAATTATGTTGTTTTCTGCACATTGATAAAACGATTGTGCTTATCGTAAAACAACAAATCAAAAAGAGTTGGTTATTTGCCACACTTTTCTTTTAATAACGGCTCCAACTCCATCAACGGCTCCCTTTCCGTGAGAACTAGCAAAAAAAATTCCATTCCATATATAGACATCCAATTTGTTGAATTATGTCAGTCAAGCTAGTCAAAATATATTTATTTTTAAATTGAGCGCAGCTTCCATCAGAAAATATTAAAATCTTTGAAAAATGCCCATACATTTGTTTAATTTCGGTTAAAAGACATGAAATAAAAATAAATTCGTCATGTTTATTATGTGTAAGTTTATCGCTTATAACCGGAAACGACTGTGAAGCACCAGCCAAGCAAGCTACGCAGGCAAAAATTGTTACCTGGCGGTAGCTGAAATGCGCACTTTGTATTTCGTTTTGGTGTGTCAACCTATAGTTCTCGGCAAAATCAATTTGAAGAACGAGCTCGGAAGGCTTTAAGTTCATTTTTGATTGCTCAAAATATTTTTGCTGAGCTCTTTTTACAAAAAAATGGGTTTTAAATGATGGAACTTAGTTTCCATATCAATGACTAACTCAGATAAAGTTGAAGTTGTATTTGACAGGGCTATGTTTTTATCTATTTTACGTTTAAATAAGTTGATCTTTTAAATCTGTTAGGCACTTCTTACAATTACTTGTCATGCAATATTCATTCTGAATATCGCAGCAAATTGCTTTAAGAAATGTTTCAAAATCTCTGGGAAAAGATGGAATACTTTTCGTGCTACTTTCCAAATGAAAGCCGAAATTTGCAAGATACATGCAAACACACATATTGTGCGGCATTTTACTTACTAACTGGACATGGCAGGGGCGCATTTTAAAAAAAGTTGATTTGTTTACCGCTTCGTTTGGAAATTCTTTTTTAAACAACTCATATGATTCGGACACCGTCATTAACATAAAACGCTTAGCTACTAATTTGCCTTCAATTATAATGGTGTCTTTCTTTCCCGAAGCTTGCACACTAACATAATCATTCTGATAAAAATTAATAATGGCATTAACTATGCATTCGGACATTGTTCTGTTGGATTGCTTTACGATTTCCTTTTCTTCAAAATGCTTATATTTTTTGACCAGGACTTCAAGAACTTTTAGCCTTCTTTGCATGTCCTTTGGCATCGCTTTCTCCACTTTTTTAACCGCTTTCGCCAAGGTTTGTCTACATTCGTACGGCGCGTTTTGGCTTTGAAGTGACATTTCATTTTCTAAGAGTTTTTGGCGCCTCCCTTGTTGTCGTATGCGATTATAGTTTCGTTTCTCTTCAATTATATCTTCTTTACCTTCAGCCAGCGCTCTCCACTTCTGTCTAGCATTCCGCATTCTTTCCCGGTTTTTTAATTTATAGTTTTGTAATTTTGTCTCATCATCCTTTAACCTTTCTCTCCACCGTTTGCAGTTGGATTTATTTTTCTCGCCGCCGTTTTTACTCATCTTCAATTCAAAATTTTATATTTTGTAGTTACATATACAAATAAATATATTTTAAAAAAAAAAATTTATTTTGAGTTTATAAATTTTACACTTACAATGTCGCACGCTACCAACTTCAAAAAGGTACCAAGAGCGCAGCGCTGATTATTTTGAAGCAAAACTTTTTTTATTTAATTTGCAATTAAAATATCTGTTTGTAACTAAAATTTCATGCACATTGCATAAATATTTTTGACACACTGATAACAAATGATCTTTTTCAATGTCGCACGCGACATCGAAATCTAAGGTAAAGCAAAGAAAAAATTTACCGTAATTGGCAATCGCATCGTTCCTTTTACTTTTTTTTTTTATATTCCTTAAGTATAAACCGAGATTTAAAAGAGAAAATGTCAATGCATAATATCTCTCATTAAGAACAATAATCAAAACAAAACCTGCAATAGAAATGTTTAATCCAGAACTGTTGCACTTGATCGACTTTGCATTTGAATATTTCAAAATGAGTTATGAATAAATGTAAAATTGGTTTACATTAGTTAAATTTGATAGATTTCCTATAAAAATGTGTTAAAACGAGATACTTTTACAGTCTTTTAATTTTTTAGCTGCGGTTGACATTTCTGTGGAAATGCCCATATGCATTTTTTAAATTAATTTTGGCACTTACATTTAATGCCAGATCTTACTTCATAATCGTCAGATGGAGTCAGTCAAGATATGAATCGAAAGGTAATTTAAGTGCTAATAATCGCGTAGAACATTGTTTTCAAATCGGTTTAGTAGTTAGGCCGGGTGTGGTGCAGCGGGTAGTGTGTCGGCCTGCTGTGCGGGAGGCGTGGGTTCAATCCCGCCTCGGAAGATCTAATAAAAAGGTTTTTTCATTCTTTGAAAAAATAATTTTTACACATTTGGTAATTTTCACTAGCTGTTGCCGCCGGCTGTGAAGTAACTAGCCATGAAAAAGCTTCTTAAACTTTGCCGTTCGGACTTGGCCTTTAACTGTTGGTCCCTTTCTCTGGTGCGAAAATTATAAGCACTCACGCCAAGAGATTGAGAAAAGCTCGGCTTGTGGCCCTTTGGGCTGTGTAAAGCCATTTAACATTTACATTCCAAACTACACTAAAAAATAGTTTCAGTAGAAATGTGTCATTTATTTTTTTTATTTTTGTAAACTAGTGTTATTTTCAAGACTTTTTTAGAAAGTTCAAAATCTCTAAGTATCCGAATGGTGATTTCTCGTCTTTTAACTTTAAATTTCCAATTATCTTTATTCGATACATTTGAAGACAACGAGTTTCAACCTCCAATTTGCTGTTCCAACAAGAGTTACGCGGTCGTATCAACCTCATGCACTGAGCATGTGTAGGGAGAATTTCGCACTGCATGACCCTTTTCGCGTTGTATGTGCGAATTATAATATCTCGTACCATTTGTTGTCATCTGAATGTTCTCAATATATTAAATCAAATACAGCGGTGTCACAGAAATCTCTTCCAACCAAATTCCAACCCAAAATCAATTCTCGGTGTCACAGAAATCTCTTTCGGTTGGTTTCGAATCTCTCTTGTTTTGTCAGGAGATTTAGTAAAATTCACCACCCAAACAATTTTGACAAGTAAAATTAGTTTTGGAAATGTAAACAATATTATTTTTCTGGATATGTGGCATCAAATTAATAAATTATTTAATTAGCTTAAACATTGAAATTTGCGATTTAATTATTATTCGCAAAACCAACCAAAGTCTTTCATATTAGTCAAAAGCAACCACCTCACATGGCGCCATCTACAGGTTGCGACGCCCTCTATGTGACAGCCAGCTGACTAAGGGCTGCCAAGTTATACTTCCTTTAAAAAGAGCAATTAAGCTTTGAACGTTTATTTCTCGGAGTGTATTATTCTGGTGTTTATTATTATGTCTTCGCTATCGCTAAGAAATCAAATTTACGCAAAAACAATGACCGATCTTTCTTTATATTTTAACGACATAAAACGTAACGACCAAAACAGAACCTTTTATAATAAATACGATTCGGTTTGATTCCCTGGTTTCAAAACAATTTTGGTGAGTATAATCAAAATAGGATGAATATTTCGTATAGTTGCTATATAACAAACTGACAGGCTGCAAGGGTATATAAATTTCGGTTTTTTTATACCCGTTTCTTGTCGAGTAAAAGGGTACACTAAAGTCGTGCAAATGTATGTTACAGGCAGAAGGCATCATTTCCGACCATATAAAGTATATATAATATATTCTTGATCAGCATCAACAGCCGAGTCGATATAGCCATGTCCGTCTGTCCGTCCGTCCGTCTGTCTGTATGAACACCTAGATCTCAGAGACTAGAAGAGCTAGAGCAACCAATGTTGAAATCTAGACCCCTATTGTCTGCACGCAGATCAAGTTTATTTCAAATTTTTGCCACGCCCACCCCCGCCCCCGCAATACAAAATGTTGAATAACTCCCACAATTTTTAAGATATCGATCTGAAATTTAAAACTTACATTCATATTCGAAATATCTATAAGCCCTTATATTTTCATCAAGATCGGATGATAGATAGCCGAGTTTTTTTTTTAAATGTTGCATACTTTTCGGCTGTCCCACCTCAGGCTCACAGGAAGGCTATTAAACATTTGTTTCCATGAGTAACGGGTATATCGAAGTCGGTTAGAGCCGACTTTAACTTTCGCTCTCGTTTTTTGTTATTATTATGATTTATTTTGTTTCTAAAGTTTCCGGAGTTAGCTTTCCTCTTTTTTTAAACTAAGAAAATCCACCCATCAATCTTTTGCAGAGGCAAAGTGAAATTGGCCGACTTTGGGCTGGCCCGTCTCTACAATGCCGATGATCGTGAGCGCCCCTACACGAACAAAGTCATTACACTGTGGTATCGCCCACCTGAACTGCTGCTGGGCGAAGAGCGATACGGACCATCGATAGACGTGTGGTCGTGCGGCTGCATTCTGGGCGAACTGTTTCTCAAGCGGCCGCTATTTCAGGCTAACGCGGAGATGGCACAGCTGGAGACCATATCAAAGATTTGCGGCTCGCCCATTCCGGCCGTATGGCCGAATGTCATCAAACTGCCGCTTTTTCATACACTTAAACAGAAGAAGACGCACCGCCGCCGCCTGCGAGAGGATTTCGAGTTTATGCCAGCCTCTGCCCTAGATTTGCTGGATAAAATGTTGGACTTGGATCCCGATAAGCGCATAACAGCAGAAGATGCGCTCCGGTCACCTTGGCTAAAAAAAATCAATCCTGACGAGTGAGTAGTGTTACAACAACTCTATCCGAATGATAGATTCTAAGTGTCTCTCACTGTCTTTTTTCGACAGAATGCCGACGCCGCAGTTGCCCACGTGGCAGGACTGCCATGAGCTTTGGAGCAAAAAGCGTCGACGCCAACTGAGGGAGCAACAAGAGTCTTTGCCACCAGCGGTAATATCGTCGACCAAGTACCAACAGCATGGTGCAACCATGGTGGGAGATGCCTAGCATTTGCTCTATGCTTCATTCATCAATGCTGGCGAGGAAGATGATGACTCGGGGAAGTGTTCCTGGTGGCATTATTAATGCATAAGTTGGTCGAGAGGCAGAGGGGTGGCATTGTGTACTTTTTTTAGTGTGCTGTAATGAAAACCGTTGGCTATATGCACCCATTTGACCTGTCCTCAAATCGGGCAATTCAAATCGATCGCTGTAAAAAAGTGTAATATATATTCACAAATTAAAATCTAATTAATTTGTTTATAATTTCCCTTTCTTTATTGTGTTTCTCAAGTAGTATCATCTATGGAAAATATTGGCAATAAAGCGAGCGTCAACTGAAATAGGAATGCGATTAATTCTTATTGATTTGCTGTTTGTTCTAGACATTTGCCAATGGAATGAGAGTAGTAAAAAAGTTAATAACATGATAAGATGAAAACGTTTCTTCGTTACGAACTACGCGTACTTTGCGAAGCAGTTAAAGGTTTGCATTTTAACATTAAATCAAATTGTTAAATATATATAGATACGTAGTCGATAAGCTAGAGATAAAGGTATTAATTTAACTATTCATATTGTCCGAGCTAGGATATAATTGATTATAATTGTTAAGTATGCAAGTAAAGTGTAAAGTATAAATGAATTTATCAAGTAAATATGTACTAAATTACCTTACCCCCATACAGACATTTTAAAAGTTTATATTTTTTTATGCAGATGTATGCCAACATATACACTTGTATATATTTACATATATATAACTGTATAAATGCAACTCGTTTAAGCGTATCTAGCATAACTGCATTCAAATACAAGATGTGCGTGAGACTGAAAACAATTAAGCCCAAAATTATGTATGGAGACGGAGACACACATTTCTAAACCGTATGAATAACTCAATAACGATCAACTAAACTAATATCTCAAAATGCAAATCAAATTCATTTTCGGAGTATCAAAACCCATAAACAATAAGAGCATGTCGAAACTGTATACATACTACAAATATAAGAAAGATGTATTTCAAAACACTTACATATGTATGTAACACACGTTTAATTTCATTTATTGTTTTTGGCGGAGCCACTTTCTCTTTATTGTATTAAAATATTGACAATTGAACGTACGATCACCGTTGTTTCAAAAGCCGCGATGTGGAGGTGTCAGGAGATGGTCTGGCTAAGTTGTGTCCCCTGTAGCGGTTAAGTGTGGCACTCCTGAGCGAGCTTCATGGTGATAGGCGTCATATAGTAAGTTGGGGTGAGTTACAATGAAATTGACAGCCACAACTCACAAACTGAGTTTCAAATCAATCGGATGAAACATAGTTTTTTCCATGCGGAATTTTCCGGGCATTTTCACACCCTGGGAGCGGATTTTCCAACATTGGAAAATCACAATTCAAATTATTGCGTATTCTATAATTAAAAACAGAGTTTCAATAGTTTTTTGCATGAAGAATTTTCCGGCCATTTAGCTTGTGGGCGTTTTTTCCAAAATCGGGAAAACACGTGTCGAATTGTTTCGCGTACTATGCTTACAAACTAAGTATCAAGTCAATCGGATGAAAAATAAGGGAGTGGGTTTTCCCAGTACGAGCAAAGCTCTTTACGAAGAAAAATCAAATTTTACGTGTGTGAATCGATTCTCGATACTGTATGCTCGATTATCAATACTTGGTTCTCGATACTTAATTATTGATATTCTCTAATCGGTACATAATACTCCATTTACTCGGATCTCGATACTCAGTTCTCGATGCTCAGTACTCGATACTCATAATTCTCATACGCAGTATTCGATACTCAGTATTCGATACAGTTCTCGATACTCAGTACTCGATACTCAGTTTGCGACCCTCAATACTCGATAATCAGTATTCGATACTCAATATTCGATACTCAGTACTCGATACTCAGTATTCGATACTCAGTACTCGATACACAGTATTCGATACTCAGTTTTCGATACTCAGTTTTTTACACTCAGTACTCGATCCTATATACTCAGAAATCGAAAATGTGTATGTGTGCTCTGTTACGACAAATGGCAAAGCTGCTTACTTTGCAAAGACCAAGGCGTACCCAAAAGAATCTGTCGCAAAGTCAAAATTTTTCTAGTCTTAGTCCCCCAGTCGAACGTCCGTAACGACGCATTTCCATTCCTTAGGGGTTTTCCGAAACCCCGTGCTCACTTTCAACACAAATGGAAACTCCTGTCGAAATTTTTAGTTCTCTATTCTCAATCAGTGAATCAGTCAGGACAAACTCTTTTATATGTATAGAGACAAGTTTTAACTAAAAGATAAGAGACCACTTCATTCACAAAAGTATCATGTTGGGGAGTGTCCTGGAAATCGCTCGGAAAATCCGTCGGTGTCTTAGAGCTTCAAGAGATTTCATTTTCTTGTTTCCAATATAATGGTCCATCTCTAACTCATCTCTAAAACAGGGTTGCATCTCTCGCAAAAAACTTCCCATTTTCTTGTTATGAGTTAATGAGACATCAAGTCTAAAAGAAATTTTTAGAATTTGTTATATGTTTTATGATGCATTTTTGAATTATAATTCATTTTTAAATCATATTCTCCCAAATAAAAAAGTCATAAAATATTATTTGGCAACCCTTAGCCCTTGGAGTTAAGAAAAAGCATTGAAAACTTATAAATACGAGGTTTGGGGACGTTTGCATTGAAATAAAAAAAGTGGCTCTCACTAGAACTAGTTTTTTGACCGATCGTTCCTGGGGAAGCTATATGCTCTAGTCATCCGATGCGACCGGTTCCGACAATTGTGCAGTGTATTTGTACTAAAAAACTTCGCGCAGTTTGGTTACGATAGCTTTAAAACTGAGGAAGGACCATAGAATAGAATAGCATAGCATAGAAACATTCGGACATGGCTATATTAACTCAGCTCGTCATGCTGATCAAGAATATATTATACTTTATGTGGTCGGCGGAGATGCTTCCTTCTGTGCGTTACAATCATCTGGACAATTCGAATATACCCACTGCAAGGGTATACAATTTCAAACTCACAGTATTAATTGTCAAAGGTGCCCAAACGCAGTTTTGCGTGTTCAAAATACTTTCTAACCGCAGCTGGTGACATTATTTAAAATGGGTATTAAACAATAGAAGTCGTTAACTTGCAGAAATGATGTACAAACTAAATTTGTTCAAATTTATTGGCATTTTTGAATGGTGGAAACTTGAGAAGGAAGCGAGCACTATTTGAGTAAATTTAAAAGCGTGGAAGTAAATTAGAATACAAAATCAAACCTCTCCTTTTGGTTTATAACATTGCCTTCATTGTTTACGTATTCTAGTGTTTAGTTGTGCATTTTTATTTTCAGGGCTTTTATAATGTTAATTCAAATTATGAACACTGGAGCAAAATTATTATTATTTTTATGCAAACTACTTAGGTACTACAACTTTACAGTAACGATATCTGTGCTGGGTACTTTAAGACTCTGGATACCGACAATATGAATTACTCTCAATTGCCTCGTGGGGTATCCATTCCTCATATAGGGGTAGGCGGTTCTTTAAGGTCTCAATTTCTCTTAAGATTCTCATGACATTGCCACCGACAAGTTTTTTGATGGCAGCATTGCCCCATACACGATCCCTCGCTAACTCGGCTAACAGTAGGGCATAGCTTTTGGGCGCTCCGCCAAGTCCAATGTGGTCCACTCCAGCAACTTTTCGCACATAGTTAATGGCATTGATGGCCTCTCGAACGCTGAGTAAACGATCTCCGCACCGTTCCAAGTTGAGCAAAATTACTCCGCCATTTTCCGGCAGCAAGCTGAAATCAAACAATGGCCACCATGGTACACGCACAAATGGATGCTGAGTTCAGATGGTTCCCTACCTAAGTACGTGGTCCGGTATGGCGGCAACATTGCTGCTGTTGCACATCGAAAGCGGTGTCGCGTTCATCAGCAGAACGGGAGCCTTTGCCGAATGCAGGGCGGTAATCATTGCCGACTCACTGAGCTGCGACACTTCAACCAGCATTCCCAAGCGATTCATTTCGTAGAGCATAGTCTGTAGAGTGGCAATTATAGCTAACCATTGGGTGAAAGCTCGGGTGCTGTACATACCTTTCCAAACTCGTTAAGCGAATTCGTCACATTCTCCTCGATAAGGTAGTCGCGTCTCCGTATGGCTGCGGAAGCCCAGGGTGTTGTGCACTCCAAGCTTGTGACTGAGACGAAACGGGCTCCCAGCAGATATATGGAGCGCAGCACTGCCAGGCTGGTGCCCAGTCCGTGACCACCACTTATTCCCATAAGTACGGCCACCTCGCCTCTAATGTGCGTCTGTTCCATCTCATCGGCGGACTCTACAATGTGCATGGAGTCGGTGGCAGCAGTGATCCGCTTGGCTTCATCAATGCCCTCGAGAGTCAGCTGAACGGCATCCAGATACTGCGCCCCACATGCCACAGAAATTGGCCATAACACGGCACCGATGTGATTCTGTCGGATTTCGGTCAAACTGCTGCTGTTTAGCATCATCTCGGTCGGTGGTTTCCAGGAGCCCTCAATGAGTGGCGATTCTGTCAACAGGCGGCGAATGAAAGACAACCGGGCCTCCAGTAGCGACGATGATCGAAGCTGCAGTGCTAACGGTATACCTCCAGCCATGGCAACGCATAGTAAGACCAGACCCACGCCCAGTAGAATCTTGCGGCCCCGCGACCGCCCAGGACGCTCCACTGACGTCTCACTGCACGAGTCTTTCTTGCAATTGTACGACGGAATGCCACCATTGGAGCACCGCAGCTTTTCATTACCGCCACCGAACTTGGTGATTTCAGCGGGCAGCTCAATATCTGCGATTTCTGTGAAAACGAAGCATTGCTGCTTGCAATGGGGCTGATGCTGGTGCAGTGGATGCACCTCTAGGAAATCGCGGCTTGGCACCGGATTCATTGCATCCTATCCTATGGTTCTGCTTTCAAAGTTTATCCAACAAAAGGTCTCCTCAAACGGACTGTCTAATGCTAGCGTGAAATACTATCGATTTTCCATTGGCACCTTTGCATTTTCCATTAGTTTCATTTGAAGAGGAACTCAGATCATGCGCGTTAGAAATCAAGAGCGTAAGTTAAAGCCGGCCTTGCCCGACTTCAATATACCCGTTACTCATGGGAAGAAATGTTTAATAGCCTTCCTGTGTTCTTGAGGGGGGAAAGCCGCAAAGTATGCAAACATTTTTTTTAGCTCGGCTATTTATTATCCGACAATTATGAAAATTTTGTAAGATTATAGATTTGGGAATATTAATTTAAGTTTTAAATTTGAGATTAATATCTTAAAAATTGTGGGAGTTATTCGACCTTCTTATTGTGGGGCGGAAGGGGGCGACTCGGCTGTTGATGCTGATCAAGAATATATATACTTTATATGATCGGAAATGTTTCCATCTGTGTATTGCGGTAGGCCAATTTGTTTAATTGTTGTGTTCAATGTATGGGTTGCAATGACCTGTTAAATACATTTGCACGAAAGATTCGTTCAGGATGTTCACAGGCCTGTCACCGTTTTCGGTCTTGATCATATTATGCGGATTCGAAATTGACAAATGTTCGCGTTTCCAAAAACCGTTTGTGTCATAGGGGAATCACACTGAGTACAGTTAAAAGGAATGAATAGAATTTGATGATGATGTGAAATTAAAATGTTCACTGACGACATCTAACATCTTACTGTTGTCATCTATTTGTTAATAATAATGACAATAATTTCTGAGAAATGTCTTTAAACCACTTTTGAACCGGTTAACTCTGGTTCGGATCCGGTATTGAACCAGTAAAATATCTAACTCCATAATACCAACCTACACACCAAATATCAGAGCTGTAAATGAATAAATCATTTCAGATTGATTCAAGAATCAATCGCCACGTTCACCAGCACAAATCGATGCCAAAAAATCGATGGATCTAGTTCGATTGTTGTTGTGAACGAATGTGATGTGCAATCATGATTGCTAGTTTTTGTGATTGTGGTGGATATAAAAAAACAAAAAAAAAGCAAGCTGTCATTTCAAATCAAAACGATAACTTTCGCGCATACTATTTTTTACTAAAGGCCTGTTCTGAGAAGCGCGGAAAATTTAGCTCGCTAAATTGCACATAATAAATTTAGCATCCACATAAATTATTAGTGAGCCCATATATAAGTCAAAGAGACCAAATACAGAAACGGCCACACTGGGGATCAGCTGTTTTGTTTTGTTTACAACCAAAAGTTGAAAGTGTTTTTTTTTTTCAAAAATAGTTTAATTAAGCTGGGCAACAGGAACACAGATATGTATGTTGATGGAGGTAGCGGCATCAAATTCCGGTTCAAGGCGTTGGGCGAGGATCAAATTATTGCCCGTTTAAGACACACTTGGAGTAGGTGCAGATCGAGGAGGAGGCCTACAAGTCTATTTTACGGATATTGGGAGATGATATGCGTCCTGCCATCGTCTTAATGGGGTCGAGCATGTCGTCAAAAAGGCTGATCTGTTTGATATGTCGGGCATAATCCCGGACTTCTACTTGAAGGATTATTTGGAAGTCTGCCGTTCGGGCAACTGTAATCGTTTGGAGAAGTGTGTACAAGAGATTGGGTCATCCGCCTACAGTGTGGGTCAGCTGAAGCATTTTGTGGAGTACATAGTGCTTCATGCGGCCCTGACGAATGCCCAGATATGCGACAATATGGGGGATAGCGCTTTTGATGCTTGATTCAAACTTGGTTGAATATGCATTTCTTTGTAGGAATGCTGCTATCGTCTCCAGGACGGCGGCTCGGAGTATCTGCAAATCATGGATTTGGGCTGTGCCATCATTTTGGCTCTCAAGTAAAACGCAATGCTAAAGATTGGAAAATATATTTTTAGTTTTCATACAAAATTATTGTTTTATTTGCCGTAAATTCAAAATCCTGCTCCTGGCGTTCACGTTTGACAGCCACGCCCACACTGCTGGAGCTGGCAATGCTGCCCACAGCAGTCGCATCGCTATCCAACTCTATTTTTAGCTGGTCCGCGGTGGTGGTAAACTGGATGACCGGGTTTGGATGTCACCACCTGTTTGTTTGGCATCCACCGAGTGCGGACGCTTGCGTCCGTTGGCATAGGAGACGATTTTAGGGGTATGGCACTCCAGTGCTGATTTCGTAACTTTCTTGGGCTGATTTGTGGCCCTTAGCTAGTAGTTTCCTCGCGATTGAATCTCTCGGTGAGTTTTCATTTGGGTTCATGTTTCCCGTGCATTGTCGATTTTGACGTCAAAAAAATGAGCTGCTTATATTTCCGGCATGGCAGCTGTTCATTCAATCCACTCACGACCCACACCGCTATCGATACGTCAACTATCGATAGGCCAATTGTCTATTTATTTAGCGCGTCTCAGAATACAGAAACGAAATTCCGCCGCGGAAAGTTTCCGCCACTGTTTTTTTTATATGGAGTGCGTCATAAAAATTTATTTTCCGCGCTTCTCAGAACAGGCCTTAAAAATAAAATCAAAGCCGTTCAGCATAGGCCAATACTCTATAACTATATTATTACCTTTTTTTTTATTCATGATGTTTGATGAATGATTTTTGATGTTTGATGTATGCTGGCGAACACGGCCATTCACAACCTGATTAAAAAAAAGCAATAAATGCAATCTTTTGGCTTTAAATCAGATGAGACATCACGATTTAAATATGAATGAGAATTAAATGAGGTTTTATAATAAACTTTAAGGAAAAATCGCATAGAATGAATTAGTTAAACCAGTGGTGACCAAAGTAGAAAATTAAACAAAACAAATGCTAAATCTGTACGTCGCATTTCTCAGCCATCGCGTTAAATCAGTCAAACCCTTAATTTTAATATATAAGATTCCTCTTATTGCTATCGGAATTGTCAAAATTATAAACAATCAGACAGTCCATGAGCAAGTTATATCAATTTAATTGAAGTAAAAATCAAAAAGCGTCATAACTTCATATAATATTTTAGAGGTGTTG
The DNA here is from genome assembly GCA_037044535.1 of Lordiphosa magnipectinata. Taxonomy (NCBI): domain Eukaryota; kingdom Metazoa; phylum Arthropoda; class Insecta; order Diptera; family Drosophilidae; genus Lordiphosa; species Lordiphosa magnipectinata. The sequence goes on along the minus strand of JBAMBO010000888.1, from coordinate 60,130 downwards.
GGAAAAAGCCAAGTATTTGGATATGCTATACTCGACTAGCCCAATAGTATGTACTGGGTCTCACGAAAAGTATGTGCAGAATTTGTTTTTTTTTAAGCACTGTGTAATTTAAACTCATATGAAAATTGAGTAATTTTCGCCAATTTTTGATCTTTACCATCCGTTTATTTACCCGTCAAAACTTTTTCTCACTAGAACTACTTTTCGACCGATAGTTCCTATGGCAGCTATATGCTAGAGTCCTCCGATCCGGCCGGTTCCGACAAATGTGCAGCGTATTTGTACCAAAAGGCTTGGTTTAGTTAAGACAGCTTTAAAACTGACGAAGGAGATAGCATAGAAACAGATGGACAGACAGACATGGCTATATCAACTCAGCTCGTCATGCTGATCACGAATATATATACTTTGTATGGTCGGAGATGCTTCCTTCTATATGTTACAAACATCTCGACAATTTTAATATATCCTCTACAAGGGTATAATAATCATATTTTCCATATTAAAATCCAAAAATTTGTATCTTATACGCTGTTAATACCGAATTTACACTGCGGTCGTACGACTTTTTTTGGGCTACGACCTTTTAAATGTTTACATTGAGCGAACAGTCGCAAATAGTCCCAAACGTCAATCAGCTGTTTTTTGTGTACTTTTAATTTAATTAGCATTTTGGTGTTAAATTTGGAAGTTTTGTCTACAAAATGGAAAAAAACATTCTTTATGTGATTACGGAGATGCAGATGGTCGTGGATATAATTGAAAATGTGGCTAGTGAGGATTGATTTATTAATTAATATATTGCATATTTTATTTGAAGAATCGTTTCGGGTGCTTTTGGGAGGCTGACGTGCCCAAGGCAACTCCTGCCCAATTTAAAGAATTTTTCAAAATGGAAAAAACTACGAACTGGTCAGCAAATTGGCCCAGCTCACACGGAAAGATACAAATTTTCGCCTAGCCATTCCATTAGAGAAAAGAGTTGCAATAGCGCTATACACCTTGAGGTCTTCCGCGGAATATAGAACAATTGGGCGAATGTGTGGTGTGTACAAGGCAATGAAATGAAATGAAATGAGGCCAATTTTAAATGAATTTTGGATGTAAACATGGAAAACACTTGCACCTGAATATCTGGGACCAGATATTCTCACTCAGGACAAAAAGGAAGAATGCGTGAAAGGGTTTGAGCAACTGGGATTTCATCAATGTTTTGGTGCGATCGATGGCTGCCACATTGAAGTGATGCCACCAAAGCAAGACTCCACGGACATTTATAACTATAAAGGGTGGTACTCCGTAGCACTTTTTGCTCTGGTAAACCATCGATACCAATTTCTTTACATTAGTGTTGGAGCTCCTGTTCGATGTAACGACTCGCAAATATATGAGCGGTCCCAGCTGAAGCTGGCAATAGATGAAACCCGTATATTTCTAGCCAACGCATGATGCATAGGTAGCACGTAAGTCCCCGTAATGCTCATTGGCGATTCGGCATTTAGATTCTTGCAAACTTTGATGAAGCCCTATAAATTTTTCACAAAAGCACCGGAGGAGCAAAAGGTATTCAATTATCTTCTCTCAAAAGCTAGACGCGTAGTGTAAAATGCTTTTGGGCACCTTAAAGGAAGATTTCGTCGCCTTGGGAAGGGCATGGATAACGCAATTATTAAGTGCTGCTGTGTTTTGCACAATTTCTTGAATGCGCACAACAGCCTTTTTCAAGAGAATTGGACTTCCATTGCTGAAAATGTTGAAAAGGAGCAACCCAATACCAAACCCTTTTTAATAGAAGGGAGCGTTCCAAATGAGATCCGATGTGCTTTAGCATCTTTCTTTAATTCTAACGAATCAGTACAATTATAAATAAAGTTTTTTAATATGTTATTGACTAAGTGACTGCTTGGCCAAAATTTCCAACATCTTCTCTTGGTTGGTAGCGATCCGCTCTAGGATTCGGTTTCGCTCTTGTGAGGACTCAATCATTTTATCTGCTTTCTCGCTCGCAATTCGATTTGCCTTTTGTAGATGGGAGTTTCAATCTTTTCGACTTCGAACTGCATGAGGAGGCCTTCAAGTTGACTGAAAAGTCTTCCAACAGCTCGATTTGGTTATCGTCACTTGTAGCTGGTTCTGAAAAACACATTTTCATTTGTAGTTTCCTATGGCTTTAAGATAAATGAATAATTCTACACAAACCAGATTGATATCCATTTTTCGTACTTACTTTTAACCTGTAGTTTGCATTTGTTTATCTTCTTATTGCTCTTCTTATATTTACGCGGTTACATATTCCGATAACTATCGATAAAAATTGCACAAGGCTGCCACATTTTTGAGGTAAATAGGGTCTGACATCACTGATGTTTTTCGGTCGTGGAGTCTGCGACCGTCCCAATTTCAAAGTCAACTGCAATAATTTTGTATAGACGGACGACCAGTCCGACTCTAGACTCTAGACTAGAGGTAGGCGCGGGCCTGTATTTTGAGGCCCGGGCCCGCACGAACACGAACTCTTTTTTGAGAGGCCCGGCCCGGCCCAACACGAAACTTTTTCACCAAGGCCCGGGCCCGGCCCGGCCCGGCACGAAACTTATTTACACATATAAGGAAATTTAAAAGACATGCAATTTATAGATATATATAAGTACATATTTATTAAGGTATACATACATGAATATTGTTATGTATTTAATAAAAAACAAACTATGTCATATTTTTATTTAAAAATAAATTTTTTTCTAAATTTGTGCTTTTTAGCCTAGTGCGTTTTTCATTTAAAGCATGGCCCGATGTTGAAAAAAGCCCTTCGCTCGTAGACGAACTGGCGGGAATAGCCAGAATGGTCCGAGCTAATTTGGGAAGGTATTTTAAGTCCCTTGCATTTTTCCAGAATTCTAAAATATGTGTGCCAGGAGCTACTGGATAGGCCAAATATTTGTCAAGCTCTATGTCGATAGCGTTTTTCTCAACTTTTTGTTTTTCCTCTGAGAGGAAATTCATCTCTCTATAAGGAGGGTTCTAGAAAAGTCAACCAAATGAGCGATTGCCGGAAGAAAACTTTTTTCTAATGCGCTTAGGGTCATTGTTTTAAACTCAGTTATTATTTGGGAATCAAGTGTGCTAGTTCTGCAAAGTTTAAATAATTTTTCTGACCACAATGCAAATATTTGCATTGTTGTCAATTTCACAATAGGACGCCAATTTTGAATTAGTGGTGTGCAAACAAGTAAAATATGTATAAGCAAATCGATAGTAGTATCGATAAACAATTAAAATGCGATAAATGGCGGTTCTAATTCGAGCATAAACAAAAATAGCGCGAACAAATCAAAATTGTTTTCGGGCCTATTTCGGGCTTTTACGGGCCGGGCCTTTTTGCTAAGGCCCGGGCCCGCACGAAGCCCGCACGAATCTTAATTTTAAGGCCCGGGCCCGCTCCGGGCCTGTGTAAGCCCGCGGGCCACGAAAAAAGGCCCGGCCCGCGCCCACCTCTACTCTAGACTCTACGACCGAAAAAAATCAGTGCTGCCAGACCGTATTTACCCCAAAAATGTGGCAGCCTTGTGAAATATTTATCGATAGCTATCGGAATATGCACCCGCGAGCATTCGAAAAAATTCTTTCAGTTGGACAGGAGTTGCCTTGGGAACGTCAGCCTCCCAAAAACATCCGAAACGTTACTTCAAATGAAAAATACAATAGATTAGCTAATCATTCATTCAAATGGGAATAATTGTTGTTACATGCATCCACAAAGCCTTAGACTTGGCTCTGCTTAATAAATAATATGCTAATTGGTAGTCACATAGCTGGTGACTAATGTGATGCAATCCCAAATTTCGGTTCGCCGCCCTGGGTACTCGTCGTAGCCGTGACCGTGGCTGTTGCCACCGACTTCGGCTTAATCTCCACGGATTTGTCTGTGGGTAGTACCGGCTAATGCTTCTCATCCGACTTGGTTTTCTCAAGGATGAGATGCAGAGGCGTCAACAGGTCTCCTTCACATAGCAAATAAACACCTCCGGCTTGATGGCCAGCTCCTGTTACGATTGGAATTAAATCATCTCGTCCGAAGAGGAGTCGATCCATGTATCCCCTGTATACCCGATGAAGGGTATGTCTCTACGCTTATCTTTGTTGCGATTGATCATAGGGCGCTTGGTACAGCCAAAGGATTGCGAAAATAGACAAGCAATGAGTGCTTTCATCTTTCTGGTAGTAATGCTTAAGCTGGTGGTAATGCTTTTGCTTTCATTGCTTTTAGCAGTTCCCAACTGATCTATGCAATGATTGTATGGAGAGGCAGTTGGCAATCATGCTTTCTTCAGCGAAAAGCCTACTGAAGAGTCGTAAGGGATAACGATGAAACAGTTCTGTATAGGCAACCAGCTCTTTTTGGTGGTACAATGCATAAGTTGTTTACAGTTGTGAACAAACGCAACTTTTTCGGACCTAGAGCCAGCCAACTCACACTAATTAAACATTACACAGTTTCAAGTACCCTGTTTTACTGTCCCTCATAAAATGTCAAATAGTGAACTTTCGTGGAACAGATGTTGTGTTGTCCAAAAGTGTCGACACTAATTGTTCGTTTTTTAAAAAGTTTCAGCTCCTGCAACTTTTTGCAATTCTTTAAAAAAAAAAAAAAGAATTGTTGAATCCACACACTTCTTAAAAGTTTAGTTGACCAGCAAAAGAAGTTCTTAAATTATGGTCCACAAAGTTTCCTAAATATTAAACAAATTATCCTGCGACAAACTTGTGGCGACAACGCAAGAAAGCCTATACGAAGCTGAAAAATAGTATTGCATCCTAAGTATAATTGCCATTATATGAATATGATTAGATAACTGCAAAAACTAAGAAATGTGTGGAAGGAAATAATGGTCTTCCCGTAAATTATACTCCAGATGAAGCCTTGAGTCTTTTCATTAATGCAGGTCTAACAAAGCACTCTAACAAGTTAATGCAAGCCGATGCCAAAGCTTCAAATGCAAACGTTTAAACTATCCTTGCAATATGTCGATTGCAGATTATTCCCCTAAAGTAAGTCGACGGAGCTTGCGTGGTTCAAAACAGTGAAAATGTTTTTGAATGAATATTCATAGTTTTCATACCGAGTTCAGATCACAAAAGTTAGGTATGTTGGAATGTTGGAATACCAATTGAGATGACTTTGGAGGAGGCCTTCGAGGCTAGGAATAAAGAACTTTCAAATTTCCATAATTTCGAACTCTGATCTCATACAATGGAGGACCTTTTCCATGCACTCTCCACTTCTTCGGACTCTTTAATGTCTTCACTGTCTGAAGCTGGGCTGCAAGAAGTCACTCCGGACTTCGAACCCGTGAAACTTTTTGGGTTCGGGTTCACGGAGCGGGTTCAGAAGGTCGCTGAACGGTTCAGGAAAACATGTATGTAAATTAAAACAATCTTAAACAAATGAATACAAATTCTTAAAAAGAAGTTTAGAGGCTTGATAATATCATATTCGAGCTTGGATAATCGAATGTTTTAGCAGGCTCCAGGTCTATAAGTCATGGAGAAATGAGTATTAGAGATGAAATGTACGCTGCCTCTCAACTTTGAGTGGTGTTAAGCGGTAATCCGCATTGAGATACTTATATTCCGCATTGAGATTTTAATTGTCCGCATAGGAAATCGCAGTGGTTAGAGAATTTATGTTTGTTTATAACTTTAAAGACTGTACTGCTGTTTTAAGAACCTCCTGGTTCTATCATTAGCAGGCTTTGCCTATCTTCTGCAAGTCGGCAGAGGCCATTTTATGCCAGCATTGTTTGGAAATTCCAAAGGCAGCACAAGGGCAAAAGCTGACAACAACAGAAACAGAACAGAAGAATTTGTATATGTGTATGCACCCATTTCAATTTCAGTTAACGACCTTGGTAAAGGTTATACCCTAGTTCCACTTGCGCATTCTAGAGGTCATCCGCTGGATGATCTAAATGACTTCATTCTTTTTATGTATTTCCTCATAAGAGATGAATGTCCATTCGGTAGATCATCCGCGACGGATGATCAAGTCACTGTCATGGATGATCTAGCTGCTGTCACGACATAGCTATTTTCCGCTAAAAGGCTAGATTTTCTATCGATATGCTATCGAACTGAACCAAGAGGAACAGCTGCTCTGTCAATGGCGCTGCCATGGTCGGAGAGGGTTTTAGCTCAGTGGGTAGGAGTTTAGCACAGTGCCAGAACTGTATGGACCCTCTTTATTGAAAACCGACAACGCCTATGAGTTGGGCATGGCCAAGGTAAGCGGCAATTGTTCCATTCTTTTTTCTAGAATGTTAAAATACAGTAATATTTCTTATGTATGAATCCCGCAAAACTACCTTTATCGTGCTGGGACTACCAGGAGGGCATTCTGCTTGACATGTGGATGGCGAACTTTCACCAGAGAGAACAAAATATATTTATTTTATTAAATATAATTAATAAATATATTAATTAATAATAAATTATTAATAAATATATGGTTAAATATATTTTGTTATTTACTATTTTGATCTCTCTGCTTTCACTTACAATTGCAGACATAGCAATTCAATGAGCTGTTCTTTGCTGATGTTAGTGTGGCGGTGAACAACATTCGTCAGTGGAACAAGGAAAATTCACTTTTCGAGAATGTGATTGAATGTTCGCCAGTGGAACAATTAATCATTAGTGTGTCTTCCAGCAATCTTTCATTACTCTATCGCTGGAGAAAAATGTAATCGTACTTGTTTTTTGAACCGAACCCTTTTCAACTTTAATTTGCTCCGGTTCAGGTTCGGGCTCTGGAAGAAAAAATAATTTTGTAAGAAAGAAAGGAAAAATAATTTTTTTCCTAATTTTAATTAAAATAGAAATTAAAAAAACAATGTTATTAAAATTTTTTTAATTTTTATCATTTCTTTTATTCCTACCTTTAAGAAAAAAATTAAGGAAAGTTAACTTCGGCTCGACTGATGTTTATATACCCTTGCAGCTTGTATTATTTATATAAATTAAGGTTTTAAATAATATACGTCAAACATTCTTAGCTTAGCTATTTTCCAAACTCCGCCATAGATGGAGCCACTACTTCGGCCAGTGTGGCAGCCCTGGCCACCTCTGGTCACACCATTCAGCGAATACCATCCCTACCGCGATAGCAGAACGACAAGACACGCGCCATCCCTGGCGCTCAGTTTCTGGCTTGGCTTCGGGCCACGCGCGGCCATAGAAAAACTAACATAGAAGCACACTTTGAAACGCCGCTCTTTTTTGAGTGATGTTAACGCCATTGTGGCAAGGAGATACTTCAATAGTGACAACAAAATCTGTTACTCAAAATTATTGTCGACATAGGAAACACGGTGGTTAGAGGGAGATGGACATAGTCAAAAAAAAACTCAGAGAGTCAAAAAATAACTCAAAGAGCCAAAATGACAGCGAACAGCTGACAAATGTCTGAGTGAAAAGTTGTCGACGCAGCAAAGTGTGCTTCTATGTTAGTTTTTCTATGTTGTTAGCTTAAGTGATATTCAATAAAGTTAGTTACACATTAAAACCTCGTAGCATAGAAAAACTAACATAGAAGCACACTTTGAAACGCCGCTCTTTTTTGAGTGATGTTAACTCCATTGTGACAAATAGATACTTCAATAGTGACAACAAAATCTGTTACTCAAAATTATTGTCGACATAGGAAAACACGGTGGTTAGAGGGAGATGGACATAGTCAAAAAAAAAACTCAGAGAGTCAAAAAATAACTCAAAGAGCCAAAATGACAGCGAACAGCTGACAAATGTCTGAGTGAAAAGTTGTCGACGCAGCAAAGTGTGCTTCTATGTTAGTTTTTCTATGCTCGTAGCTAAAGTGGTGACCCCCGACTAAGTTAAACAACACAAACAATAAACCAAACAAATTCAAAGCAGTGTGTTAAACAAATGAATTTCAATCTCTGACGAAATTCACACGCACACACCCATACAGTGACGCCATTGTGCGATCCATATCGACATGCAGCTTTCGATCAGCAAATTAAAACAGTATTAAGTTACCTAAGGTAACTATTTATACAACAGCCAGCCAGAAACTCAACAACAGCAACACACCCAAACCATTAACAGCAGGCAGCCGGATCCTCACCAGCGGCAATGGAGCCTTCTCGATGTTTTTTGGGCATTTTGTCACACACACAGGCGCCGGCAACGCTTACTCACACGTACACACACATGCGTTCAATCTCTGCCAGCGACGTCAGCGCGCACACACACAAATACAAACAGCAATGTTTTGTGCAAATCACACGGCTGGATATCATCGAGGAGGCCTCACTCCAACCAGGAGTCGCTTATTCGTACTTTTGGCAGTGAATTTTTTTTTTGCAATTTGTGAAACACCATCGACAAACCTCCTGGTTTGAAAATGACATCGACCGCTGCCCAAGCATATTGTCCACCGACCTCCTGTCTGTCGCCCAGGTCCTGCACGTCCACCTGTCCACATCCTGCTGCAGCCAATGCATTCCACGTCAGGCTGTCCATTAACCGCTGCCAATGAAAACGTCCATCGCCCAACCTGCCCTACACCGATCTCACGTTGGTCAAGCATCCGACCAATTTTTATACCCGTTACTCGTAGAGTAAAAGGGTATACTAAAGTCGTGCAAATGTATGTAACAGGCAGAAGGAATCATTTCCGACCATATAAAGTATATATATTCTTGATCAGCATCAACAGCCGAGTCGATATAGCCATGTCCGTCTGTCCGTCCGTCCGTCCGTCCGTCTGTCTGTATGAACACCTAGATCTCAGAGACTAGAAGAGCTAGAGCAACCAATTTTGAAATGTAGACTCCTATTGTCTGCACGCAGATCAAGTTTATTTCAAATTTTTTCCACGCCCACCCACACCCCCACAATAGAAAATGTTGAATAACTCCCACAATTTTTGAGATATCGATCTCAAATTCAAAACGTAGATTTATATTCGCAACATCTATAAGCCCTAAAATTTTCATCAAGATCGGATAATAAATAGCCGAGTTAAAAAAATGTTGCATACTTTTCGGCTGACCCACCTCAGGCATACAGGAAGGCTATTAAACATTTGTGTTCATGAGTAACGGGTATATCGAAGTCGGTTTGAGCCGACTTTAACTTACGCTCTCGTTTAGATCTTACATTGTACGCAGCCTGCCAGACGATCGATCATACTTATGGAAGTACGTCGCGCAGCTGAATTTGGATCTTCATCGCATCTTTCGTCGTCGCCGATGTTCATGATCAGCGATCCGCATACCTGACCGACCACTAGCAACATGCTACGACTCGAGACGCTCTTTGTTTGGCAATTGATGCCAGCCTGAGTCTACCTACAAGTTCTCGATCTCACCACGAAAGTCCTTAACGAGAGGCACCACGAAAGTTCACAACGAGTGGCAAGCGAAAGTCCACAACGCGTGGCAAACGAAAGCTCACAACGTGTGGCAATCGAAAGTCTCTACTCGGGGTACAATACCCAGTACTATTGACTGGCTGTCCATTAACCGCTGCCAATGAAAACGTCCATCGCCCAGCCTGCCCTACACCGATCTCACGTTGGTCAAGCATACGACCAATTTTTATACCCGTTACTCGTAGAGTAAAAGGGTATACTAAAGTCGTGCAAATGTATGTAACAGGCAGAAGGAATCATTTCCGACCATATAAAGTATATATATTCTTGATCAGCATCAACAGCCGAGTCGATATAGCCATGTCCGTCTGTCCGTCCGTCCGTCCGTCCGTCTGTCTGTATGAACACCTAGATCTCAGAGACTAGAAGAGCTAGAGCAACCAATTTTGAAATGTAGACTCCTATTGTCTGCACGCAGATCAAGTTTATTTCAAATTTTTTCCACGCCCACCCACACCCCCACAATAGAAAATGTTGAATAACTCCCACAATTTTTGAGATATCGATCTCAAATTCAAAACGTAGATTTATATTCGCAACATCTATAAGCCCTAAAATTTTCATCAAGATCGGATAATAAATAGCCGAGTTAAAAAAATGTTGCATACTTTTCGGCTGACCCACCTCAGGCATACAGGAAGGCTATTAAACATTTGTTTCCATGAGTAACGGGTATATCGAAGTCGGTTTGAGCCGACTTTAACTTACGCTCTCGTTTAGATCTTACATTGTACGCAGCCTGCCAGACGATCGATCATACTTATGGAAGTACGTCGCGCAGCTGAATTTGGATCTTCATCGCATCTTTCGTCGTCGCCGATGTTCATGATCAGCGATCCGCATACCTGACCGACCACTAGCAACATGCTACGACTCGAGACGCTCTTTGTTTGGCAATTGATGCCAGCCTGAGTCTACCTACAAGTTCTCGATCTCACCACGAAAGTCCTTAACGAGAGGCACCACGAAAGTTCACAACGAGTGGCAAGCGAAAGTCCACAACGCGTGGCAAACGAAAGCTCACAACGTGTGGCAATCGAAAGTCTCTACTCGGGGTACAATACCCAGTACTATTGACTGGCTGTCCATTAACCGCTGCCAATGAAAACGTCCATCGCCCAGCCTGCCCTACACCGATCTCACGTTGGTCAAGCATCCGACCAATTTTTATACCCGTTACTCGTAGAGTAAAAGGGTATACTAAAGTCGTGCAAATGTATGTAACAGGCAGAAGGAATCATTTCCGACCATATAAAGGATATATATTCTTGATCAGCATCAACAGCCGAGTCGATATAGCCATGTCCGTCTGTCCGTCTGTCCGTCCGTCCGTCCGTCTGTCTGTATGAACACCTAGATCTCAGAGACTAGAAGAGCTAGAGCAACCAATTTTGAAATGTAGACTCCTATTGTCTGCACGCAGATCAAGTTTATTTCAAATTTTTTCCACGCCCACCCACACCCCCACAATAGAAAATGTTGAATAACTCCCACAATTTTTGAGATATCGATCTCAAATTCAAAACGTAGATTTATATTCGCAACATCTATAAGCCCTAAGATTTTCATCAAGATCGGATAATAAATAGCCGAGTTAAAAAAATGTTGCATACTTTTCGGCTGACCCACCTCAGGCATACAGGAAGGATATTAAACATTTGTTTCCATGAGTAACGGGTATATCGAACTCGGTTTGAGCCGACTTTAACTTACGCTCTCGTTTAGATCTTACATTGTACGCAGCCTGCCAGACGATCGATCATACTTATGGAAGTACGTCGCGCAGCTGAATTTGGATCTTCATCGCATCTTTCGTCGTCGCCGATGTTCATGATCAGCGATCCGCATACCTGACCGACCACTAGCAACATGCTACGACTCGAGACGCTCTTTGTTTGGCAATTGATGCCAGCCTGAGTCTACCTACAAGTTCTCGATCTCACCACGAAAGTCCTTAACGAGAGGCACCACGAAAGTTCACAACGAGTGGCAAGCGAAAGTCCACAACGCGTGGCAAACGAAAGCTCACAACGTGTGGCAATCGAAAGTCTCTACTCGGGGTACAATACCCAGTACTATTGACTCTGCAACTTTAACCTTGATCGACCGAACTTGCTTGTCGACCACCACTCGAAGCAACGACCTCAACCCTGCTTGGGCGAACTTGCTTATCGACCCCCACTCGAAGCAACGGCCTCAACGCGAGGTTACCATCGACGCCTCAACGCGAGGTTACCATCGACTCAACTGCGACACAATCATCAGAGCGAGAAGTATACGCAAGCATTCCTCCACTTTGGGACTTGTGCAAATCCTGTAGATGCTCACCCCGGACATACATCCCAGCTATACCTAAATTTTGAAGATCATTCGTTCCCACATGGTCTCTGGAGGGGGAGTACTGTGGCAGCCCTGGCCACCTCTGGTCACACCATTCATCGAGCACCATCCCTAACGCGATAGCAGAACGACAAGACACGCGCCATCCCTGGCGCTCAGTTTTTGGCTTGGCTTCGGACCGCGCGCGGCACGCGCCCGCTTCGCTCCGTTTGACTCAACAATAATTGTTAGCTTAAGTGATATTCAATAAAGTTAGTTACACATTAAAACCTCGTAGCTAAACCAGTTGCTTGCAGGTTTGTTATTTATCAGCTGTACCATTCCCCAAAATTGTGTGGTTACCGATAATATTGATAACTGGATAGTATAAAGAAGCTACCATTGAAAACAAAAAAGTTTTTCTCACTAGAACTACTTTTTCGACCGATCGTTCCTATGGCAGCTATAGTCATCCGATTTGGATCAAACTTGGTCGAATTGTGTGGTAGCGTATAATATTGATCAATAACAGTTTGGGAGCGATAGCATTGAAAACAAAAAAGGTTTTCCTACTAAGACTTTTTAAGACCTATCTTTTGTATGAGAGCTATAGAAAACTTATAAATACGAGGTTTGGGAATGTTTGCGTTGAAGACATAAAAGTTTTTCTCACTAAAACAACTTTTTCGACCGATAAATTCTTTAGCAGCTATATGCTGTAGTCGTCCGATCCGGCCGATTCCGACAAATGTGCAGCGTATTTGTACCAAAAGAGTTTGTGCAAAATTTGGTTAAGAAATCTTTAAAACTGACGGAGGAGATAGCATAGAAACAGACGGACAGACGGACATGGCTATATCAACTCATCAAGAATATATATACTTTATGTGGTCGGAGATGCTTCCTTCTATGCGTTTCAAACATCTGGACAATTTTAATATACCCTCTACACGGGTATAACAATCAGCTTGCGATTATCTCACTTTGAAAGATATTAATTGAATTCCGCTAAATTGGTCGTTTCGTCCACTTTGCCTGGGGCGGTTTTTTCAAAACCGGATACTGTTGAATTAAATGAAAACATAAAGAATAAATAGAAGAAACGCCTTCCGATCCAGTGGGGGTAATTTATTTTGTCGTTATGACCAGCTACGCCCCTGGTCGAAGCGTTAGTGATCGAAAGGAATTTCCAAGAAGTACTACAAGCTATGCAAGTGCAAGATTGTAAAGAATAAAAAACCTAAAGCCGTCGTCGGATATGTTATCCCTAAGAAGAGGAAAGATATTATTGTAATCCCTTCATAGAGTGAGAATTACACACAAAAAAATCTGGTGGGTAAAATTAACTAACGCTGACAGTAACTTTTTTCGAAATTTTTTATGCATGTGGTTTTGTTGTTGCTTGGTAACTGTGCTAACAGTAAAATCTACAGCAGAAATTGTAAAGTTCACGTATTTATTTTAGCTCGTATTTTGTTGTTGCATTTAACAACTGTACGCTGAGTAAATTCAACCACAAATATTTTTTCACATATTTTGTTGTTTTAATAAGTTACTGCTAACTACAGTAACTTTACCATAGATATAGTTACTCTGACGTGATTTTTTCATCTCATACTTTGTTTTTGCAGCAATTTACTGTACCCACCAGTAAATCTTACCGCACAAATAGTATAACTTTTTAAATGAATTTTGTTGCTTCACGGATTAACTCTACCGACAGTAAATCTAACCGCGAAAATTGTTGATTGAGAAAATTTCAGTTTGGCCCTTATATTTATATTGTACTTTCACTGAATTTGAACTTGAGAATTACTAGTGGTCTCATTTATGCGACATTTAAGAAATTTTTCGTGCATGTGGTTAGGCAGATTCAATACAAGTAATATGTTAGACGCGTCTCTATTAACGCGCGCCGTAGCGTAACTGGTAAAGACGTCCGTCCAATCGTGTTCAGTCCAAGGGCCCAGAGTTCGAATCCCCCCCCAAGTAAGTAAAAATTTTTCATATAAAATAAAAATGTGTTTAATTCAAACAATTGTTTCAGAACCAAAATTGGTGGGTGGGGGTATTAAGGTTGCCTCTTCTGGTCTGGGATGATGATGAGCTCAAGTAGATTGGCAACTTTGTAACAGCTGCTAAATTACTATTTTTATGGTAAAATTACTGTACACACAGTAAGAAAATTTACTTACTGTACGCATCGGTTAATATTACTAATATTGTGGGTTGGCGCATTTCCAAACGATATTTTCAGTTAGATTTACTATTGCAGTAGTTCTCTTTGCGTAAAGGTTTACGTGACAGTTACTGTCAAATTTTGTGAATTTTACCTACTTTTTGGGTTGGCGCATTTCTAACCCAAAATATCGGTTAAATTTAACCACAGATTTTTTTGTGTGTAGGGGCAAATAAAGAAGAAGCAACATGAAGCCTCAAGGGAATATAAACTCGTGATTGTCTTGATAGGACATTTAAGTTCACACACCCGATTAAATACTCTGAGTCATAAGCTTGAGCGTTTAAAAGCTTGTGCAGAATCAATATACCCAACATAGTGCGTCTACGCTCCAGAAAAAGTAAATCTAAAAGCTTAAGTCTGGATGTATAAGAAGGAAGTCTTAACCGTGGGTTCCAACCCAGGGTTAGTGATTAAGCGTTTCAAATACGCGAACCAAACTCCAAAATGGACCTCACTAGGGATATAAACAAGAGCTTGGTCGTGTAGGGATCATTGAACCCTTTGGACCAACGTTTAATAAAACCTAACAAACCCATGACTTTATTCACAGAGAGATCAATGTGAGTGCTAAAAGCATGAATCATTGAATAAGTAATTTCCAGTAGGTTTGTATGTAGTAATGGATCTTGTGTTTTTCGTTTTTACCAATCCATGCTGGTTTGGTGATATAAAAGGAGAATGTTGCAACTGGGATGCTATAATTTGATTGTAGGGGAAAGAGAATGGGCCAAATGTGCAAAGTGCATATTTAAATAATAATTACAATAGAATAACTAATTTATTAATCGCACAATATCTCTCCGACAATTTAGCCACAAGTCACAGTAGCGATGAGTTAGTTTGATAACAAATTTAAACAGTAACTTTAATACAAGCACTAGAAAAAGAAATATATATAGAAATATATAAGCAGAAAAAGGACAACCGAACGCGGCGGCAACTCAACTCAAAAATGTCGTTAACCATAAGGGAAACAAAATAACCGGTTCCGTTTCGGGTTTTAAAATATTAGACAATAAATATTTGTAATATTTAATTACACAGTTCGACAAAATCCAATTTTTTTTTTAAATTCTGGCATGCGACCCTTAAATTATGATAAAACAGAGGTCCCGTGTTAGCATCATCTCATACCCAGTTTTTCAAATAAAGCCTCGGTTCGTGTTCTATGGTTACTTTTGTACTTGCAACACACAACGACTACAATTTTAACTTAGTTTTTAAGGGTTTACGATAAAAAACTGGAAAATTTAGCAAATGTGGATCAAGTCATTGGAGACGCAATAAAAAAAATTCACTTCAATCGTATAATTGGTCAAGGTACCTCCAGAAGGAGTTAAGCCTTAATTCTCGAATATCTTTAAAAGCTGATGGTATGGTGGACTATTGCATTTCCCTAAGAGACGGTACTCGACATCCAAAAAACCGCGATGTGGAGTTCCATTTTTAGACTCACCCACAAACCAATTCATATAGGCCATAAACAAGACCTAAAAATCGACATAGCTGCGTTTTCACTTATACCAACGAAGCCTTGGTTCGCGGTTTATAGGTATTTTTGTACTAGAAATTGCCTTAGATTCTAAGGCTTAGAACAACATTGCCCATTTAGGGTTAAACCAGTTTCACCAAAGTTAAGGATCTTAATCTTTTGAGTAAAATGCTTCGTAGCAAGCAAGAAAAAAGATAACATTATTAAAAAATGTCTTTAGTGGACCTCCAATATATCTAACAGTGTTATGCTAATTTTCCTTCATCTGAAGCATTCAAACACAATTTCACTTTAATAAATCTCTGATTTCGGTAATAAGCACTTATTTAGTTTGAATAAATCGAGTGGAGATGAGTAACTGAAGCCGTTGATTAATAAAATGCCATGATTGCTGGAAGACATTTTTCGTTTTTTAACATTTTTAACTCAATAACATTTCGTTTTAAGCTTGGTACGGAGATACTCGTAAGTTAGTCTGGAGCTCACGCGCTAAATAGTCACATCGATATCACGTGACACGCGGTATTCTATCGATAAGTGATTATTTCGAAGTTGTGAAAGATATGTGAACTATATTTTTCGTAGTCACTTGTGGCGCGGTAAATTCAAATGAATGAACATAAGTGTGAAAACCGTTAACCAAAAAAAATTAAGAAAAGCGTTTGGGCAAGTTGGTAAGTAAAGTAATTATGGAGTTTAAATATGTTATTCATAATTGATTGCTTTTCTATTAGATCATTGCAAAGCGCCTTGGGCTTCATTGAAGGACAGCTTACGCTGCCGAAGTACTAAGCACGCCAAGAGTGGAAACAAACGCATCTCAGGGAGAAGGCGATCAGCAATTGAGTAAGCTCCATAAATTTCGCTTTTGACCGACTTGTTGGTCCAAGAAGGTTTTATATATGCTCGTGTCATTTATATTAACTTAACCGTTTTGAATTGTCTTTTACAGAAACCATAGATCCTCGTACAAGATGGCTGATGATGAGGAACTTTGGCCCAGCTCTAAGTGATTCAATTGTGGACGACGGCGATTCTGTATGTCGAACGGATGAGTTGCACAACTTTTTTGTGGTCGGACTTGGAACTTCTTTGAGGCCACAAGTCATGGACGACATTTCATAATCTATGCCGATCCGTTAAAAGTACATAACAATGAGATGCCATGGCCCAACCAGTCGATTCAGCCCCTTCCCTAGTCTTATCCATAGAGCACCATTTGCCTATTAAAGGTCACGATGGACTTATTTAATTTAATTATTTGCAAAAAAGGGATTAACCAAACTCTGTCGAACCCTAGGTGCCTTCCCTAACGCTTCTTACAGAAAGCTATTGTAGCAACTATGGCATCATTGGAGGCCACCATAAGTATTCGCTGTTAATTAATTTAAATTTCCCGCCAAGTCAAATTTGCAAACAAAACAAAGATGAGCGCATTATTTCGCAATTGCTATCTACGAAATAATGTGCAGAGAATTCGCACACATTTCGCAAGTATCTCCGTACCAAGCTTAAAGCTTTATGGCAAACAGAGTAAGCAGTCTAACTATTTTCAACTGTTGCTAAAATTAAACATTTTGGACATTCAAACAAACATTTGAGGATACTGATGGAATAAAAGACCGCTCGAAATCCGGCCGTCCATCAAAACCGTTCGCAAGCAGAAAACCATGTCTCGTGAGATGAATATCAGCATGGACAGCATGAGAAATGATCAGATGAGAAATGATAGAAAGTCGCTTAGAAGTCGGAACGAAAGATGTGAGAAATCACTGCTACAGTGATCGGTCACTTTTGCATCACTATCGACTTACTGGCTAACGCATCACGCACATCTCTAAGACCTACAAATACATATCGATATATCTCTAGTCACGCTATCTATCGATATTTCAATTATTAGTTAGCAACCCTGCGACCTTCCGAATGGTGTGGCAGCTCCGAAAATCATAAAGTTTTTCTTTATTATTTTTTATAAGAAGTTTCTAATGTTTCCAATGCAGCTTGAGATCTATATCTGTTATATGTGTGCTGTATTGCCAAGTAATAGTTATATACCGCTCGCACCGCGATCCCAGTGAGATATAAAAAAAAACGACGAGGTGAAAAGGCGAAATGTAGGGAATCGAATTTCCTATCGATAAAACGCCAGCCGCAACAAAGCAACGAAATCATAGTAATAATGCAAAAAGGACAGGCAATACAATGGAGAACTTGAAAATCAGTGAAAAACTGTTTGAAAATGTGATATACTTTGTGCTGGGCAGCTTGGATGAAGAGGTAAATGCTTCTTTGTGCGTGTGAGTGGAAGTAGGGGGTGAACGTGTGTGCGTGCCTCAGATGTAAGCAGGGTGTCTAGGGGGACAGGGTGGTTCGTGTACAACACAGAAAAATGCGCGCCATAAATGTGCCGGTATATTTGAGAGTGTGTGTGTGTGTGATTCAACTGAATTTGTTTTGATTTGTTTTGGGGCTACAGATTTTGGAAGAGTTATTTTGACAAACATATTTACATTAAAATACCATTATATATTTACAATTAAATATTATCCATTTCTATTTAGGACAATTGTATGCTTCGATTAGAAATTAAAAATAAAATCGGCAAGATTTGGAATGACAAAAGACAAGTACAAGAGTGACATGATCTAAATATTGTATTGTTCTCAGCACAGGAGTTCAAATGATAAATAAATTTTTGGTTCTAGACAATTTATTCATATGTCTATTTCACTCATCCTAAAATTAAAGACCGCAAGCCAAGAATTTGTGTGAAGCTTTGCTTTAGCCTTTCAGGCCATATTAAATTTTTGTATCGAAGTGTCCTTGCAAGCTTTCTATTTTAAAAAAAAAGTCAATCTGGGGGTTTCTAATTTGTCCAGCAAAGCAGGCTCCTGATTTTTAACAGTGGTACTTATTTTCCAATTCTAACTCTTGTCCTTTCAGATTGAACGATTCCTTAAGAGCGGCGGTGCACAATCGAAACTTTACCTCTCTGACAAAATCACGCATTTGATATGTGCTACCAATTACTCGGAGGAGGAGCTGTCCATGAATTTGGATCTCTACAGCGCCATACCTGTGACGGAGCAATGGATACTGCACAGTGCCAAACTGGGTCGCATGGCCTCGACGCGAGCCTTCGATCCGAGCCAGGTGCGCCTGATGCGTGGCATTCGGGCCGCCATAACCAACGTGGTTGCCAGTGATCGGAGGCGTCTATATGCCATGCTCACCTACCACGGTGCTGTCGTCACCCATAGCTTTGGGGCTACGAACACACATCTAGTGTGCGGTGCTGCTAATGGTGGCATTTACAACAAAGCGCTGGCGCTGCCCAAGAATGCCATCAGCATTGTGACGCCCGACTGGGTGACCGACTGCCTTA
Organism: Lordiphosa magnipectinata; assembly: GCA_037044535.1. Taxonomy (NCBI): domain Eukaryota; kingdom Metazoa; phylum Arthropoda; class Insecta; order Diptera; family Drosophilidae; genus Lordiphosa; species Lordiphosa magnipectinata. Next base: position 41,235 of record JBAMBO010000888.1, on the reverse strand, counting down.
AATGCAAGAGCTGTCTCCCTTGTGAGCCCTACCACCCCAGGTTGCTTAAGCCAATTGAGAAGCAGCGTGCTCAGAAGCAGCAACAGCATCAGCAACAACTTATTCAGCAGCAGCCCCCACCAACTTCTGCGCTTTCCGATATTTTGGGCTTTGCGGAGGACAGCGCAGCTGCCAAAAGCATTGCCAGCATTAAATCGCAGCTTCAGGCCTCTGCTGAGCAAATGCAGCAGCAGAATTTGCCTGGACCCGTGCCCACCACACAGCAACAAGTTGTCTTTGTGCGCCCCCAGCCGCAGCAGCAACAGCAGCAGCAACAACAATTACATCAGCTACAACAGCAGGCTGCTCCTCAGATACCCCCGTCTTCACATCCACAACAGCAGCAGCAAATAATTATTCAGCAGCAAAAGATTATTCCAGGCAACATTCAGCAGCAGCAACAAAATCAACAGCAAATTAAAAATATTTTACAACAACAACGGCAAATGAAAAACACTCAGCAGCAGCAACAAATGCAGCAGCAGCAACAAATGCACATGATGCAGCACCAGCAACATCAGCAACAGCAACATGTATGTGTCTTACAATGTTTTATTTACTACTAGTAGTGGTGGAACAGTCTCAATCCGTGTCCCCTGCTTTCTTTCCAGCAGCTCGGTTCACTTTACATTTCCAACTCGAATTATACATTTAGGGGGTGTCCCAGAAAACTGTAGAGGTTTTCGTACAAAGCTTGGATTTCATATTGAAACGGTTTGCCCCTATATGTGAAGCGATACAACTAAGCTCAGTTATCACTCGAAAGTTAAGTGAATTGATACTGACTGTTCAGAGCCAATAAGATTTAGTTCGTAATGTTTTCCGTCCTGCTTGAAGAGGTTCACATAAAAAGTTATCAAAATTTGGGTTGATATGCAGCCGCAGCCGGAAATATCTGGAGATTTCAAGAACACTCCTGATAAATAATCCCTTTTCGCCTATACTACTATTGTATATGACAGGGCTGCGAACCTCCTAAAAATCGGGAGGGGTTCACTACCGGTTCAAACCAGAGAAACTTTTTGAGTTCGAGTTCACAGAGCGGGTTCAGAAGCTCGCTGAACCTAGGTTCAGGTTCGAACCGGGGTTCCGGCATAATATTGTCTTTTCGCTAACTTAAAAAATTTATGTAAATTGGAAAACCTTAATCATTTCATTCATACATACTTGGAAGTTCAAAGTAGAGACAGGCGCGGCATGGAAAATTCGTTTCCGTCCCGACCAAGTCTATCCCGTCCCGATCACGACCACGTCTATCCCGACCCGTCCCGATGCCGAAGTAAAATTTTCAATTCAATCCCGTTACGACCCAATCCTATCACGACTCGTCCCGTATAAGACATTATAATTTTTTTTTAAAAATTGAAGACAGTTTGTTTTATACAAAACTATAAGAAAATATATCTATTTATTTATTAAGAAAAGAACGGCGTAAAATATTGATTACATATAGATAGTTAATATCGTAATGAAATATACAAAAAACTGTTTGTAATTTCTTAGTTATTTTTATTAAGGAACAGAATCTTTTCAAAGTTATCGCCTAGTAGGCGAGTGCGACTCTCTTTCAATATTCTACTGGACGTAGAGGACCCCTCTCGTTAGTGCCCGAAGATGTTGGCACACTTAAAACTTGTCTAGCAAGTTGTATCAGTTGAATGATGTTGGAATTTTTGCAAAACCGTCAAAATTGGAATGTACAGCCATGTTCTCAATTCCACTTCCACAAAAATGTGATTTAAAACCGGTTTTAGTACTAAATCTTGACTCTAAATCACAAAGCTTTTGTGGAAGTGGAATTGAGAACATGGCTGATTATATTATATTAATTACTAGCAGGTACCCGGCGTGCGTTGCTACGCCCCCTTTAGAATTTTAAACACAAAATGAAGAAGTGACGCTTACTTGACCATCGCTGCTCTAGTTTCATAATTTATTTGTCCAGTTCCCAGGCATTACAAAAACGTTGAATTTTGTGGCACTGTGTAATGGCTTTATTTACACATTTGACCCTACTAGGCATTAAATCGTATAATGCTTTCAGATATTCATCCGTTATCTAACCCTAATCTTAGCTTAATTTTCCTTAATTCAACCATAGTTTTTACCACCTGCTTTCCTCTTTAGACGCTTCTGGCGCGCGCTAGAAGGTACAAACCAACTATCTACAATACTGTAAGAGGCATGACTTCTTGGCAAAAAATGGAAAATAAACTTGATTTGCCTGCAAGTATACGAGGTTTACATACCAAGCATGTGACCTCTGTCTCTTACCATCTCTGAGATCTGTACTTTCATACTGACCTTTGTTATAGAGTATAAAAATAAATGTTTGGCTTTACTCAGCAAAATGTGAAAGAACCGAGACATCTGTCAATCTGTTTTCGGATGTGTTTCTAATTTTTGCACAAGAAGGAGGGACCTACTATTTAACGCCGAATCCGAACGAAAAGGTTTTGACAAGCTTTTTCATGGCTTTTTTTTACAGCTAGCGCCAATAGCTGGTGAAGCTGACCGTCTGTGTAAAAGTTTTTTAAGAAAAACCGTTTTATTAGATGTTGCGAGGCGGGATCGAACGACCGACCTTTCGCACAACAACCGGCACACACACTGAGCACACATTTTCGCACTTACTGGTTTTTAGCTGCAGTTGTTCTTTGTATTAATAATACTCCTGCACTTTCCCTTCTCTTACAGCAGCAGGATTCGCCACAACAGCAATTGATTCAGCAACAACAGTCACCTAGGATGCCGACCACCCCCACAGGAAGGTTAACACCGCGCACGCCTCAGCCATCAACAGGAGCAACAACACCTCAACCTGTGCAGTCCCCACAGCAGCAACAACAAATAGTTCAGCAACAACAAGTTGTTCAGCAACAACAAGTTGTTCAGCAACAGCAAGTTGTTCAGCAACAACAAGTTGTTCAGCAACAGCAACAAGCTGTTCAGCAGCAACAACAAGTTGTACAGCAGCAGCAACAAGTTGTTCAACAACAGCAATCAGTTTCTGTTTCGCCTCAGATTCTGCATCAACATCTTATGCGCCAACAGCAATTGCTGCAGCAACAACAAATGCACTACCAGCAGCTGATTCAAAGTGGTCAAACTCTAACTCCACAACAACAACAGCATCAGCGACAGATCACTCAACAGCAGCAGCAATTATTGCAGCAACAGCAGCAACTACAAATGCAAATTCAACAACAACAGGCACAAAATTTACAACAGCAGCAGTCCCCTCGCATGGTGCAGAATCGTTCGCCTGGGATGCCGCCAAGCACGCCTTCTCCTTCGCTTCAGCAACAACAACAGCATCATGCGAGCAGCAATATGCTGCCACCCCCGCAATCCCCTCGTCAACTGCAATCGCCAGCACCACAAATGACTCCACCCCCACCTCCCTCGCCGCAGAGTGCCCAGCAACAGCATTTGCGGCAACAGCAACAACAACTTCAACAGAGTCGGCAGCATATGATAGGATCACCGCAGCAGCAGATAATGTCTCCACAGCAACAGCAGCAAATTCCGGTAAGTGTTACATAGTACTATAAAATACAACTTCTTTAAAAACACCGATATTAAACCCCTAAATTTTGATATAAGGGAGTTTTGTAAGCATCGCCTCAAACCCAGCTTTTTAAATAAAGTTTGCGTTAGCCCTCTATGGGTACTTTTGTAATAGCAACAATTTTAACTTATTACACAGTGCGACAAAGTTCAATTTTTGGTAATGCCTAACTAGAAGCATCTTGGAGCAACACCTCATATTCAGTTTTTCAGGTTAGCTCGAGTTCGCGTTTAATGGACACATTTATTCTAGCAACAGAAAGATATAACATCTGTTGGTGGTTAAAAAAGATGAGATCTAAAAGCTTTTGGGCTTCACTAAAGATGAAGGGCGTCACCGCAATTGTTATAGAAAATTCCCCGCCCATAGAGGTTAATCAGGAACTTGATTGAATGGGAAACTACACGGAAAAATTTTCTAAGATTATAAATTTATTGAAACATGCAAAGAAAAACCACGAAATTTAGCCTTAGAACAACATTGACAATTTGGGTATTAGCAGCTTCTCCAAATTAATGCAATTAATCTTATGAGTAATTTCCAATTGTTAATTTCCAGAGAAAAAGTAAAATTCAATTTAAAATGCTTTGAAACTTTTTACTCACATTCACCCTAGTGTGCCGGGTGTGGTGCAGCGGTTAGTGTGTCGGCCTGCTTTGCGGGAGGTGTGTGTACAATCCCGCCTCAGACCATCTAATAAAAAGGTTTTTTCTTTCTTTAGAAAATAGCTTTGACACATCCGGTCCCTTTCCCTTAACTATTGGCGCCAGCTGTGAAGTACCTAGCCATGAAAAAGCTTCTCAAACTTTGCCGTTCGGATTCGGCGTTAAACTTTAGGTCCTTTTCTCTTGGGCCCTCTGGGCTGTATATAGCCATATAACACATTACATTTTACTTCGATTAAAATCTAATTGAAAATATGGAAAATCCGCTGTTTAGTAATGAGTTACACTTGGGATATGTCTGAAAAAAATAATATGACTTTGGGACTTTGGACCTCTTAATGAAGAAAGCAGCAAAAAACTGTTGGTGATGAGATAGGCTAACACCTTAATAAAATTATTTGAAAATCTCAATAATATACCTATATATTGGGCCAAAGAACTGGTAATAAAAATGTGCAAAATGATTTTTATACTCTGTACCAACGGTACAAAGAGTTTATTAAGTTTGTGCAAAAGTATGTAACAGGGAGAAGGAATCATTTCCGACCCTATAAAGTATATATATCCTTGATCACCAGCAGCGAAGTCAATGTAGCCATGTTAAACATGGTATCTGAAAACATGGTTCGTGGGTGAATATAAAATTGGGACTCCAATTCGCGATTTTTTGGCTGTCAGCGGGTACCATCTCTAAGAGTTATGCTATAGCCCATTTACCATCATAGGCAGAAGGAATCATTTCCGACCATATAAAGTATATATATTCTTGATCAGCATCAACATCCGAGTCGATATAGCCATGTCCGCTGTAAGTCTGTCTGTATGAACAACTAGATCTCAGAGACTAGAAGAGCTATAGCAACCAATTTTGAAATGTAGACTCCTATTGTCTGCACGCAGATCAGGTTTATTTCAAATTTTTGCCATGCCCACCCCCGCCCCCACAATAAAAAATGTGGAATAACTCCCACAATTTTTGAGATATCGATCTCAAATTTAAAACTTAGATTTACATTCGCAACATCTATAAGCCCTGAAACTTTCATCAAGATCGGATGATAAATAGCCGAGTTAAAAAATGTTGCACACTATTCGGCTGTCCCACCTCAGGCACACAGGAAGGCTATTAAACATTTGTTTTCATGAGTAACGGGTGTATCGAAGTCAGTTGGAGCCGACTTTAACTTACGCTCTCGTTTGTATTGCTTTTCCAATGAGTTGATCCATATTTGCTGAATTTTCCAGATTTTTATCTTAAACCTTTAAAAACCAAGTTAAGATTGTTGTCGTCGTGTGTCGCAAGTACAAAAGTACACATAGAACGCGAACCGAGGCTTTATTTGAAAAACTGGGTATGAGGTGATGCTTACAGAGGACCTTTTATCATAATTTAAGGGTCTCATGGCCGGGTTTTTTTTAGTATTGTACTGTGTAATAAGAGGTATGTGAACAATTGCAGGAGATGTACGGGATCACATGTTTTTAAGTGGTTGACAAGCCATTCTTAAAAGCTAAGGTATCGCTAAGTTTTAATTCGGTCTATGAGTGGACTCTCTTGGATAGGATCAATCAGCGAAACTTATTTTAACAAAAAGTAGGGTCAAATTTATCTAATAGAATCGAATAAAATTCCCAAATTTACAAGCATCATTATCTGAAAGTAAACGCTTTAGCTCTTAAAACTCGTCAGCAATCGAACCGAACCGTTTTACTTATTGTGTTTTGGTTCAGCATTTTCAAAATCACACCGGTCCCGTTTAGCAGCTGGAATTAGCGGTTCGGTTCGGTTCAGAACCGGTTTGCATCCCTGGTTATAATTAGTTTAGACTTTCCTCAAGATTTAATAAATCAAGTTCGAAATTTAGATAATTATGAAGCTTTGATAGTTGACAATCGTCGACGGGTAAATAGGAGGTGTAGGCTCATCGGTCAAAATAATCGCGAAATTTTCAAATTTTTATAAGTTTATATTGTCACAAAGACGGGTAAATAGAAGGTTTGTAGTGCATAGACCGCCAAAAAATCTCGAAATGTGCAAAATTCATTTATAAGTTTAGCTTGTCATAAAGATGGCTATACTTATAGACGGGTTAACAGATCGGTAAATAGATAGCTTAAATAGGAAGTGCAGATCATATAGTCAAAAAAAAATCGCAAAATTTGCAAAATTTTATTATGAGTTTAAGTAATGGTAAAGATCTAATAGTTGACAATTGTCGACGGGTAAATAAGAGGTGTAGGCTTGATTATTATGGTAGCGGGCAAATAGACGAATGGTAAAGATCGAAAATTGCTCGATTCCCGTATGAGTTTAGATTATTATTCAGGTCCACAAAATCGCGAAAATTTGCAAAATTTTTAAATTGAGTTTAGATTATCATGAAGATTTTATAGATGGCAATTGTAATGTAAGCTTCACTTCTTTGTTTTGTGTTTTCAATACTAATGCAGCTACTTTCAAACAGATTCGCTAAATATGGTCGAAATCGTATGACGATCGGTATGAAAATGGGTCTTAGTAAGAAAAAATTTTTGATTTTTATGTTAGTGCTTAACTTCGATATTACAAAACTAGCATTTGCGTTGGACTAAAAAAGAAGCTTAGCCTTTTCGTTTTCTTTTCGATGCCTTGGTCTAAGCGTTCAAAAATTACCTATTAATGTAACTAATTGCTTTTTTTCGTGTCATTTACATTTTCCAAAACAGCCACAACAACAACAGCAACCACAAATTCAGCCGTTTCAGCAACCCGTGCATCAACAGCAACGCATGCAACTGCAGCAACAACAACAACTGGCACAACAACAGCAGCAAAGTCCTCAACAAGTTTCGGCTCCACAGTCACCACAAATCTCCCAAACTCCGCCTATGCAAAGTAAACAGCATCAGCATCAGACCGTAACCGGACAACAACCATTGCAACAAAAGCCAATTGATCCAACTGACCCTGTCCAGGTCGCTCAAGTTCTTAGTCGATCTGCATTGAGTAGTAATCAGGACTCGTTAATCATGCGCCAGCAACAGTTAAAACAACAACAGCAGCAGCAGTTGCAGCAGTCGCAGATGACGCCACAGCAACAGCAACACACTCCATCGCCAAGACAATCGCCGTTGCAGCAACAACCAACAACACCAACTATCCAGCAACAACAAACACAACCGCCGCCACAAGTATGTATATTGTTTATACCGACGAAAGTTGTATTGACCGGATAATGTTGAACTTTTCTGATTAATGTAGCCGCTGCAACAACAGCAACAAACCCAACCACAACAGTCTCCGGCACCTCAGCAAATGGCGCCTGGTCAACAGCAACAGGTCATCACACAACGCCATGTGATAAACACATCGACAGCGCAGGGCCAACAGATTATCCAAAGCCATATGATGAATCTTCAGCAGAAACAGCAACAAATGATACACCTGCAACAGCAGCAACAGCAGGTCCCACAGCAACAGCCACCACTGCAGCAACAAGTGCAGTTCACGCCGCAACAGCAAATTGCTCTTGGGGCTAGTGGGCAAGTACGTATCATTCAGCAAACGATTCAGCCACCTCCACAGCAGCAGCAACAGCCAACGCAACAGCAGCAGCAGATGTTGGGACAGTTTCCGCAGCAACAACAGCCACCACAACCACAGGTATGTCACTCAATACCATCATGAAAACGATGGAGAATTTAGGCCTGTTCCGGTTTTTACATTAAGTGAAATTTTATGTGATACATTTTCTATTCTCAATTGTCCAGCTATCGATTGAGGCAGTCTTTATCAAACCTGGATCAAACTCATCATCCAATGGTGTAGACCGACTTACTCAATGAATTTATATAAAAAACGTAGTGCATCCGAATTTGCCAAATCTTGTCGAAAGTGAGATCTCAATTTGACTACTTTTTGAAAAGTAAGCCGAACGCAAGCCCGATTCGGTTTCATTTTCCTATTCCTAATTCCAAGTGAATATACTCATTTTACTTTTTGCAAATCATGGGCCATATGTCAAGCATGTCAAAACATATCAAGCCATATGTCCAAGCGAAACGGTCTAAAATGGTACAGTCAGAATTAGGAGAGGCTTACTTTTACTTATTTTTTTTTACAAATTCTGGACATATTAAATAAAAAATTATTTTTAAATCAATTAGAGACTTTAATGCAAATCTTTCACTAACAACTTCCAAATCGATCACAAAAATTAGGGAAAATTCTCTTTACATATGTACATCTAGCAACTGCAACCACCGACAAACTAGCAAATCTTTTTAAGCCGACAAACTTCGGGGTTTGGCTTGGTTTTGCGAGAACAGTAATCTATTCCACATTCGATAAGTTGCCCTGGGAGTGTAATTGAGAACAGTCCTCTGATTGTTCTTAGGTTTTCTATCCATCTTGTAATATATGAATTTCCGATATTTTTATTTTCCTTATTTTTTAGCCACTACAACAGCCGATACAACAGCAACCACAGCAAGTCTTGGCACCACAGCAACCGCAACAGCAAACTCAAGCCATGCAACAACCGCAGGGGAAAAAATTTATTATTAGCCAGCAACAGTTTAATCAGCTTAGCGTGCAGCAACAGCAGCAAATTTTGGCCCAAAATCAGCAAAATCAAAATGTTTTTATTGTGAATCAAACAAACTTATCGCAGCAACAACAGCAGCTTGTGCAGCAACAACAAATTTTGCAACAACAACAACAACAGCAGCTGATGCCACAACAGCAACGCATGCAAATGCAACCACAACAGCCAATCGTTCTTAACCAGCAGATACTAAGCGATCAGCAACGCTTGCAATATATACAACAACAGCAGTTGCTGCAACAAAAACAGCAACAGCAGCATCAACAGCAACAACCACTTGTAGGACCGCCGCAGCAGCAACAACAACAAATACTTATACAACAACAACAATCAGCACAACAGCAACAGCCACAACTTCTACAACAAAAACTACCAATTGAGGCCCAACAGCAGCAGCAAATAATGCAACAGGTTCTTATTAAGCAACAGCAATTGCCGCAACGCACTCCGCCTCCACAGCAGCAGCAGCAATTGCTACTACAGCAACAATCGCCTCAGCATCATCCGCAAATGCAGCAGCCGCATTGGTCTCCTCAGAGCCCTGCCTCTGGACAAATGCAGCCGACCACACCAGGAACGCCCACCAGCAGTGTTGGATTGCCATCGCCCCTACCAGGTGGACCGACAACACCCCAGCAGCAGCAACAGCCAACACAGCAATTTGCATCCCGTAGTGCCCTGAATTTACGTCCTCAAACACCTTGGCCAACACAACAGCCACAGGTCCAGCAACAACAACCTCAACAACCTTCTCAGCCACAACAACAGCTTGTGCTGCCACCACCTCAACAACAGCAACAACAGCCTCCTCAGCAACAGCAGCAACAACTTGTGTTGCCACAACCGCAACAACAAAGAATTGTTCTAGACGAAAAAACCCATGCCCACTTTATTTCGTTGGATGCGCATAAGCGAGCCGAATACCTCACGAAATTGAATCAGCAGAATAAGCCGAGGGTCATGCTACGGCAACAAGTGGCGTATCAACCTCGTCCTGGAGCACCCGGAAGTGTTGTGGCCACCAGACCTGCGGGTCCGGTACCCGCTGGTCACATCATTGTGCAGAGTCAAATGCCCGCAGGCCTAACAGCGCAGCAACAAATGCTTTGGCTGCAGCAGCAGGTAAGCTTTGTCTTCTTAATGAAAGTGAACTGGAACTAACACTCAAATTTGTGTATTTTAAGTGTTTAGAAATATTTTTTTCATTTTTCTTCGTCATTTGGTCAATATTAGAAGTAAGCGAATAGCCAGATCAGGAAAAATATTCCACAACAGAACAAAAGTTGAAGGAAATGAAAATTTATATTTAAAAAATCTCAAAAATACCACTTTTTCAGCACTCAATTGCTCACAGCTCCTGTATTGTTAAAAGATTTTGTTCATCGATATCTTATTTTCTTCGTGCGGTTCTTAATAAAAAACTGTCCTTTTGAATTTTAAAATATTTTTCCTAGCCGTTTAGAAACGAAATTTATTGCGTTTTCGAGCAAAAAATCGATATATTTGAAATATTTTTTATTATTGAATTTGAACTTTTTTAATCGATTTGAAAATAGTGTTTTGCTCCATCTGACTCTGATTATGAAGTGAGATATCGCTTAAAATGTAAGTGCACCTACCGAAAAAATGAAAAAAATTCATATTTAAAAAACGTTGCCATGAACAAATTTTTGAAATCGATTTTTGAGATCACCAATCCAAACTCCACTTAAAAATAGTTTCAGTAGGAATGGGTCTTTTTGGCTGTAAACTAGTGATATCGATAAAAAATTATATTGCTGGCCCAAAGTGCACTGTGAGCGAAAGCGTTCACATCTCGCCACCTTTTCTATACCAAATTTTTCTTGCAAAATCGTATATGCGGATAATACTCATTTCTTTGAGGCTTCATTTATCTCACCAAATTTAATTTCCCGATAGGCCAAGATCATATTGTGACTTTTTAAATTTCTTTTGGGGTAACAAACTTATTTTTACGGCTCAGCGTCGTCGGTGATTCTAAAACCGCGTCAATAATTGCTTCTATTCCTGTAAACGAGTCCCCTTAACATATGTCAAGCCACTTCTTGGCTTCAACACTATTTATTCCTTTAAAATAAAACAGTGTTTAATCCAGGTAAGCACATCGATCGGGAAACCCCCGGTTTGGTTTATAATATGTTTTCTGAATCAAACAAAACCGCGGTTTCTGTTCTGTTCAGTGGTTTGTTCTCAGATTCCTATCATTCTAATTTCCAATTAGAAATGTTTCAAAATTAAAGTAGTAGAAAACTTTTTTTAAATATTTCTGGAAATTAACGAACCGAGAAGAACACATACCAAAATGTCTGTCAGGATTCGGGAAACAATTCACAAGTTGCCGTCTGCAACTTTTGACGAAAGACGGCATTTTCTAATTAGAATATAGACAATTACAGGAGATGGACAAAATCCGAGTGTGCGGAAACTCTTGCTTTTTTTTATGTTATTTATTTTTGTTTCTAAATTTTCTGTCACCTTATGTAAATTTTGCAACTTAATTTAGATTGTGTAGATATCTTCATAACTTATCTTTTTATTTAAGTTTGATTTCAGGTGTAATATGTCTGATTATGGGCGAGTTGTGTTTTGTGTTTATTCAATGGTAGGTAGTTGCTAAGTTAGTATATTTGTCTGTTAGGAAGTTCCCTAGGGAAAAGTTTGCTGGGCTGACTTCTTAGTCTCTCGACGTAATCACCTGCCTATTTATTGATTACGTCACTAATATTGGGCACACTGAGGTCACTCTCCATTTATCTTGTGCACATATACCAGGGTGCTCCTGATAGTCTACGCAGCAATTCCATATACTTGGAATACTTCCATATACTATCTCCAGGCAGTTGCTATGATAACTTTGTTTATCATTATTGTTGCACCTTATTTCGGAATAAGAGCTTGTTTCTGCTAGAGAGAAGCCATCCCAGTTTCTTTACTCTGCCAAGTATGTTATCGGAAAGTTTGCTGTGCTTTAAGAGGAAGTTAAAAAACTCTACATCGCTAGAACGATGCAGGACTTTTCGTAAAGTTGGGTTTTCTAAAAAAATTTTCCTAAATTTACAAACAAGTTTGCCTGATGAAATGAATCGAAGCGAACTGGTTTCTTTTACGGTATTCGGTTTGGTTCAGCATTTTGAAAACAATTGATGGTTCAGTGTCGAGGGCCTTCCGGTCCTCTCCGCAGCAGACTCTTGGCTTTCACACTCTAAATAGTTTTGCATTTTCCATTGTAGATTTGTATGTTATATAAATATTTTATGAAATATCATTTCGAAAACCAATTGAAAAAGACTACATTTTCATTTCAAAACGTGAAAGCTGTATTTACACTTGTCTGATTCTCATATGAGTTGCTAGTTCTGATAACACAGTTCGACAAAATCCAACTTATTTTAAAACCCCGGCATACGACCCTTAAATTTTGATAAAAGGGGCCTATGTAAACATCACCCCATACCCAGTTTTTCAAATAAAGCCTCGGTTCGCGTTCTATAGATACTTTTGTACTAGCAGCACACAACGACAAGAATTTTAACTTAGCTGGCTTAAGACAAAAATCTCAAAAATTCAGCAATTGTGGACAGAATTATTAGGAACGCAATATAAAAAATAGAGGAAAGCTAACTTCGGCCGAACTTTATATACCCTCACAGTTGGATTAATTTATATAAATATTTTAAAAAGTTTTTTATATTTATACCCGTTACTCGTAGAGTAAAAGGGTATACTGAAGTCGTGCAAATGTATGTAACAGGCAGAAGGAATCGTTTCCGACCATATAAAGTATATATATTCTTGATCAGCATCAACAGCCGAGTCGATATAGCCATGTCCGTCTGTCCGTCCGTGCGTCTGTCTGTACGAACACCTAGATCTCAGAGACTAGAAGAGCTAGAGCAACCAATTTTGAAATGTAGACTCCTATTGTCTGCACGCAGATCAAGTTTATTTCAAATTTTTGCCACGCCCACCCCCGCCCCCACAATAAAAAATGTGGAATAACTCCCACAATTTTTAAGATATCGATCTCAAATTGAAAACTTACATTTATATTCGCAACTTCTATAAGCCCTCCAATTTTCATTAAGATCGGATGATAAATAGCCGAGTTAAAAAAATGTTGCACACTTTTCGGCTGTCTCACCTCAGGCACACAGGATGGCTATTAAACATTTCTATGCATGAGTAACGGGTATATCGAAGTCGGTTAGAGCCGACTTTAACTTACGCTCTCGTTATATATATTTTTTTATACCCTTGTAGAGGGTATATTAAAACTGTCGAGATGTTTGTAACGCATAGAAGGAAGCATCTCCGACCACATAAAGTATATATATTCTTGATCAGCATGACGAGCTGAGTTGATATAGCCAGGTCCGTCTGTCCGTCCGTCCGTCTGTCCGTCTGTTTCTATGCTATCTCCTCCGTCAGTTTTAAAGCTATCTTAACCAAACTTTGCACGAAGTCTTTTGGTACAAAGACGCTGCACATTTGTCGGAACCGGCCAGATCGGATGACTACATCATATAGCTGCCATAGGAACCATCGGTCGAAAATGTTGTTTTAGTGAGAAAAACCTTTTTTGTCGTCAACGCAAACGTCCCCAAACCTCGTATTTCTAAGTTTTCTATGCTTTCACATAATTCCACCAAGTTTGATAGGACAACTATATAGTATAGCTGCCATAGAAATTGGGTGTAGAAAATTTATATAGGAGGCCTTGTCCAAAATGTGTAAATTTGGCCGAATGTACATATTTGTGTCAGTGGAATCAGGCTACTAATTTATATGAATCATACAAGCTACAAGGGTATAAAAACTTCGGTCGAGCCGAAGTTAGCTTTCCTCTATTTTTTATTATTATTTTTTATATATATATTCATCCAATTTTGATTTCCGATTTTGAAATTGTGTTCAAACAGATAATATTCATAACTGTAAAGTAAAAAGACGCTACCATTAAAACCAAAAAAGTTTTTCTCACTAGAACTACATTTTAGACCGATCGTTCCTATGGCAGATATATGCTGTAGTCATCCGATTTGGAACAAACTTACCACAATTATGTGGAAGCATATAATATTAATCAATATCAAGTTTCGGAGCTATTTGTAGCGTACCAACTATCAATGTGCCTACGCTTTTCGAAAACTATTTTTTTTTGTTTCTTCAAAAATTATCGATGAAATATCGCCACATAGCATAGTAAGAAGCATTTCCCATTCTTGAATTTCTATTTAAAAACAAAGTACAGACTATTTTTCGCAAATGCGGAAAGAATCAATAGAAAATACATGCTGACCGGTTGGTTGGTTAAGGCGGCGCCTTTGCAATGTTTTCAAATAGAAAACATATAAAGTCTATTGATAGATGAATGGATGCACAGACAGTGAGACAGACAAACCCGTAAACAAAAACCTACACATATGTATAACAAAATGTTTGTTTGCATACAATAAATTGTATAATTTTTACTGCACATTTTGCATTAATTGCAAGCGTATTTGTACTATAAGACTTCGTGCGAAGTTTGGTCTCGATAGCGTTAAAACTGACGGAGGAGATGGCATAGAAACAGACGGACATGGCTATATAAACTCAGCTCGTCATGCTGATCAAGATGCTTCTTTCTATGCGTTACAAACATCTGGACAGTTTTAATATACCCTCTTTAAGGGTATAAAAATTCACGTCAGTCGTGCAATTGGTTAAGATACCTCCAGCTGACAATTTTGTTGTTTGATATTGCCCAGAGCTGCTCTGACAATGTAGTGTGACCAGCTGTTGCGTGTATAAAAAATTAGCGTGCTAATTCAAATAAAATAAGTGTATAAAATTGAAAATGGAAGTCACTAGGGGAATGCTAATGCCATGGTCTTTTTCATGGAAGCATTTTGTATGGGAAGATAGAAGTCATGGCCTTTATTTTGGGCTGCGGGAGCAGAACTTGTCCACTGAGACATACTGCTATAACGACAACCCAAAACGCATCGGGAGATTAAAACTGCTGGGCCGCTTATTAAACCAGAGGAAATATTCATAGCCACAGACAGCTCCATAGACTGGAGGCGGATCATACTCTCCGGGCGTATTATGGGAGGAAAAACTAGGTGAATACGGACTTAAAGGTGGCCGTAGGGCCCTTGGCTGCGAAAGTTTAGACTCGGATGGTGTTTATACATTGGTCAAATGGCATACCGGGAGAAGCATACACGGAAGGATTCTCCGCCACAAGTGATGCAGCTGCCGGTATCGAAATGCTTTTTATTGGCCAAATTCCATAAAATTGGTTGCGACACGCCCACCACAAAATTTTGACAATTGTAGGTTTGATTTTGTGCTCAATTCTCAAGGATACCTCTGACGATTATCAAACAAGTTTCATAATTTCTAGAACACTTCTCGACAATTTATCAGCAGTTTACAAAAAAAAAGAGTTGGCAGGTCCATGCTCATTGTCAGAGCGAATTGTTGGTTGCTCAGTACTCGCTCTGACAATGCGCTCCGACAATTTTCAATAGCGGATTTTTTGAGCTGTGTAATTAGACATGCTCTGACAAAATTGTCAGCGTCTCAGTACCTAGCTTAAGCCATAAAAAAATAAGTTAAAATTGGTGTCGCTGTGTGTTGCAAGTACAAAAGATCCCTTAAAAAGCGAATCTAGGGTTTATTCGTAAAACTGGGTATGAGGTGATGCTTACAGAAGTCCCTTGTATCAGAATTTACGGGTCTATTACCGGGGTTTTTTTTAGTGTTGTACTGTGTAATATAAAAAATGGGCTATCAGAGTTTCTCATGAGTTTTTCTGACAGCCAACTCACAGTAAACTGAGGTTTTTCCAGCCATATCATATGTGTGAATCACATGAATAGAAACAATTTCGAACAGGTTCGAAATATAAATGCTGTTAAAAAGGCGTCTTTTTATACCCATTACTCGTAGAGTAAAAGGGTATACTAAAGTCGTGCAAATGTATGTAACAGGCAGAAGGAATCATTTCCGACCATATAAAGTATATATATTCTTGATCAGCATCAACAGCCGAGTCGATATAGCCATGTCCGTCTGTCCGTCTGTACGTCCGTCCGTCTGTCCGTCTGTCTGTATGAACACCTAGATCTCAGAGACTACAAGAGCTAGAGCAACCAAATTGGAAATGTAGACTCCTATTGTCTGCACGCAGATCAAGTTTATTTCAAATTTTTGCCACGCCCACCCCCGCCCCCACAACAAAAAATGTTGAATAACTCCCACAATTTTTAAGATATCGATCTCAAATTTAAAACTTAGATTAATATTCGCAACATCTATAAGCCCTGAAATTTCATTCAGTTCATTCAAGATCGGATGATAAATAGCCGAGTAAAAAAATGTTGCATACTTTTTGGCTGTCTCACCTCAGGCACACAGGATGGCTATTAAACATTTCATTCCATGAGTAGCTGGTATATCGAAGTCGGTTAGAGCCGACTTTAACTTACGCTCTCGTTTATATGAAGTATTGTGACGAACTAAATTTATATCTCATAGCACTTTAATGTTTAGAAATTCGAAAGCTCGAGCAAAGGTTACCAGCGCCTCTAATAAAGATAGACCCTTAGGTGCTTTGTCATGCGTTCGCTTTTAAAATAAAAATGTTAAAATTATACACCTAACTTTGAAAGCAAAAATGACGGTTGGACCCTGTTCGTTCTTAAACTTTCTTCTTCCTTCAGTGCGTTGCTAACCTTTGACCAAAAAAAACATATGCTGGGAAGAGTATAAAAGTGTGTACAACGAAATTTAAGAGGTCAAGGTCGTAATTAAAGTAGAATATATATATATATATATGTGAGGACAGGACCCATTATGCTGTTAAGTCTCGTTCACGGATCACAAGTATTAAAATGTTTGGTCAAACGATATGATATTTTTAAGCAAACTTGTAACCTTGAATTATCTGGTATACTCCAATTAGGGCACACGTCAAGTTGTGGTGCGTGCCGGAGGTGCACCCGGATTGAGTCCCATTCAACAGCAGCCCGGCACTGGTCCCCCACAACAACAACAGCAGCAATCGCAACCACAAGCCCAGTCTTTCAATCCCAACGATCCCAATCAGCAAATGTTGCTGCAACGTCAGCAACTACGTGTCCAGCAGATTCCCATGCAGCAGCAAGCTCCATCACAGCTGGGCAAACAAACCGTTCAGCTTATCACTGGTCCCAATGGGCAGCTCATCGAACAGCAGACAATAGTCCAGCAACCGCAGCAGCCTCCATCTACTCCTGGTACACCCACTACGCCGGGTAGTGGACCAATCATTCCTGGGTCTTCAGCCAGCGGCAACGTCATGACGCAAACTTTGGTAATGACTACAACAAGTAAGTTTTTATGAGAGTTCCAAGTCAAATTTTGGCAATTAAATTGTGTTCTGCCTTTTCTTAAGCACCTGATGGTCAGCCCCAGCAAACACCGCAGCAGATGAACCGAACTACTGCCAAAACGGCGCTTGCAAATATGCTGAGCAATCGACTGGGCAACAATGGGGCACAGCCGCAAACTCAGCAGCAACTTATTGCGATGGGCGACGTTCAGCAGCAGCAACCATCACAGCAACAACAGCAGCAGCAGATTGTACAACAGGTTGTTATGACTGGATCCACGCAACAGCAGCAACAGCAATTGATTCTTCAACAACAACAACAGATGGTTATCCAACAGCAGCAGCAGCAACTCGCACCCCAACAACATGTGGAACCGGCATCTGCGGCGGGTGCTCTCAGAATGATGGGCCAACAGCATGCAGTGGGGGTGGCAGGTCCGGCTCGAACACAGCAGGAGTTGCTCATGCTCCAGCAGCAACAGCAACAAATGTTGCAGCAGCAGCAACAAATGCGAGTTGTGGCCGTCCCACAACAGCAGCAACAACAGGCCCCACCACAGCATCTGGTGCAGCAGCAGATTGTAGTTCCCTCTCCGCAGCAACAACAGCTGCCCGTGGGGGTTGGTGTGCCTGTAGCAGGTACTCCACATGGCTACATGCAAGTACGCCCGGGACAACCACCAATCCCGATGCCACCTCGACCTCAGTTCTATGGTCACAATCCGAATTTAAAGCTACCCGCTGACCTTTTCCTGGTTGGATGCACTTTCTATATTGTAGAATATGACGAAACAGACAGCGATGAGTTGCCCATCTGGTTAGATACCATTCGCCAGTTCGGTGGGGATATAGAGCGTGTATATTGCCCACGAGTGACTCATGTTATTTGTCGCACTCAAAGGCACGGGGTGGTGATGCAGGCTCTTCGAGATGCCAAGCGTTGTGTGACTGCTTATTGGCTAAGCGATATCTGCCTCAAACGGCAGTTAATGCCGCCGTGGCAACCACTTCATCTGCCATTCCCAAGTCAATTTGGCTATCGGAAGCCGCTGGAGCGTTACATCATTACCTCAGAGGGATTTGAGGGTGAAGAGGTGGTGCGGCTTCAGCAAATGGCAGAGGAATGCGGTGCTATTTACACATCGTATCTGTCCAAAGTGAACACCCTGGTGGTGTGCAAACAACTCGAGGGCAACAAGTTCAATGCTGCCAAGGAGTGGAACATTCCCATGGTGAATGCTTTGTGGTTAAGCGATGTTTGCATCGGTAATCTGAGCGGTCTCACACAATACGAAAGTCCCAAGTATCAGCAATACAATCTGCCAGCTCCATTTCGAATCGAATGCCATCTGGTCCCACACCTGCTAGGTGAGTGGTTGGTTATTCTATCTAAATCGATTCACATTATTTGTAATTCCTTTAACAGCTGCCTGGAAAGCACCCATAAATCTTACCCAAGAGGCACATGAGCGCGTCAAACGACATCTATCAGATCCCTATAGCAACGAGCAGAAACTCAAACGGCAGAAACTAAACTCCTTCCAGCAAGAGCAGCTGCCTGATCAAATCGTTTGCATTGAATACCCGCAAACCACAAAACCGCCGAAAGTCATCTTTTCCCAAGTGGCTGATGCTGAAGCTCTTAAAAAGGCTGTCGTGTAAGTGCAACTGATAATTAAAAATGGGAAATTTGGGGTCTAAATGCGTCACCAAGTGAAAGCTTATAAAAGTGCAACACGCAGAATCCTGCCTAATTTCAAGAATCATTGGTTAGAGTTATAAACTGTTTCTATAACCATTTGAAAATTTCATTGATATTTGCGTTGTTTGTTTGATTTAGAGAGGGGAGCGGGGCGGGATTGAAAGAAAAAGTGGGGGATCTGTTCGGGATGGGATTGAATCGGGATTGGTCGGGATCGGGACGGGATTTGATTAATTGATTTTTGGTTTTTTTTTTTATTTATTAAGAGGGCTGGCCCGTATGATCGTTTCAAAAAATCGAATTTTTTTTCTTTCGATACTTGATGTCGATAGAAAGTTATAGAGCTAAGAATATACGTGAGTACATATAAACTTGAACATACACTGAACTTTCAAACGCGTTTTTCTCGCAACCATTTTTTTTTCAACTGGTCAACATGATATCTCAATATCATGTGATATATTTTAAAAATAAAAATTCAAAGCCGCGTAAAATTTGTATTTTTCAATATTTTCAAATTACAAACAAATTATCCTAATATATCTCGTAGCTACAGTCTCGCAGATTCAAATGCTTTATTTCTTTTTGATTTCTGATGACTCAGTCGTACAGTACTTTTATTTAACATGAATTACTTTCCCGCGCTGTTTTCATTTGACCTTAAAAAATTTCTAAATCTACTTCAATAGTTACTTAATAAATGGTAAAAATTCAAAGTTCTTAGTTATAATCGATCTATAAAAAAATTCCCAAAATATCAGTTTAAAAAGCCGTAACAACACCTGTATCTGTTTAATTCACAAACGTAAAATAACAATTGACATTTGGCACCATTTGCCAAAATAATCGATTGTTTTGATAGGGTTTTACTTTTGCCCCACCTGGTAGAAGGGACTATAGAAAAAGTGAATAACTTAGTAAAGGAGCGTAAAACGGCGCATCAACTTTACTCACAGTCAAGAACTGGCACTAAACTTAAATGTTAAAGTAGGGAGGTATCATTTATCAGCAGACTTAATATGCAATTCGATTAAGACGGTAATTTAAAAAAAAATAGTTTTTGCCTGCAGAATTTTCCGGGAATTCACGCCTGGTTTGCGGATTTTCCGGCATTGGAAAATCACATTTCAAATAATTTCGTATTTTATCGTTACAAACCGAGTTTTAATCCAATCGGATGAAAAATAAAGTTGTTGGTTAGCGACCTTTCTAATTGTAATAGTGCTGCTTGCGGGCTCGAGGTCAAGAAGAAAACTCAATTTGTTGATTTGTTTCCAATATATTTCGGATGCACATCGGCATCCGTCTTCAGGGACACTACAAGGAACAATTCACCAATTATAACAATACATTTAAACAAAATTTTTTGAACATTTTTACATACAATATTTAACACGTCTGTACCGCTTGACGTGGAGTTTAACACTAAGCTATTGTTTGTTCAGTAGGTGTCTGTATATGTGGGCGCAGTTGTCGGTGTCCGTTTTGTAGTTTAGTCTCTTGTCTGTTGTTGTATTTATTATATGTAACATTTCGAGAGTGAAGCGTTTCTTGTAGTTGTTCTCTTGTTGTAAGATTGTGGTTTCTTCGAAATTCGGCGAGTGTCCGCTCTCCATACAGTGTGTCGACAGTGCAGTTTTTTGTATGGTCGTTTGGTGTCGGAGTTTAAATCGGATTTATGTTGGGATATCCTCGTTTTGAGTTTTGACTTTGTTGTTCCTATGTATAGTTTGTTGCACGCGTTTTCCGAATTCCCATTACATGGTATTTTGTATATCACGTTACTTTTGTCTGTTTTGTCAATTTTAGACTTCGTCTTGTTGAATAGTTGTCCCATTGTGTTTGTTGGTTTGTGAGCTATTTGTATGACATTTTTGTTGAAGCAATCGGATTTTGCAAAACGTTCTGAGAGGTCCGGTACATAGGTTAGTGACCTATACGACTTGGGTTGTCTATCCTCTCTTGGATTTGCTGTCTTGTTTCTCTCTATTAATGTTTTTATAACACTCATCGGAAAGTCATTATTCTGCAGTATAATTTTAATTTCGGAAATAACGTCATTGTGGTATGTCTCGTCGCTAATACTCAGCATTCTGTTAATACAGCTAACCGCTGTATTTATAATCATATTTTTTGGGTGTTTTGAGTAAAAATTGATTATTCGTCCTGATGCCGTGGGTTTTTTGTACCATTTAAGTTTTACTTTATCTCCATGTCTATTAATAGTCGTATCCAAATAGGGAAGTGTTCCATCTATTTCCAACTCCGTGGTGAATTTCAAGTTCCGATGGAAAGAGTTGAGTGCGTCTAGTGTATTTTGGACCTCGGTTTCCTTGATTATCGCAAATAAGTCGTCTACATATTTAGTGAGCAGTCTTGGTGGGTGTGTCAGTTTCTTTATTGTGTTGTCAAGTAATTCTTCCATCACAATGTCAGCTATTACTGGAGAAGCTGGGGATCCCATTGGCATGCCTTTCAATTGTGTGAATATCTGATCCTCGAACTTGAAATATCTATTTTCAACTATGCAAAATTTTATAATTTCCATAAACAGTAGTTTTGGTATGCTGGTGTATTCCTGTATTGATGTCCATTTCTTCCTAATGATGTCTAAAGCTAAATCTGTGGGAATACTCGGAAATAGTGAGACCACATCGAATGACACTAATTTCTCCTCCTCTGAAATGTGGATGTCATTGGTCCGTTGCTTGAATTCCATTGAGTTCTTCACATTGTAAATGGAATCAGCCGTAATGTTCCTTAAGATCTGTACTATGTATCTACATAGCCCACTGGAGGGTGCATCTAAAGACGAGCAAATTGGTCTAAGTGGGGTTCCTTCCTTGTGAATTTTGGGTAGTCCGTATATCCTAGGGGGCAGCGCTGTACTAGTCGTCAGCTTATTTTTTTCCTTCTTGGAAATGATCTCTAACTTAAACAGTTGGTCTACCAAACTGTTGTTTTTATTTTGCAATCTTGTGGTTGGATCCTGTCTTAGTTTCCTATATGTGCACAAGTCCCCTAATATGTCCATCATTTTATTCTTATAATCGTCCTTTTCTATTGCCACCGTCTTGTTTCCTTTGTCTGCATTTAAAATCAAAATATTGTCATTTGTCTTCAGAAATTTCCGTGTCTGTTCCACTGTATCTAGAATTGCACGATCTCGCGTGCTCTCTCTGTTTTTGGATTTGGCATCTTTCAACAGTAAAGAGAATCTTGTCCGCGCTGATTCTTGTTTCTCCTTATCTCCTAATGTTTGCACAAGTTCCTCTCCATCTGCAATGTATTTGAAGAGAGGAAATCTCTTCCTATCCACTGGTACCGCAAACTTCGGGCCTTTTGCAAGCAAAGCTTGTATGTTCGGCGGAAACTCTGCATTGGTTTTGTTTACGAACCATTCGGAGGACTTGTTGTTGTACGCAAAGATTTCGTTCCGTTCTTTGCGTAGTCTCTCATGTTTCCTTTCTTGTCGTTCCTTAAGTGTTGTTGTTAGGTTGTTACAAACGTTGCTCTCGCTCTCTAAAAACGCTTTTGAGTCATCTGGACTGAGCAGCTGTTCTATCGTTGTTGTTGTTTTGTTTAGTTCTTCGGTTTGTTTTCTAAGTATATTGTGTTTGTGTTTAATAAGAAGGCCTAATATTTTCATATGAAACATATGTGTGTGTCTAGTTAGAGTTTGGTTAATGTCCGTAGGTAAGTCTTGACTGTTTGTAAATATGCTTTTGCTTCTGGTTGTGTTACTAATGAATTTGGGAACTAATTTAGATTTGCGACATTTTAACAAAAATTTTATGCTAGACTTTAGTTTGACTAATTTTGTTGATTGTAGTTGGTATTTGTTAATTATTGGTTTATACTTTGTGTAGCTGGATTTTATCTTAGCGTATCCCATTTTGTTGTGGTTACTGCTTACGGCGGGCCTTCCGTTGTTGATGAAGTTGTTGGTTAGCGACCTTGCTAATTGTAATAGTGCTGCTTGCGGGCTCGAGGTCAAGAAGAAAACTCAATTTGTTGATTTGTTTCCAATATATTTCGGATGCACATCGGCATCCGTCTTCAGGGACACTACAAGGAACAATTCACCAATTATAACAATACATTTAAACAAAATTTTTTGAACATTTTTACATACAATATTTAACACGTCTGTACCGCTTGACGTGGAGTTTAACACTAAGCTATTGTTTGTTCAGTAGGTGTCTGTATATGTGGGCGCAGTTGTCGGTGTCCGTTTTGTAGTTTAGTCTCTTGTCTGTTGTTGTATTTATTATATGTAACATTTCGAGAGTGAAGCGTTTCTTGTAGTTGTTCTCTTGTTGTAAGATTGTGGTTTCTTCGAAATTCGGCGAGTGTCCGCTCTCCATACAGTGTGTCGACAGTGCAGTTTTTTGTATGGTCGTTTGGTGTCGGAGTTTATAATCGGATTTATGTTGGGATATCCTCGTTTTGAGTTTTGACTTTGTTGTTCCTATGTATAGTTTGTTGCACGCGTTTTCCGAATTCCCATTACATGGTATTTTGTATATCACGTTACTTTTGTCTGTTTTGTCAATTTTAGACTTCGTCTTGTTGAATAGTTGTCCCATTGTGTTTGTTGGTTTGTGAGCTATTTGTATGACATTTTTGTTGAAGCAATCGGATTTTGCAAAACGCGTTCTGAGAGGTCCGGTACATAGGTTAGTGACCTATACGACTTGGGTTGTCTATCCTCTCTTGGATTTGCTGTCTTGTTTCTCTCTATTAATGTTTTTATAACACTCATCGGAAAGTCATTATTCTGCAGTATAATTTTAATTTCGGAAATAACGTCATTGTGGTATGTCTCGTCGCTAATACTCAGCATTCTGTTAATACAGCTAACCGCTGTATTTATAATCATATTTTTTGGGTGTTTTGAGTAAAAATTGATTATTCGTCCTGATGCCGTGGGTTTTTTGTACCATTTAAGTTTTACTTTATCTCCATGTCTATTAATAGTCGTATCCAAATAGGGAAGTGTTCCATCTATTTCCAACTCCGTGGTGAATTTCAAGTTCCGATGGAAAGAGTTGAGTGCGTCTAGTGTATTTTGGACCTCGGTTTCCTTGATTATCGCAAATAAGTCGTCTACATATTTAGTGAGCAGTCTTGGTGGGTGTGTCAGTTTCTTTATTGTGGTGTTGTCAAGTAATTCTTCCATCACAATGTCAGCTATTACTGGAGAAGCTGAGGATCCCATTGGCATGCCTTTCAATTGTGTGAATATCTGATCCTCGAACTTGAAATATCTATTTTCAAATATGCAAAATTTTATAATTTCCATAAACAGTAGTTTTGGTATGCTGGTGTATTCCTGTATTGATGTCCATTTCTTCCTAATGATGTCTAAAGCTAAATCTGTGGGAATACTCGGAAATAGTGAGACCACATCGAATGACACTAATTTCTCCTCCTCTGAAATGTGGATGTCATTGGTCCGTTGCTTGAATTCCATTGAGTTCTTCACATTGTAAATGGAATCAGCCGTAATGTTCCTTAAGATCTGTACTATGTATCTACATAGCCCACTGGAGGGTGCATCTAAAGACGAGCAAATTGGTCTAAGTGGGGTTCCTTCCTTGTGAATTTTGGGTAGTCCGTATAAATAGTTATTTGCTTACAGAATTTTCCGGAAATTTTCTCACGGCTTGGGGCGGATTTTCCGACATTGGAAAATCACATTTCAAATTATTTCGTATTCTGTCCCTACAAACCGAGTTTCAAGCGAATCGGATATAGTTTCTTGCATGCAGAATTTTTCGGCCATTTTCCTCCTGGGCGGATTTTCCAAAATCGGGAAAACACGTGTCGAATTATTTCGCGTACTTCGCTTACAAACCAAATTTCATGTCAATCGGATGAAAAACAAAATTTTTCCCATACAAACTTTTCCGACGCTTTTCCGGTTTTTCCGGTCATCACTAATGGAAACTTCTGTCCAAATTTCAGCTTTCTATCTCTTACCGTTTGCGCTCTACGTTGATTGCCAATCAGTGAATCAGTCAGGACAAACTGTTTTATATTTAGCCACCGGTGCCACTTGAAATTATTAGATTACACCAAAAAAAAATTTAAAAAGAGCCATTTCAATTAAAGAAGAGCCAACAAAATTTTCTTCCCTTATTCATGTTATATTTTTATTTAATAAAACACAAAATATCTCTTTCACAAAATCGTTTAATAAGACATCCATTTCATTTTATGAGTATTTTTCAAATAATCCCAAAAAATATTTCATGTATTAATTAATGTCCATGGCAATAAGGCATAACATAGCTCGAGTTATGTTAAAATTGAGTTTTTAATACGAATGGCTTTCTCGGTTTTAGTTCTATATTGTGTCCAAATTTCACACCAGTCGGATGAGTGGTTACAAAGATATAACGGTAAAACAAAACAACGTAAGTCTTGGGAAGTCTGAATAAGTATTGGTCTGTAAGTCAAAATACTAAAATATCAACTTGATCTTATCAAAATGACTTATACGAGTATACTTAAAGAAATAACTCCTCCAATCTGTAAAAAATTTCAACTTGACGATTAAGCACTTTATTAATATATTCGTTAAGGGCCGATTTCTCATCTGCTATATAGCTGCTATATTCCAGATAAACTTGGAATATACTTAGAATGACAGTGCTTTGTAAAAGATAATATCATCTCGATATTTTTTTCAGATGAAGGCCGATTCGATACTCAAAATACCCGTATAATAATACTAAATATAGTGATCTGTTTTTTCTGTGTACATATATTGTGACTAAGTTCCAAATTATGTCTATAATATTGTGTAACAAAATTATATAGAGAGATTACACCATGCAACAATTTTTAGTATATTGAAGGGTTGGTGGTGATTCTAGATGATTTTCGTGTGTTGAACACGAATCTGTTTTCGAAAATGGTCCATCCCGTCTAGATTTTTGGTAATTTAGGATTAAAGTTGCTTAGAATGGCTATTTTGAACCTTTTTAGGGGCGTTTTGACTCTAATAATATGGGACGGTACAATTCTACGATTTTCTTAGGCGAAGATATACCATTTGCTAGCATTACTTTGCAGCAGTTTTGGAATTTTTTTAATTTCAACGTCCTTTTCAGGCTCCATGCAAAAGAGCCAATTCCAATAAAAAAGTGCCAGTGCACCAACACGAAAACAAAACACCATTTTTGGTGAAAAAACACCAAGTGTGGCAACCGTGGCCTCATCCATCGAGCATGACTGACGGTCCCTGGAGGGCTGAAGTTGCTGGTATTTTGGTAGCGACTAGGTCACCCTTTGTATTAGAGCAGTACGGTTCGTCCTTTATTTCGTCCCATTTTTCTTTAAAACGACAAAATAAAAGCACTCATGGGCCAGAAGATTTACCAAATTTGGCTTCGAACACTGCTCTCAATTGAAGTTCATATATATAATGTCTGCATGGTAAATACAAAAGATCTCGTTTTAATAATTGCTTGAGTAATGATGACACACCTTGGTATTGACCAGTGTTTGATTCTGTGGTGTCGAACGAAATAGCTTGAACGCGGGCAATAATGTTCCACCCTTTCAACAAATCGTATACCGCCTCCGCGATATGTTTGCCTCTTCCTTTACCCTGATTCTACTTTCGGCACGCCTAAAAGCAGCTCGATTCCATCATATGTAGCGATCACAGGAAGTCGAGGAACTTCTTTTTCCCCTTGCATCTCTGGTAGCATTTTACCATCCCAGTGTATTGCCACCTAAGTATATTGCCATAACATTGTATTAGTAAATCCATACAAACAAGCATTTATCATGAATTTTGTATGGGGGCCCCTTAGGGTCCTAGGGTTGTTGTTGTAACGGCAGGGTTGACTTTTTGTACGAAGTATGAAAAGAGAGAAAGAATAGGTTAGAAAGGAAAGTGGATGTTGAGTTAGAGACCCAGGTCCATTGGTGCTGTTGTGGTTGGGGTGATTTGGGTTTTGGCAATTCATCAAGAATTGCTGCGTGAGAAGGGTGTTGTGTTGCTTTACTGAGAGGATCTCTGTTTCCTGATGCAGGTGGTCTATGTGCGTCATCATGTGGCATCCAGTAGCCACTCGGAGAGCTGCGTTATGTACGGTTTGCAGGTCGCTTATTGACGCTGACCAGATGGGTGCTGCATAATTGATGAGTGATCGTCCGATTGCTTTGTATGTGGTGGTGATCGTCTCCTTGTCTTTCCCCCATCCACTTCCTGCTATTGCCTTTACTGCCTTGTTCCTGCTCCTGGTCTTCTTTTTTTTCCGCGTGTTTGGAGAAGACACACAGCAAGTCAAATTTGACCCCCAGGATTCTCGGGTTATTGAGGGTCGGTATACTGTGTCCATCGAAGTGTACATCCAGTGTCTGCTTGACTTCTTTTGTCCTAGGGTAGTTGGGGTTGGTGGAAGCAGCCTGGGTAGCTATGACGTTATATATCAATTTTCGACCATCTTTCGGGAACTTTTTCGGGCCCACCTCCAAAATATTTGGGCTCACTCATTTTTTTACCCAACCTCACAGATTGAGAGGCTGGAGCAAGCTGAAATCTTCATACATCACTAAAACATGTCTAATATACATATACAAAACTACATATTTCAAAATTCATTGAAAAAGAAACCATGGATGACCGCCGCGACTTTTTTGCATGAAAATTCTTCATAATTCGCGGACCATTGAAGGAAATTTTTTTGTAATTTTTTGAGAGAAGGCCGTTATACTAGACTATTAGCCTAACAATTACCAAAATTATTCCGTCACTGATATCATCTTCGATTTCTTACAGACTTTTAGGAGGAATCGTTGTGGACACTCCCGTTGAGGCCACACACTTGGTAATGACACGAGAAAGCCGCACCTGTAAACTGATCCAGGCTTGCTGTCATGTGGACTACGTGCTAAAGTCCAGCTGGCTGGTGGAGAGCGCAAAGGCTGGTAAATTTGTTTCGACCGATCCGCATCGCATCCAGCACATTCCCGTCGACGAGAATTTGCAGTTTGATTTAGACACCGTACTGTGCGCTCCAACACGCTCCACGTTATTTTCGGGCAAATATTTTTATGTGACCCCCGATGTCTTTCCCGCGCGCGATGATATTATTCGTATGATTGAATCCTCTGGCGGCAAGGTGGAGCTAAAGAGACGCAGCGGTGCCGCTGTTGCCGAGGCACATGTCCAAGCGCAGGACTCCTACATCATTGTCACCTGTCCCACGGATATGCACTTGTGCGCTGATCTGACGCGTCATGGCAACCCCAAGTGTCACATCGTATCCACGGAATTCGTAATGAGCTCCATACTGAGGCAGCAGCTGGAAATCGAGCCCAATCTTATACCCTATTTGTATAACAACAACGTAGCCAACAGCTGCAACAACAACAACAAATCCTAGCGTCGACACTTTTGGTTATTGTGAATAAGTTGTTATAAATTGTGAAAATAATGGTACAGTTGCAAAGAGCTTATGAGAGTTGTTACCAACACGAATCTAGTCTACTGAATTCATCAGGACGTTTATGTATGTAAATAACGAATTGCTTAACATAAGACATTTATTATTTAAGACTTCAAATTGTACAGGCTTGTCCAACTTCAACCGATAAGATATAGGTCAGTCCTAATGATTACTGACCCGGAACTTTGTAATGCCTGACAGCTAACATTAAACATGGGTGTTGACAATCATTTTTTACATAAATGACTGCCAACTTACGTATATAGGTACTATGACCGCTTCCTGTAAGAACCTCAAACATACGCTGCCGGTCAATTAATTAGACTCAATCGTTCTGCAGAATCTCAACGGATAGGTCCAAGAGATCAATTTGAGTGAATTCTTTTTCATGCAGAGACTAAAGAATTAATAAAGAAGAAACTAATAAAACTGTTTACCCTTAATACATATTTGCTAAAATTTTTTAAAAAAGTTTTTCAATTGTAAAGGTACTTTCTTCTTGGTTCTAAAGACTAGTAGCTAGGGCGTTCAAATTTTTCTTCAAGAAATTTGCCAGATATTCCTCTCGTGGATCGTAAAATGCAGTGTGACCAGATAACCTTAACTTAACAACATGGGCAATTACACATACAATCACAATCACTCTGATGATTTTGTATTGGATGATTTTTATCCAATTTAATTGTCAAGCAGTGTATAAATTGTCATCATAAGTACTAAAGCTGCCTTTAAACTTTTCATATATCTATAAATAATCTGTTGTCAAAATTCTCTTAAGAGAAGCTCTTATCAAATAAAACCTGTCATATTTTATCAAAGAAGTTTAAATTTTTTAAATATTTAGAGATATTTGATTTGCTATTACACTATCGTCAGATAGTCTCTTTTAGAGATATATGACAAGTGTAAAGGCAGCTTAATATTTGCTAGATATACTAGGAGTACTGGTTTTCTATTTAGTACGAAAACCCTTTAGCGTGATATGGAAAATATTGGGGATTCATTTTTTATGCTTGTAATAAACCTGAAACACACACTTCATTCTCTGGCACTCCGCATCACAATGATGAAGCCTCGTATAAAAGATTGAATAAAAATGTATTTCCTGTTCATGAATGAAATATCTCTTATATAGTGGAGATTGATATAATATGCAAAGCTAACATGCAAATGTTTGTATAATATAGCAAATATTTTTAAGAGAAAATTTAGTATGTAGTTCAGCTTAAGAAATAATATATATATCTATGTGTGTACAATCATTTATGTATTTTTATAGATTTAGAATCCATTAATATCAGGAGTCATATATATAAGTGTATACACATTTTTCAATAGAGTATACGAATTATTTCATAGAAATTGATATTTACTGGCTATTAGAGTTTTAGTTCTTTCACATAGCCCGATTTCTAACTAAACCTTTCAATACAATTACTAATTAGATACTAGGTATGTTTTGACACGAAATGTATGAAATAAAGTAGGACAACAAAAATCTTTTATTGTGTCGGGAGCTAAATCTAGAGCGCATAGGGGGAAACGATCGAACAATTTAACATTTCCCCAAACAAAATTCAGAGATGCTATCCTCTATATTCTAATTGAGTTCACGGCGGTGTCATAAACAGCAAATTTTTCCCCGGTAAAGGTTAACAGAGTGCTCCTTCCTTCTTAGTCTTCGGTATGGTTCAAATCAATGACCTGTTTAGCTTTACTTTTTATACTATGTATCAAATGGTAAGAGATAGAGGTTTGACATGTATGGGACATAAACTTCTTAATGTACTTGCAGGCAGTGTTTAAATTGCTTCTGTAGAATTAGCAGAAGTTTCCAATCTTTTGCTTTTCACATCTTCAACTTTTTTCAACTTATCAATCAACTATTGCTTCTGCTTTTGATGAAAACCGAAGTCACAGCCAAATGAAAGGCAAAAGACGATTATTGAGAAAAATAAAAGCAGCAGCAGCAGACGTCGCTTTATGATTTTGATTTTGGTTTTGCTGATGATTTTGTTCAGTGCCGTAAGTCGAAGCAGCAGCATGTGTGCCGACGGCAGCGCTGTCGCCACGATATTTTCTTGGAATTTACCAGCCCACCAAAATTTAACGCAACGCAACAACATTTGTTTTTTTTCAGGGCGCTGTTTGTGTTACTTTCAACCTAGCTGTCGCGCTTGCACCACCGTCGACTTCTGAAAGCAAACACGTCCTGCAGCTTCGACTTACGCCACTGAACAAAAGCAATATTAAAATGAAAAGCGACGACTGCTGCTGCTGTCTGCTTTTTCTCAATAATCATTTTTTGCCCTTGATTTAGCTGCGGGTTCTGTTTTTATCAAAAGCAGAAGCTAAGCAGACGTAATGAAACTTATTGCGGTTTTTTAAACACTGCTTGCAGGCAGATCAAGATTATTTTCAATTTTTGCCAAGCCCCCTGCCGCCCCCGCAATTTGAAAAAAACGTCATATCTTCTTCCACAGTTTTGTAGATAGATGGTTCGTACCTTCTACAGATATTTAGTGTTCAATAAATAATAATAATATAAAAAATAATATTTATCGATTTGCCGAAGAAATGATAAAGATCGAATGAAAGATACTCAAGTTATGATCAAAAGAAAGTTACTTTCCCCGCCCTGGCAGTAGTGGCGTCATCTATTGGTCAGTTTTGAAAATCCCTCGTTGCTCAATGCAAGCAGTGGCGCCATCTATTGTTCAGCAGCGCTGCATTTATCTGTTATTTCAGGTACAGAGTATATTACAGTCAGGCTTGACCGACTTTCTTACTTGTTATTACTTAAAACTAAAGAATCAATGCCCACTGGAGAGCATATTCCCAGAAATGACCCACGGGACATTTTCCTATCCGCCTTTGCAGATGACACCGCCGTTTTGGCCAGACATCTCTGTTTCTACAGCGCCACGGACATTCTACAGCAGTACATGTACCGATTCCGCAGATGGGCAAGGCGCTGGAATATTGGTATCAATCAAGCGAAGAGTGCCCACACTTTAAGGAGAGATGACTACCACGGAGTTTTTATGATCAATCAGTTTTCAGATCATCTTCTAGCCCATCATCAAGGACACAGGTACCGGGGAGCGCACCTTGACAGGCGCCTGACTTTTGGCTTGCATATAAACCAGCTCACAAAGTCGCTGTAAAGAAGAGCAGCTCAATTGGGATGCCTGCTAAACAGAAGAAACAAATTATCATCGAAGAACACGATACATATATACAAGGCAATTATTCCACCCGGATGGAGATACGGTCTGCAAGTATTTGGTAATGCAGCTACAACGCACCTCACAAGATCCGTATCCTCCAAGCCATAGAACTGCGCAGACTAGGGGAACGCCCTTGTACATGGGCACGAGAAGGCTGGAACAGGAACTAAATGTCCCAATGATAGGCGATGTAATTGTTAAACAACCTGCGGACTACATAGAGAGACTCAGTGGACACCCTAATCGGCTAGCAAGGCAACCACTTCGTGTCAGGTAGTTTCAATTTACTCTGTCATTTGCTAGATTATGTGACAGATAAACAGATAGCTATGTAGAAGATGCGAAATCGGCCCTAATAATTGAACCACTAGATAGGCAAATATCGATCAAAATGCAATCCTAGCAATGAAGATTATTTAAAATAAGTATGAAAAAAATCTTTTGAAGCCACATTATTTAGTTTCAGTATAGAATGGCTGGACAAGTTTTCATGGATGAAAAATGAAAATAGTCGACCATTTTATGTTACTTGTGAAAAGTTTGCTTTCAATCATTTAAAAACCTTCAACGGCGCGACAAACAACGCAAACGAGAAGGCCAAACTAACTTCGTCAGTGCCGAAGTTTTTATACCCTTGCAAATGCTGATTTTGAAATGGAGTTTAAGATCGCTCACATAAAAATCAAACATTTTTCTAACTAAAACCCATTTTCCGACAGATAAACATCTGATTTCGACCAAATTTCGCAAATCTTTTTGAAAACGTATTAAACTAACAATCGCCGAGTTTGAGAACCATAAAATTGAAAACAAAAAAATTTTTCTCACTAAGACTCATTTTCCGACCGATTGGTCCTATGGCAGCCTTAAGATATAGTCATCCGATTTCGACCAAATTTTAAGAATCTATTTAAAAGCATATAAAATTAATAATCAGCGATTTTGTCCTTAAGCTAACATTAAAATCAAAAAAAATTTCTTACTAAGACCCATTTTCGACCGCCATAGGACCTATGGCAACCATAAGATATAGTCACCCGATGTCGATCAACTTTTTCAAATAAGTTCGAAAGCGTTTAATATTAATAATCACCGACCTTAAGAACGATTTACTTGAAAACAAAAAAGTTTTTTTCAATAAGACCCATTTTCCGACCGATCGGTCCTTTGGCAGCTATAAGATATAGTCATCCGATTTTGATCAAAATTTGCAAATCTGTTTGAAAGCATATAATATTAATAATAATATAACGCAGCAGCAATAAGCAACAGAATTAATTACAACAAATTGGTAAACAAACACCTTCAAACAAAAAACCATAGCCGAAATTCGGGCTGCGAATTTACAACATTATTCGCCGATTGAAAGAGGCTTAAATACAAACTGGATGGTTGTTTGAAGTGTGAACAGCAAAACAAGTCCGCTGATGAGAGAATTTGGTTATTCTCGAAATAGCGATCGTTGTACGGACATACCCAATTGCTATTCAAAAATGTTGTAATTAATATCGGTTGATTTGTGTTGGTTATAAAGATTTATACTCAACCATAGACCTCGAGCTAGCCAGATGTATCATATTGTATGTCGTGCTTAAAGTAAATTTCGATGTTTAAATATAGTTACTGAAACTGAGGAAAACTGAGGTAAAGAATCTATAAAACCATGTTA
Source organism: Lordiphosa magnipectinata (assembly GCA_037044535.1). NCBI lineage: Eukaryota > Metazoa > Arthropoda > Insecta > Diptera > Drosophilidae > Lordiphosa > Lordiphosa magnipectinata. Next base: position 7,920 of record JBAMBO010000888.1, on the reverse strand, counting down.
CAATAATTACAAGGTAGCGCAACCAGAAGTGCCTTTTCGCATGCGCGAGAATCGATCGAACCAGAGGGCTACAACACACACAAAAAACAGGGCCACACATTCATTGTTTATTTTTTTTGACTGTAACTATAGAAAATGCCCGCGTCCGTCATTGTTAGCACAAAATAATAAATGAAATCAAATATTTGAGACATGAAGTGCTATGTTAAAAATTGCAAAGTTATTTATAGATTTGTGAACAAGAAAAACAACAACAGCTTGTTTCGTTTTACTAAAAGACCACACTTGCAGGAGAAATGGCTCAAGTCTATTGGAAATAGATATTCTCTTCAGTCGACCTGGCGCGTTTGTGCTGAGGCAGGTGCTGCAACCTCCAAACAATCCGTTACCCTTGATCGAATACAACTTCCAAGAGCACGGGCCAGCGAAATATATATATACACCCAGCGCCACAAAAAAAGCCGCAGTCTAAATATTCACATACTTGTATTTTTTCTTGCTTGGGGTTTCTATATATGTTTTCCGAATTGCCCAATTATTTTTTTTTACTGATTAATGGAATATTTTTAAATAAAGGTGCATAGCAATTTTTATTTTATGAATGTTAGTTGTTTAGAAAAAGGTTTTTTTCCAGACCCATATTAATTTTGGTGACTTTTCATAATTATGACAACTTTAAGAATAACGAGAGCGTAAGTTTAAGTCGGCTCTAACCGACTTCGATATACCCGTTACTCATGGAAACAAATGCCTTCCTGTGTGCCTGAGGTGGGCCAGCCGAAAAGTATGCAACATTTTTTAACTCGGCTATTTATCATCCGTATGTAAGTTTTACATTTGAGATCGATATCTTAAAAACTGTGGGAGTTATTCAACATTTTGTATTGTGGGGGCGGGGGTGGGCGTTTATTTGAAATAAACTTGATCTGCGTGCAGACAATAGGAGTCTACATTTCAAAATTGGTTGCTCTAGCTCTTCTAGGGTCCGAGATCTAGGTGTTCATACAGACAGACGGACAGACGGACATGGCTATATCGACTTTTTTTTTATTTTCGCCCAGACATTCTCAATTGGGTTGAGGTCAGGGCGGTTTCCGGGCCAATTTAGGGACTTAATGCCCAATTCTGTCTTCAAAATTGTTATCTTCGTTAAGAAGGTCAAAATTAATTGATTAAGTTGTTTTAATAACAAAAACTCACTGAATTACTTACAGATCGAGCCCGATGGCAAGGTGCAGAATCATCATCAAAAACAGGATCTTCTTCTTTCTCACTTATTGCTTCAATGCTAGGCACAACTCCACTTAAAATTATATCTCTATATTTTTCCGCGTTCACCATACCCTGAATCATTAAAATTGATTCAGTTTTATATTTAGATATGCATCCCCATATCATAATGTATGGTGAATGCTTAACGGTTCCCACACAGCAATTTTCCAAATATCGTTCGCCCTTTCTACGGTGCACCTTGCAAGAGCCATCGGGTCCAATGAGATTGAATTTGGACTCATACGAAAATAGGACTCGTGACCATTCGGAATCACTCCAATTTTTTTTTCCCTTGGCCCAGTTTAGCCTTTCCACTTCACCTGTCTCACGATATTTTTTTAAAAATCGACGCACTGAACTTTCATTACAACCTGTCTGAGTTGCTGTTTGACGATTTGATACATTTGGTTCAGATAATAAAATAATTCTCTCCTTCTCCCGAATACTGAACTGCTTTCCTTTAGGCATACTTTTAAAGGTGTCTTCAAAAATAAAATTCTAGAATAAGCTATTTTACAACTGAGCTCTTGAAATGACGAATCTATGTGAAGAATATTTAAGGGAGCCCCCCCAAAAAAAATATGAGCATAGAACGGCATTTAGGGAAATCCCCGCATAGTGATGGCAAAAATTCATAAATTTTCGAGGTGCGGCTTTTTTTGTGGCGCTGGGTGTATTTATCTTATACCGAATTGCAATTGTTTTGTCCAATGTCAAATCAGTACCTCATCCCGTGGAGCCATGGATGGACTGGCGGATATGGAATTTGAAGCGTTGGAGAATTTCACTGGATACATTTGCCACCAGCTAAAGGAACAATCGGGCGATGGAGAAACCTGCACAAGTGAGGGAACTTTTACCTGGATAGACCACCTAAGCGAAGGCGGATTGATCAAGCCATCTCCTGCCTTTTTGGAAAAATTAACAGAGTTGGATTTAATATTTAGAAATTTTAATGAGGACTCCGTTTTATTTGAAAATAATTATTTAAAATCACACCTAAATGAAGCATCAGGGATAAACTTAGAAAAATGGTCAAGAGACTTTGTTAGATCCCCGATGTATTTTAGGCAGGGCTTAATCCCGAAACGATTTTCGGTTCCTGTTCCGGTACGAACCGAAATGGATGTTTCGGTTTTCAATTAATTTCGGTTTCGATACGGTACCCGGATTTTTATTTCGCTATATTGGTGTAAGTATTACTTATGTTTAATATTGGAAAAATTAAATTCTGAGATAAATCTAAATCATTTTATTCCTGTGTAATAAAACGACTCAAAATTCAACAAAAATTGGATGGATTCGCATTTAAAGTACATTTTATATAGACTATTTCATATTTCGTAATTTTTTACGTAAACATGTAAGAACTTATGATAACATTGAGCGCGTTCACCAGCATAAATCAATGACAAACAAGAAAGAAAGTCGGTCAAGCCCGACTATAACATACTCTGTACCCTTACACTCGCATTTGCTCACGAGTCAAACGGCCAGCTAACACCCCCCACCCCCGCCACCCATAACCACAACGTTCCGTTCAAGAGAAGCAATCTTAGTGAGAGAGAGAGAGAGAGGGAGGTGTTAACAGGCCGTTTTTTGCTCATAACTTGAGTATCGTTTATCCGATCTTTATCATTCCTTCAGCAAATCGATAAATAACTTTTGATTACTAGATATCTCTAGAAGGTACGGACCATCTATCATCAAAACTGTGGAAGATACACGTTTTTTCCGAATTGCGGGGGCGGGAGGCTGCGTATCAAAAATTGAAAATAAACTTGATCTGCCTGCAAGTATAAGAAATATACATATGTCCCATACATGTCAAACCTCTATCTCTTACCATCTCTGAGATCTCTTCGTTCATACGGACGGACGGACAGACGGTCGGACGGACAGACGGACATGGCTATATCGACTCAGCTGTCAATGCTGATCAAGAATATATATACTTCATAGGGTCGGAAACGATTCCTTCTCCCTGTTACATACTTTGGCACAAACTTAATATACTCTATGCAGGGTTCGGAATTGCTCGCTCGCGAGCAGCCTGCACTGACTCTTTTTGACTCCCGCTCTGAGCAGCGAGCGGTAGTCCGCGAGCAGCGTGCAGCTGCTGCTCGCTGCTCGTGAGCAGGGACCCGTTGCTCGCGAGCAGGTAGCCGCTGCTCGTGAGCAGCGTGCGGCTGCACGTGAGCAACTGCACGCTGCTCGCTGCGTAAAAGGGGTTGTTGTTGTTCATATTTGCATGTGCAAAAAACTTTGTAGAGAATTTATGACATTAAAACGTTTACGTCTGCATGTAGGCAGTTTTTTAAGCAGGGACAGGTAGCGGCTGCACGCGTACAGGTGCCCCCTGCTCGCTGCGTAAAGGAGTTGTTGTTGTTCATATTTGCATGTGCAAAAAACTTTGTAGAGAATTTATGACATTAAAACGTTTACGTCTGCGTAATTGAATGACACTTGTCTTATTGCAGGTTTAGTGCATTATCAACAATAATTACAAATCATAGATGTAACTTGTCTAAGAAAACCATTCAAGATTTGCTAATTGCAAAGTTAATTATGACATTATAAAACAATCCAAATGTAAATATTGAATAAAAACATTTCAAAAATAAATTTTATTTCTTGGATATATCAATAATCTCAATTGCCTCTGCTGCGAAAAATGTGCTGCTACCAATACTCGGTGCCTTAAAAAACTGTCCGAACAATGACCGGTACCGTAATAAAACATACAGCCCAATTTGGACCACTTTCCTCCCAGTTACAGCTTACGTAACATATTAAAATTATACCTTTGTTAAGTTACAGGTTTCGGCAATCAGCCTTTGTCATAAAAATGATTTACCTATTTGTAGACAATTTACCCTTGGATTAACCAAAATACAATCAGTACCTGCAATAAGACAAGTCTCATTCAATTACGCAGACGTAAATGTTTAACGTCATAAATTCTCTTCAACCTTTTTTGCACATGCAAATATGAACAACAACAACCCCTTTTACGCAGCGAGCAGCGTGCAGTTGCTCACGAGCAGCCGCACCCTGCTCACGAGCAGCGGCTACCTGCTCGCGAGCAACGGGTCCCTGCTCGCGAGCAACACATCCCTGCTCACGAGCAGAGGGTCCCTGCTCGCGAGCAGCTGCTATCTGCTCGTGAGCAGCGAGCAGCATCTGCACTTACGAGCAGCGAGCAATGTGCAATTCCGAACCCTGACTCTATGTAACTTCGGTACAGAGTATAAAAATCGACAATTTTTGTTAGATTGTGCTGGTGAACAGGCATGATGTGCAATCATGATTGCTAATTTTCGTGATTGTGTTAGATGTGAATACATCAAAGAAATAGTTTGTTAGAATTGCTTGATTATGATTTGTTATCGATAGCACACAGCTGTCAGTTGTAAACAAACAAGTAATTTTGTCAAGGCAAATGCAAAATGAATGTGGAAACCTCTTTGTTGTTAATTAATGAATTGGCAGAGGACGTGGATTCGCAAGTAGCTCACGGAAATTCGTGCAAGGCCCTGAAGTCTTTGCTGGTTGTTGAGGAGGAGGAAAACTTGAAAAGCCGCCTCTTCAAAAAGAAGCAGCCCCATCGAACTCAATTGTTGTGACAGTACAATAATATAGAATGGACCAATTCAAGGATTAGTTCATGATGTCCCGTGCATGGTTAAGGACTCTCAGCTCATTGCCGTTTAAATACTTTAACATTTGCAGACCCTTGCCTTTGCGTTGCCCTGGATGAACTAATAGCGAAAGTGACTTAATAAAACCCAGCGTTATGTAATTTGGCTTCTGCCAAAACACAGGAATTCTTCATATTACTAAATGACCGTTTAGATATAGGAAAAAGATCTGGCCATCAGATATTCGAGTTTGTTGTGTACATTCTCGCCGGGATTCCAACAAATATTAAATGACTAACAAATTTTTGAGAGAAATTCAAGGGGATTCTAGGAGCAGTTGCTGCTATTGACGACGTTCATATAAATTTAACAGTCTGTTCTAAATTTTATTTAGCTATTAGTTGCCAAAAATTCAAAACTTCCGCCAAAAAAAATATATCGATGACTCTGTTGCCTTAAAGTTCTATCAAACGCGTTCACCAGCAGCCACGCACTTTTTTTTTGATTGATGATTTATGTTAGATGATTGGTGTGTGCTGGTGAACGCGTTCATTGTTCCCTCGATTTTCTTCGAAAAAACGTTTTTGAAAGAGAGGACGAATTTTTTGATGTTTCCAATTTGCAGTGTATCCAAATGGAATAAAAATTACCCAAAACTACATTTTCGGCTTGAAGTTTATTTGTGGCCACCTCCGCTGTTTCTAATATGCATACAATTTCGCCCACACTTTCCGGTCCAGCCGCAAAACTGGAGCATATGTTGAAGATGGCTTCCGCCAGCAAATATTTTAGCATCCTGTAGGTTGAGTTCCAACGCATGACCAAAACTACGATGCGCTGTGCAAAGATAAAAAAAAACCATTCCGGTGCTATCGGTTCCATTAATAACGGTAAACGCTCCTAAAAAAAAAAATTTGTATTGGTTCCGGTACGTGATTTGCAACGGTTTATTTCGGTTAACGGTTCCGGTATTAAGCCCTGATTTTAGCATAAAAAAATTACATTAAGATTTTACTAATAATATAAGGTTGTCAAAAAAGTCTTGCGGTATTTAAAGAGAATATTTAAATAAAGAGAAAATACGGCATATTTTACAGTACTACTACGATAAAGGCAAAAATGCATCTCATGCCAAAAAAATTTGTGCAGTTTATGGACCCGATACAGTTTCCATTTCCACCGCACAACGATGGTTTCAACGTTTTCGTTCTGGTGCAGAGGTGATCGAAGATGCGCCACGGTCCGGAAGGCCTGTCGTCGAAAATTGCGATAAAATCGCTGAATTGATTGAAAGAGACCGGCATAGTAGCAGCCGTAGCATCGGCCAAGAGCTGGGCATGAGTCATCAAACCGTTATAAACCATTTGAAGAAGCTTGGATTCAAAAAGAAGCTCGATGTATGGGTGTCACACGACTTGACGCAAAGAAACATTTTTGCCCGTATGGATGCATGCAAATCGCTTCTGAATCGCAACAAAATCGACCCGTTTTTGAAGCGGATGGTGACTGGCGATGAAAAGTGGGTCACTTACGACAACGTGAAGCGCAAACGGTCGTGGTCGAGAAGCGGTGAAACTGCCCAGACGGTGGCCAAGCCTGGATTGACGGCCAGGAAGGTTCTTCTGTGTGTTTGGTGGGATTGGCAGGGAATCATCCACTATGAGCTGCTCCCCTATGGCCAAACGCTCAATTCGGACCTGTACTGCCAACAACTGGACCGCTTGAATGCAGCACTCATGCAGAAGAGGCCATCTTTGATCAACAGAGGCCGAATTGTCTTCCATCAGGACAACGCCAGGCCACACACATCTTTGGTGACGCGCCAGAAGCTCCGGGAGCTCGGATGGGAGGTTCTTTTGCATCCACCGTAAAGTCCGGATCTCGCACCAAGTGATTACCACCTATTTCTGTCCATGGCGAACGAGCTTGGTAGTCGGAAGTTGGCCACAAGAGAGTCCTGTGAAAATTGGCTCTCCGAGTTTTTTGCCAATAGGGAAGCGAGCTTCTATAAGAGGGGCATTATGAAGTTGGCATCTCGTTGGGAACTCGTCATCGAACAAAACGGCGCATATTTGACTTAAATCGCATTATTATAACCAATTTTATGAACAATTGAAAATTCATAAAAATACCGCAAGACTTCTTTTCCAAACAAAATTTAAAAATTATAAAATTAAAAATTTGTAATGCATTTTTTTTTATAAATGATTTATCGTGTTTTATTATTAGATAACACTTGTAACAGTTTATATGTACTACATTCTATGTTCCCTCAAAGCGAAGTGATCAGCTATCAAGCAATTAGGTCTTCTGCTACTGGTGTTATCAGTGAAGTAAATAGCCATGAAATAGCTCTTTAGACTCTACCGTTCTGATAAGGCCTTAAACATCTCTGTGCCAAAATAAAATACAACCAAAAGCAAAAAGGAGATGGTTCGGCTTTGACTTACTTATTTAAGGCGTTTCATTTAAAGTGGATACCGGCAAAGAGAAATTACAAATTTGGCAGGGCTATAGGCTGAGTTCTTTGCAGAGTGAAAAATGCACTAATGGAAAAAGGGATGAAACATTCGTTTGAAAATTAAATGGACTATATATTATAAATATAAAAACTACCCACTTGCAGTTCTCCATTTTCCCGCTCTAAATACGCGGCTCAGATTGGCGAGAAGCATTTGAAGTAATCAAGGACTACTTTACAGTCATTAACATGCTGCCATATAATAATGAGAGACTTAAATGTCAGCATTGGAAAGGAACACCAAGAGCTAGATGAATTGACCCTAGCACATTTCACATCGGGCTGCAGAAACAGATCGTCAAACGATGAGGTGGTCGACGCAAATGGTCGTGACCTTATGAACTTTTGTGATGACTACGGTCTCATCGTTGTGAATGGTCGAACACTAAGAGATGAAATGGGTAACTTTACTTATATATCTAGACAAGGAAACTCTGTAAATTATATTTGCGCAGTCTCACATGTAATCGTTGCCAGGAGTTTTTC